>OU026145.1:90482418-91008103 GCA_907269125.1 Eristalis pertinax
AAAAATTTCAGTGTTCTTTTGCAGATCTTGCATTTCACAGATTTTGCATCTGTGTTCTTCTGGAAAAAATTCCATACTATAGATTTTTTGCCGCCTGGCTTCATTTTGAAATTCCGTGAAATGAACCTATCATACATATGAAGTTGATGTAGTTGAAGTTGTAATACCAGGTAAAGCACAATTTTTGTTAAGATTTTTATTTGATAACAAGCGTGGTTTGCTTAAAACCGCGTTGTTCTAAAGCGAGTGCAATTGTATAGGATGGCGTTGGTAAATCTCAAATGAATGTAATCTGTTGCTATTAAAAGGGTCTTGCTATTAAAATTGTTTTGCTATTAAAATTGTTTTCGCGTATTTTAAGGGGGTTGCTTACATCCGGGTAGTCCTGTATTTCAAATTGCGAAGAAACAATAAAATCAAACTTACCAAAAATACATCGAATAGCAGAAACACGGCAGTAACAAAAAACAACCCCGTCCACCATACACAACCTGTACTTAAACACAATTCACCCAGAAAAAAGCATAGTGCAAAAATTTGTTTTAGATATACACACATACATGTATACCTACGGGTAAGATATAGATAAGAGCAAACACAAACTTAGAATGAAGAAATGAACTGAGTAGTGGAATAATATTTGAGTTCTTCTCTTTTGCGTTTTTCTTTCATTCTCCTCATGTTCCTGATCAGTAGCTCTCGACAAGAATTTTTTATTACTTGTTCTCGCGCCGTTGATACATTAATCGAGTTCTCTTGTGTTAGTAGTTAGAAGCAGAAATGAGCTAATAAAGATATTCAACTTTCCAGCCAAAAATACCATGACCTACCGCAAAACACGCATACTTCTTTATTTGGAAGCTATATTTTACGCATACTTTCGTAAGTGGTGTCGTTTGATCAGCTGTTTACCCCTCCAAATCATATTTTGCCCGTAAGAGCGTCAAATGCATTTCTGACGTGTTTAACTTGTCCACGATCTGGAAAAATTCCATGAGTGATGTTCGTCAAGTTTAGCAAATTAAATAGTATTATAACATGCGAAAAAGAAGTTTCTTTCACAACTTGCATTTTACTATTAAAGCAAAGCTTTACGAACTGCGTAAAATGGATATCTAGGACAAATATTCAAATCTTGTTGCAGAGTTTATATGTGTGATATGAGTCCAGAACTAAAATGCTTTAAGTAATGACTTCTGCCGCAACACCATTAATTCGAATTAATTAGCAAAATGAAGTGTTTGAGTAACCGATAGATATACAATATTAAAGTGACAATACGAAATAATTCAAATAAATTATGTTGTTTTCTGTAAAGTTGTGTACATTTGTAACACCAAAGTACAGACATACCTATATGTGTGGATGTGCAGAGTTTTTATTTCATCATCATTACATTATCATAAATTGTGAATGATTATTTACAAATTAAATTCAACTACAAAATCATATTTAAGCCCTTTGCTTGCACATTTCAGCGGCAAAATATTTGAATTCAAATGTAATGTGTCAATGATCACCGCATTCCAATATACTTCCAGGTATATGAATGTACCTTCTAAACACAATCTGTGTTTTAAGCTCCTCCTCCTTTTTGGGGTGAAACATATGAATTTGAATTAACGCTCAGATAACGAGCGCTTTTTAAAAAAAAAGCTTCACCTCATTATTTCGAAGGGGAAGACTTTCAGCTGTTCGAAACGCCTCTCACGTATTCACAGATGGTACAACTACAACAAGCTGTCAAACAAATTTCAGGGGCAAGAGACGAGGAAGTTTGATATCTCTATTAGTTGATTTCTGGTTAGAAGCCATGCGAGTGGTTAGTAGTCACTCGAGAGATTAGTAGTCATTCGAGAGATTAGTAGTCATTCGAGTGATTGATTCAGAATCGAGATGTTCTCGAGATGTTCTCGAGATGTTGTAATAATCGATTATCACTCGAGATATCATTCCATCACTAATATCAACAATGTATCTGCATTCAGAATCTCAAAAATGGGTTTCTTCGTAAATTTGTTCACAGTCTAGTTCTTTCTGTGTGGATAGGCTGGCCTCTGGAATTTGTTCTTGTTCTTAGAATTGTTTAAGTTGGTTTTCCTAAGTTGGTTGCGCAACCATTCTAATAATTCTTACGTTTGCACTCTTAAGAGATGTTCTTCATGTGTATATGTGATATCTCCGTAAACGTCTGCTCCAAGAATCATGTCAATATAACCGGGTATGTAAAACGTTGGATAGGCCAGCAGAAGTTGTTTCATCTCACTAGGAAATCCACTGAAGTCATTCTTGTCCGGCGTCAATCTGGTGAGAGTTAGTAACACAAGTGCGGGAACCAGCAATTTGAAATCTGAATTGAATCTTGGTTCTAGTATCAATTCTACTTTGCTGCGAGGGGTACCAGCATTAGTAGCTCCTAACCCGTTAATCTCAATGAGTGTTTGTTCCTTCGGTAAACGCAATGATTGGGCTGCTTCTTCAGTTATAAGGGTAGCCTGGGATCCTGGGTCAATTAGGACTCTTAGCTCTCTACAATGGCCATCCTAGTTGGACGCCATGACAATTGCTGTGGCGAGGAGTACACCTTGGTGCTGATGTCCATAATTAGATTGTAATCCTTGTATTTCAGATTGATCGGGTTGTCTTATACTCGTGAAAATATCTTGGTAGAGTAGAGTATGGTGTTTTCTATTGCACTGCTTGCATGTTCGCAAACTAGTGCATGAAATCTTCCTATCATGTCTTAGACAGTTCTTGCAGAGCCTAGCTTGTTTTACTTGCTCAAAACGTTCTTTGGGAGTCCAGTTCATGAACTTATTACATGAATAAATGTTATGGTCCTTTTTGCAAAATATACATTTAGCTCGGGTTACTAAATGATAATTGCGTACCGTAACCATAAGTTCTTCTTTGCACTGCTTCTGGCGTGATAGATCTAGTACTTCCAAGGCTTGATATCTTCTTTGCAGAAAATCGAATAGTTTTGGAAGGGAGGGCATCTTGTATGGATGTTCTAGTCCTTGCTCAAAAAGATTCCTGCTTTCTTGGTCTAATGCCTTTATCACTAAATGGACAATAACTGGGCCCCACGATGATGTATCAAAACCCATGTTTTTGTTGCATCCAGTAGTGACTTTATAGAATTTGCCGTTGATTGATTTCCCTGATGACCGGAATTCAGCATTTTTTCCATGTGCATCCCGGAGATTTTTCTTTCACTATTGTATCTGGTTTTCAAGGTCTTCCAGGCGCAGGTATAGTTTTCACTTGATATGGTAAAGTGCTGTATTAATTGCATTGGTCCACCTTCCAAATGCGTTTTAAGGTATTCCATTTTTTCGGTGACACCTAATGTTGCTTTCTTGTGAATAATCGTTGTGAATATATCACAACACGATTGCCATTCTAAGTAGTTTCCTTTAAAGACAGGAATCTTTAATTGTGGAAGCCGAACCTCTGTGGTTGCCTGTACTTCCTTGTTTTTATTCATTTCTGACATTCGTGACGCCATTTGAAGAATAAAGTTGTTAACATCCCTTTCTACTTCTTCGCACCGCCTATTGGTTATATAGGGAAGTTTTAAGTCTTGTGAGGATGCACTTGATACGAATTCTTCGTGTAGTTCTGTGAAGTTTCTCCACTGATCTAGTATGATCCGTTGTTGGTATTCGTGAACCTCTATAGAGTATTCCTCATAATGGCACTAATCTTGATGTCTTTAAGCGTTCTTTAAGCGTTGAATTTTATCGGTGTTTTCTGAAGATATCGTGGTAAGTTTACCACTTACAGTAGTTTCAATTTCTATACGCTTTATGTTTTCCAAATCACGTTTTAAATCTTCGTACATCGTTTTCACTATTTTCCACGTATTCCCTTTTTTTTAGTTTGTTTTTATTAAATAAATTCATACCATAACTTAAATACTTGACAAAAATGCTTAAAACTAGTTGAACGAACAGTGTTACTACTTCTAACTTACTGGCCCTAGGCGGGCACTCTTAGCTAAACTTAATCTTAAACTATGTCTTTCGACTTAACCTAACAAAGCAATGTTTAAAATTATATGATTGACTGTTCAATTTGAAATTAAAAAAAATTAAAAAAAAACTTAATTACAGAACTATTTTATTTTAAAACCTATATGGTTACAGTCGTTCACAGATCGTTGAACAGTGCAGATGTGTTTCGACTAATTTGAAGTAAAATCAAGTGATAATCAAGAAAAGTGTAATTGGTACGAGTAGCCGCAGCAAGTACTTGGCCGAACGAGTAGACTCAACGTTCTCAGACCTCCACCCAGTGCAGACGTGTTTCGATTTAGTGCGGAAATATTAAGTTATCTAGTGCGGAAAATATCGCCGTAACAAAATAAGAATCGGTAGCTTCACGGTAGAGTGATCACCGGTGACTTCGACTTCGAATCCCGAAGGAAAATTGAAATCCTTTTTTTTTAATTAAACAAATAAAGACACTAAGTGTGAGTCAGTGCAATGGAGCCAGCTGAGCGACCCGAGCTCCGAAAATCGGGTGATGTTGTACCGGTGGCTGGGACATCAGACAACCAGCCAACAAATGAAGAGGCAAGGAAGAAAAGGAGGAAGAAGCTTCAGCCACAGCCAAACCTGGTGAAGCGCCATTCCAGCCTTGGATCAGGCGACGCGAAAATACAACAGTAGCAGCAACAACAACAAAATCTGTAGCCACAACTACAGCAGCAGCAGCCAGAATGCAGCAAACGATGGTCGACGACGTAGAATACGAGTCGACAGATGGCGAGGGGAGATTCTCCTACAGCGGTAGAGAGAACCCCTTCAATGCTGTAACGTCGTCCGAATCCGAGGACGAAGGGGAAGAGGACCGGGAGCAATTGATAAAGAGCCAGAGGGAGAGGGAGGAGCTGGATGCCTACATCCAAGCCCAACAAATCAAATTAAGGACCAGGAGAGCGGCCAAAGAGGCTGCACAACAGAAACATCAGCCAAAAGAGCAGCAACAACAAGACCAGTCCCATCAGTTGCCAAAGGGACAACGATCAACAGCTGCCAAGAAACAACAGCAGCAGCAACAACAACAACATCAGCCAAAGCAGCAGCAACAACAATAACAACAACAACAGAAACAGCAGCAGCAGAAGAAGCAGCCAGCTAAAAAAGAGAGATGCCCTCCAATCGACGTCTTCGGACTGGAGACGAATTACGTCGACACCTTATGTAAGTTGGTCACCAAAGAGTCATATTATATAAGGTATAAGGGTCCATTAAGAGTATCTGTCCATTGCTTATCAATGGCAGACTATCATGTAGTTAAAGACAGGCTAGCGGTGTCGGAGGCCGAGTTTTTTTCATAAACCCCAAAAGGGGAAAGAGTGCAGACCATGCTCCTTAAGGACGTGGATCCTGACACTGATCCGGAGGAGATCCTCACTAAGCTGCGCCAAGCGCAGAGCGGCGATGTCCAGGTAGTTGGGGTTAAGCCCTTCATCACTGCGGTTTCGAAAAGGGAGAACAGGAAACTTCCGTTCTTCCTAGTCCAGGTCACACCAGACAGCAAATTAGATAGTCTAAAGCGAATACATCGTCTAGGTTCTATTGATGTCAAATGGGACACATTAAACAAGACAAAGCACACACTCTAGTGTGCTCGTTGTCAGAGGTTTGGGCATGCCGCGGCGAATTGCAACATGCAGTCTCACTGCATCAAATGCGCAGGAACACACAATCGAGGGGAATGTACCTTAGGGACGGAGAAAGTCGAGGATAGGAGCAAACTGAAGTGTGTACTCTGTAAGACCAGCGGGCACCCTGCCAACTATCGGGGATGCCCTAAAGTCCAACAGATCAGAAAAATAATAGAGGCCAAAAGGAAAGGAAAAATGGTAGAAGCGAGGCCAGTGCCCCGTGTTCCAGCTACCACTGTTACTCCGGCAGTCTCCTATGCCCAAATGGCATCGGGTAGGCAACCGGTTCAACAGACAGTGCCGAAGGTGGCCCCGGTCCCAGTGGCCAGGCAACCTGAAGCTGATCTGGATCTGAAGACGGTCCTGCTCTCCATCCAGGGGCAGATCGCTCAGCTTCAAAAGCAGTTCCTTGAGCAAGCAGAGCGAGTAGACCTCATCTACTCGACGCTGTTCGGAAAGCCAAACGCAACATCGATTTAATGGCTGCGCAGGTAGCCCGTAACCTTAAAATCCTAGCAGTGAATGTGAATTCACTGATAAGGTCTGAACGACAACTAAACTTCGGTAACTTGTTGCAAATCCATAATCCTGACGTGTTGATGGTTAGCGAGACTACTCTAAACCAGACGCACACCCTCAGGTACAAGAATTATCATATCATTCGAAGAGACCGAGCCTACCTAGCTGGTGGGGTCGCTCTCTTAATCAAAAAAGGCCTTTGTTATAAGGTCGTGTATAGCGGTGAAGTGCGAAGATTCCAGGCGATAGAAGCGTGTATCGCACGCATCCCCCTTCGGGGTGGTAAGCG
Organism: Eristalis pertinax; assembly: GCA_907269125.1. Lineage (NCBI taxonomy): Eukaryota > Metazoa > Arthropoda > Insecta > Diptera > Syrphidae > Eristalis > Eristalis pertinax. Next base: position 90,488,904 of record OU026145.1, read on the forward strand.
GTTATATGTGATAGCGATCTATGCGCCTGACAAGGCACATATCAATCCCCGTTTCATTTCAGAGCTCGATACACTTTTTACTAGCCTTCGACTGAGCTCAGAAGAGAACTACTATATCATAGCCGGGGATTTGAACTCGAGGCATATGGATTGGGGCAACGTGGTGCATAACGCCAGGGGGACCTCATTGTATAACTGGTTGGTAGAGCACAATATTGAGTTCAAGCTGGATTTGCTTGCAACCGATAGGCCATCCTTTCCCAGAAGCGGGTCCTATCTGGATCTGATGCTGATAGACAAACGACTGACTATACTGGACGTGGAAAGACGCACACGGAGCTGTTTAACTGCGGTTGAGTACGAGAGTGACCACTGCGGGCTCTTCGCGGCTATTCAGCTTCCGAACGAGGTGGAAGAACTGGAGGAATATGTCCAGAGGCTCCCTTATAATTACAAAAAGGTCCGCTGGCCACGCTTCTCCAGGACGTTATCCAAAGAACTATGTTCGAGTGGGATCAATCCTCCGACAAACAGAAACCTGACGAACGAAGCGGTTGACAGGTACCTCATACAAATGGACGACGTAATAAAACGAACCATGGAGTAAACCATTCCGAAGGTAGTAGAAATCGATGACAGCGATATTTATCGAAATGCTACCATCGATGCACTTCACGTGCACAAAAGTAGACTGCTGTCAAGACTCAAACTCTTGCACAGACGGTTTACAGATCGACAAAACGCGAAAGTCAGGGCACTGAAGTCTGAGATCAAGAACCTCCAACAGTTAATTCGAATAAATTATAGCGTGGCTATAAGCTTGCACTGCTTGCACGGCAATAAAATCCGGGCTGTACGATCCAACAACCCGGATATGTTCCCGCAAGTAAACAAAATATTTCAGAGGAAAGATCAAAATGACATTCAGGTCGTTAGACTTCCCAGGACGACACACAACGAACAATTACTGACTTCAATTGGCAACGATCCAGGTGAGGCAGTGCTAGACAATGACTTCTTCTTAGTTGAAGATCCCCAGGAGAAGGTTAAAGCTATTGGTGCTGTGTTCCAGCGAGTGTATACGGTCAACGAGGTTAGTAGGCCGAATCACGATCTGGAGAACAGAGCCTTGCTAAACCACTTCTATCTCCGCAACGAGATAAGTCAATGGCGATCCAAGAATCCAGGTTTCACCAGGTTCAGTGACGATAATATGGCACATAGTGCCGTCGCCAATGATGACAATCTCATCTTGACTTCCCAAGAAGATCTTCAGGGTATCTTCAACTCGCTGAAAAAGAAAAAGTCTGTGGGAATCGATGGAATACCGAATATTGTGCTTCGCCATCTTCCCCCCGAAGCAGTCCAAATTTACACAACATTGTTCAACAACGCGGTGAGTAATGCACATTACCCGGAGCACTGGGAAACAGCTGTAGTGCAACCGACACAAAGACAAATCCATCCCGACAAATCTCCGGTCGATCAGTCTTCTTCCCTGCATAAGCAAGGTTTTTGAAAAGATAGTCATAGGAGTTCTGAAACAATGGGCTGATGAAAATAAAATCATACCGGACAACCAGTTCGGATTTAGGGCTGGGCATGATACCATACATGCCGCGTCAAAGCTGGTATCCGACATTCAATGGAATAAAAGCAAAAATCACTGCACGGGTGCCTGTCTGATTGACTTGGAGAAGGCGTTCGACACCGTTTGGTTGGAGGGTCTCTTCCTCAAGCTGGTCAGGCTCGGCATAAGTAAGCCATTGCTACATACGATCTATGCCATGATAACATGTAGAAAGTTAGTCGTGAAAAGTAACGGCGTAACTTCTACCACGGTCTTTGACATTAAAAATGGTCTACAACAGGGGGCGGTTGGTTCGCCGATCTTGTTCTCAATATTCACTGCGGATCTTATAGGTTCCATGCCACACTTAATTGCGTACGCCGACGATCTAGTAGCGTACAGATCAGGTCCGAGGGTCGAAGTAATAAATATCTTGTTGCAGCGTGACTTCGAAAAAATTCAGCGATTTTGCGACGACTGGAAGTTGATTATCAACTTCCTGAAGTGTGAAACTACCCTTTTCAGGACCCCCTTGTACACGGCACCGCGGGATACGCGCCAAAACTGGCGCAAGTTCGGCATAGTTGACCCGCAAGGACGGCCGTTAGCAGTGAAAAGTGTAGTTAGATATCTTGGCATTTGGCTGGATCAATATCTGTATTTTGACAAACATAAGGATATTGCTCTGACGAAAGCCAGAAAAGCCTTTGCTGCGGCAAGTAGGTTGTTTTACAGCAGCCAACTTGATACCAGGGTGAAGGTAATCTGCTACATGGCCCTCATCCAGCCAATTATGGCGTACGGTTGTCCCCTGTGGTTCAACGTGAGTCCTTCCCAGATGGAAAAGATGAGGTTGTTCGAGAGACAGTGTCCTAGGAGCTGTCTCCGTTTGTATCGTACACCCGAGTCCGAGTACAAGAGGTACTATCCTAACGAGGTCCCGTACAACGAGGCAAACTTGAACAGGATAGATCATTTTATTATAAAGCTGATCAGAATTCACATTGCACGGGCTATGACTTTTTCCAACAGTCTGATATTTGGGGCTTATTACCCCAATATCATGTACAATGAAAGGGTGCGCCCTAACAGCTTTATTCCTCCCGAAGCATTCCTTTACTTAGACACCATTGGCTTAATACAGGATACAGACGGATGCCCTGTTATCTTCCATGTCGTACGCCGAACAGTGGGCAGGCGACTCCAATACGAACCGGATGTCGCTCGCACCTATGAGGATCTTCTTCGGTTCAGTAGTGCGATCCCCGCTCGTGACAGGAAAGAATCTGCCAAAGAACGGAAATTTTACTGGTGGTTACACCAAAACCAGTTTCCGCCACCGCTGGCTTTTCTAGATGACCAGATAGTTGACCATGGTGGCCAACTTACATAGGTTTAAGGTAATTATAAGCAAGAAAATAAATTAAACAAAAAATCCAAAAAAAAAAATTAAAAAACTGTAATAAGAAAAGAAAAAAAAAGGCATATACATAAAATATACGCCCTGGTGCACGTGTCCGTACTGTTACGGACATAGTTAAGATAGTCTTAAGTTTTATGTTAGGGTAAGTTAGTATAAGGTAGTTTAAGTAGTTAAGTATGTAAGTTTAGTTTTTCAAAAATTTTCTTGGCAAATGAAAAAAAAAATTTAATTAGAGATTGTCGTAGACTAAAAAAAAAATATAGATTAAGCCGAAAGGCACATTCATAACTTAGATTAGATTAGCTTAGAGTACACACGGGTCAGTAGGTTAGTATTAAGAACATGTGTAAATTCTTAAGTTAGTTAAGCTAGTTTTAAGTACTTTTGTCTAGCAAGTAAGTATATTTCATTTAAATAAAACAAAATTACATGAAAAAAAAGAGAGTCAACAGCCGTGGCGCATAGGGGCACGGGTTCGAAGACCACTGGGGGCGGATAGTTTTCCTTTTTTTTAAACTAAGTGCGTGAGTTCCTAGAATGGAGGCGAACGGGCAGTCCGATCGCAGAGGAACGGACGGGGAACATCAACCGGTGAACGAAGTGTTACGCCACCAACCAACGGTGCCCCAAGAAGTCACAGCGAAAAGGAGAAGAAAAAAACGCATCTCCACATCTACGAAAAGACGCAACACTAACGCGTCCCCAGAAAAACAGAGAGATGAAGAAAGTGCGGAGGCTACGTCATCAAATGAGACAGCAGCCGATGATTCTTTTTCATATGTGCCGGATGGTAGGGAGGGGAGATTCGCTATAAGCAGCATCAGCTTTGAATCAATGCCCTCCGATACAGAAGAAGAAGAAGTGGAGGCCATAATCCGCGCTAAACAAACTGAAGTCTCTAATCTGAGAGAGGAGACTGACAAACTCCTTCAAGAGATCAGAGAGCTTCGGAGAATAACTCTCGAAAGGAGAAGGAAGGAGGAAGAGGAAGCTGTTCTACAACTCGGGCAACAACAACAAAAGTTGCTCGAAACGAGTCAGCTGCAAAAGCAGGTGCAGCAACAACAACGGCAAGTAGCAACAGAAAAAAAAGAAGCTAAACCAACAGTTAGCAACTCAGCAACATCAGCAAAAGCAGCAACAAAAAACAGCAGCTCAGCAACAACAGCAGAAGCAGGCGAAGACATCCCAGCAACAACAGCAAGCAGCAACGCAACAACAACAGCATCCAGCAGTACACCAGCAACAGCCACAGCAACAGAAGAAAGAAAAACCACCAATTAACATGTACAAGGCGAACGTGATACAAACTGCAAAGGTATGTAGGAGAGCCATAGGTAGTGGTAATTTTACAATTAAAAAAACAGAGGATTTGAAAAGTACTCTATGCAAGACAGTAGGGCATCATGAAGCTCTTAAAACATGTCCAAATCGTTCGATGATGGAGTTCTTTTCCTTCACACCAAAAGGAGAAAAACTTCAGTCGAGATTAATAAAAATTGCCGCATCGCTCGAAGCGGAGGAGATTTTCCAACTGCTCAAAGAGCAAGTGTGTGATGGTCTCGAGTTCGTCGGGGTCAAGCCCTTCACCACAGTCAAGGCAAAAAGAGAAGGACGGAAATTACCGTTCTTCATCGTACAGCTGTCACCCAATAGCAAAGTAGATAAGCTAAATGATATAAAAACATTATCTGACTATGATTGCGTATGGAAAATTATTAGAAGGCGCGACGGCATTGTCCAATGCGTACGCTGCCAAAGATTTGGACATGCCGCGTCGAACTGCCGAATGCAGCCCCGATACGTGAAGTGTGGCTAGAACCACAAGGCGGAGGACTGCCCGCTGGGGAAAGAGGGAGCAGCTGACAAAAGTCAGCTCAAGTGCGTTCTCTGCGGAAACGCGGGGCACACCGCTAACTATCGGGGTTACACTAGGTTTCAAGAGCGGAAAACAAAGATGGTTCTGCAGAAGCAGCCCCCAGTGAAAAATCCACTCGGGGCAGCCGTAACCGTCACCCCTCAAGTGACTTACGCCCAAATGGCGTCTGGTCAGAGGAGCACGGGAAAGGAGCTACCGAAGGTAGTGCCGCAACCTTCAGTGCCAAGAGCACACGATCCAACGTCCGATTGGAAATCCTCCATTGAAAGGCGTATGGATCGGTTAGAGGAGCAGGTAAACCAAGTTCTGGCGCTCCTGCAGAACCAAGCACGTCACCAGTCTTGATAGCTGCGCAGACGGAGAGCACATATAAGATCCTTGCAGTGAATGCAAATTCATTGATAGGGATCCCAGACCGGCCCAACTCCAGTGGTGGAGTTGGTGTTGCGATCTTCATTAAAAATAATATTAAACACAAAGTAGTGTATAGTAGTGAAGTTCGAAGGTTTCAAGAGTTGGAGGCCTGCATCGTGTGCATTTCTCACCGCAGTGGAAAGAAGCTGTATGCGGTGTCGGTCTACTCCTCCCGCCCCTCTAGTTCCAGAACTACGATATCAGAGCTGGATTCACTCTTTCGATGTCTAAGACTGGACTCGGAGGAGAACTATTTTATTTTGGCCGGGGACTTAAATACCCGACGTGGATATTGGGGAAACATGGTTTCCAATAGTAGAGGGGACCAGCTCTACAGCTGGTATTGCTTGCACAGTGTCGAATATAGACTCGAGTTGAAAGCAACAGAATTGAAAGCTTCCCCTGAAGCGGCACTTATCTGGATCTCCTGCTATTTGACGCAAGACTGCAGCTGACAGACACAAACTCACAAACGGTAAACTGTTTGAACACTTTCGTGTATCTCAGTGACCATTGCGGACTCAGTGCCGAAATCAAGATCCCCAACGATATTGCAGAATTAGGAGAGTTTGTTCAAACGTATCCCTACAATTACAGTAGGGCACGCTGGACACGTTTCTCCAGACAAATGACGAGAGCAGTTTCCTCGAATGCGCTCCACATACAGTCCAATAGAAACTTGTCAAACGAGGAGATTGACATGTATCTAATACAATTGGACGAGACAATAAAACGAACAATGGACAGTACGATACCACGGTATGCACGCACAAACAACGAAAACTTGTACCGCAATGCGACAATTGACGCACTACATCAACGGAAAAGTAGACTCCTGCCAAGATTAAAAGTCTTGTACAGGCGGTTTACTGATAGACGAGATGAGGAAATTAGGACACTGAAATCGCTCATTAAGAACATTCAAACACTAATTGTCCAAAATTACAGAGTTTCTGTTAACTTGCATTGGAACAATAAGATTCGGGCTGTACGATCCAACAACCCGATCATGTTTCCGCAAATAAATAAAATTTTGCGTAGTAAGCATAGCGATCTTCCGTGTGTTAAGCTCCCCAAAACGACGGACAACGAACAAATACTGACTACAGCAGGCAACTTCTTTGTGGTCGAAGACCCGCAAGAAAAATTGGGGGTACTAGGCGCGGTCTTTCAGGAAGTGTATAAGGTGAATGTGAGTATTTGCCCAAACCACGACCTGGAGAACTGTGTACAATTTAGCAACTCGCAACTTCGAGAAGACATGCAACAATGGAGATCTGAGAACTTCGGCTTTGTCGTGTTCAATGAATATAACATGGCAGATAATGTCATCGCCCATGAAGGGGTTCATCCCCCGTTCATAGCGAAGACAGAGCTCCAAGCGGTCTTCGAATCACTTAAGAAGAAAAAGTCTGTTGGAATCGACGGGATCTCGAACATTGTGTTAAGACCAAGATGTGGTTAATATGTACACTATCCTGTTTAACAATGCTCTGCATAATGCACATTATCCGGAACATTGGAAAACTGCGATTGTGCAACCCATATCCAAGCGAGGTAACCATTGTTCGAATCCGCGAAACTTCCGGTCAATTAGTCTCCTTCCGAACATCAGCAAGGTATTCGAGAATTTGATAAATAGAGCTCTGACCAACTGGACAGAGGACAAACATATAATTCCGGATTACCAATTCGGTTTCAAAGCGGGGCATGACACTATTCATGCCGCGTCGAAACTGGTGCCGGAGATCCAGTGGAACAAGAGCCAGAAACAATGTTCGGGTGCCTGCCTGATTGACCTGCAGAAGGCCTTCGACACCGTAGCTTTTACAAGCTCAATGGGCTAGGTATTAGTAAACCACTGCTGTACCTACTGTGTAACATGCTTACTGGTAGAAGGTTTGTCGTCAAGAATGGCAATGTGACCTCTGCAGGTATATTTGAAGTAAAAAATGGTCTCCAACAGGGTGCCGTTAATTCGCCGATCCTGTTCAACATTTTCTTGAGCGATCTGATAACTTCTCTTCCTCATGTTATTGCGTACGCCGACGACTTGATTGTGTACAGATCAGGTAAAAAGATCGATGACATCACTACTCTCGCGCAGGGTGACTTCGACTCATTCATGAGAAGCTGCGCTGACTGGAAGTTGAATATCAACTTTCAGAAGTCGGAAACCATACTGTTCCGGACTCCGTTGTATAAGGCTTCGGCGGATACAAAAAAGAACTGGCGAAAGTTCTCAATTGTTGGGCGCAAAGGACTGTAGTCAGATACCTGGGGATCTGGCTAGATCAATATCTATATTTTAACAAACATGTAGATGATGCTCTAGCCCGTGCCCGAGGCGCTTTCGCTCTTACAAAGAAACTGTTTTACAACAGCCAACTCGATGCGAGGGTGAAGGTAATCTGCTACATGACCCTCATCCGGCCAATGCTCACCTATGGCTGTCCCGTGTGGTTCAACGTGAGTGCAAGCTTGATGGAAGAGATTCGGGTGTTTGAGAGGGCTTGCCTTAGGGCTTGCCTTCGCCTTTACAGAACAGAGTCCCAGTACAAAAAATTCTACTCCAATGAGGTATTTTACAACAGGGCGAACCTGATACGAGTGGACAATTTCCTGTTGAAATTGATTCGAGGCCACGCTGCCAGAGCTATGAACTCTGTTAATAACTTGATCTCGGGGGCTTACTACCCCAATCCTCAATACCACGAAAGGGTATGTTATAGGGGCTTCGTCCCCCCAGAAGCTTTCCTCCATTTCAATAAGCACGGTCTAATACAAAATGAAAATGCGGTACCGCTCCTCTTCCACATCGCTCGACTGTGGATGGGCGACTCAACCACGACCGTTCCGTCGCACAACGAGCTGAGGAGAGTCTCCTCCGGGATGTTGCAATGAAACACAGAAAATTCTGGTGGCTGTGCAGTGAGGGAACTGCACCATTGACCCCTTTAGACCCAGGTTAGAAAGAGAAAGGGTAGTACAGATCCCAATTAATAGGGCGCGGTCGATCTCTGTCTTGCAGCCGATTAGTTCAACTGCGACCTATGGCCGACTACGTATCTTATAAATGTAAATACAAAAAAAAAAAAAAGGAAGAAAGAAAAAATAAAAGAAAAAAGAAAATGCGTATGCACATTTGTACACATGTGTGTACTTATGTGTATACCCTTGTAAGTAGCTTAAGTACATATATATATATATATGTGCGTATAGAATTATATATACATGTATATATGTATGTATGTTTAGTTTAAGGTATTTTAAGTTATTTTAAGGTAGTTTGTAAGTTAGCATATAGGTTTTAAATAAAATCTGTCCAGTTATTAAGTATTTTTTAAAGTTTTCTTAATTTCAAATTGTACAGTCTAATTCATATAATTTTAATCATATGTATTGTTAGGTTAAGTCGAAAGACATAGTTTAAGATTAAGTTCAGCTTAGAGTGCCCGCCTAGGGCCAGTAAGTTGAAGTAGTAACACTGTTCGTTTAACTAGTTTTAAGTATTTTTGTCTAGTATTTAAGTTAGGTTATAAATTTGTTAATAAAAATGAACTGAAAATGGAAATGAATATGATGGATATGGGTTGCACAATCGCAGTTTTCAGGATAGTGTACATATTAACCACATCTAGGAGAAGATGTCTTAGCACAATGTTTCGAGATCCCGTCGATTCCAACTGACTTTTTCTTCTTAAGTGATTCGAAGACCGCTTGGAGCTGTGTCTTCGATATGAACGGAGGATGAACCCCTTCGTCAGCGATGAAATTATCTGCCATGTTATCTTCATTGAATACGACAAAGCCGATGTTCTCAGATCGTCACTGTTGCATGTCTTTTCGAAGATGCGAGTTGATAGATTGTACGTAGTTTTCCAGGTCGTGGTTTGGGCGAACACTCACATTCACCTTATACACTTCCTGAAAGACCGCGCCTAGTACCTCCATTTTTTCTTGCGGGTCTTCGACCACAAAGAAGTTATCGTCGAGTACAGCGCTATCTGGTTCAATACCTGCTGTAGTCAGTATTTGTTCGTTGTCCGTCGTTCTGGGAAGCTTAAGACACGGAAGATCGCTACGCTTACTGCGAAAGAATTTGTTTATTTGCGGGAACATGCTCGGGTTGTTGGATCTAACAGCCCGAATCTTATTGTTCCAAGGCAAGTTAACAGAAACTCTGTAATTTTGGATAATTAGTGTTTGAATGTTCTTAATGAGCGATTTCAGTGTCCTAATTTCCTCATCTCGTCTGTCAGTAAACCGTCTATACAAGGTTTTTAATCTGGACAGCAGTCTACTTTTTTGTTGGTGGAGTGCGTCAATTGTCGCATTCCGATATAAGTTTTCGTTATTTGTGCGTGTATACCGTGGTATAGTACTGTCCATTGTTCGTTTTATTGTCTAGTCCAATTGTTTAAGATACATGTCAAACTCCTCGTTTGACAAGTTTCTATTGGACGGTATGTGGAGCGCATTCGAGGACTGCTCCCGTCATTTGTCTGGAGAAGCGTGTCCAGCGTGTCCTACTGTAATTGTAGGGATACGTTTGATTATTATTATTTTTAATGAAGATCGCAACACCGCCTTCACCATTGGAGTTGGGCCGGTCTCTTCTAATAACATTATAATTACTGTGCTCCAATGTGCCTCTCTGGGTTAGCTTGGTTTCGCTAATCAGAAATACCTCTGGGCTTTGATCGTCCATCAATCTATAGAGCTCGTTTTTTAGCGGGATTCCTATCAATGAATTTGCATTCACTGCAATGATCTTATATGTGCTCTCCGTCTGCGCAGCTATCAAGACTGGTGACGTGCTTGGTTCTGCAGGAGCGCCAGAACTTGGTTTACCTGCTCCTCTAACCGATCCATACGCCTTTCAATGGAGGATTTCCAATCGGGCGTTGGATCGTGTGCTCTTGGCACTGAAAGCTGCGGCACTACTTTCGGTAGCTCCTTTCCCGTGCATAGGTCACTTGAGGAATGACGGTTATGGCTGTCCCGAGTGGATTTTTCACTAGGGGCTGCTTCTGCAGAACCATCTTTGCTTTCCGCTCTTGGAACTTAGGGCAACCCCAATAGTTAGGGGTGTGCCCCGCGTTCCCGCAGAGAACGCACTTGAGCTTACTTTTATCAGCTGCTCCCTCTTTCCCCAGCGGGCAATCCTACGCCTTGTGGTTTTTACTGCACTTCACGCATCGAGGCTGCATTTGGCTGTTCGACGCGGCGTGCCCAAGCCTTTGACAGCGAACGCATTGGATAATGCCGTCGCGCCTTCTTATGTTTTCCCAGACGCAATCGCAGTCAGCTAATGTTCTCAAATCATTCAGCTTATCTACTTTGCTGTTGGGTGACAGCTGAACAATGAAGAACTGTAATTTCCGTCCCTCTCGTTTTGCCTTAGCTGTTTTGAAGGGCTTGACCCCGACGAACGCAAGACCATCGCACACTTGCTCTGTGAGCAGTTGGAAGACCTCCTCCGCTTCGAGCGGTGCGGCTATGTTTAATAATTTAGATTGATTTTTTTCTCCTTTCGGTGTGAAGGAGAAGAACTCAATCATCGAACGCTTTAGACATCTTTTCAAAGTAGCGTGATTATCAACTGTCTTGCAGCTGAGTGAATATTTTTCAACACCCTTATTTTTTTTAATTATAAAATGCCCTGTACCTATGGCCGACCTACATACCTCTGCAGTTTGTATGATGTCCGGCTTGTACAGGTTGATCGGTGGACAGGTCGATGGTGTACTGCTGGATGCTGTTTCGTTGCTGCTAGCTGATGTTGCAGGGCTGCCTTCTTTAATGGCTGCTTCTGCTGATGTTGCTGAGCTGCTTTCGTTTGGTGTTGGCTTGCTGGCTGTTGTTGTAGCTTCTTTTGTTTATTGGCAGATGGTTGTTTTTGTTGCTGCATCTGCTTTTGCGGCTGAATCTGTTCAGGCAACCGTTGTTGTTGTTGAGCGAGCTGTAGGCCTGCTTGCTCCTCCTCCTTTCTTCTCCTTTCGAGAGTGCTTCTGCGAAGCTCTCATATCTCTCGGAGGAGTTTGTCAGTCTCCTCCTTCAGATTGGAGACTTTCGTCTACTTCGAGCGGATAATGTCTTCCACTTCTTCTTCGGTGTCAGAGGACATCGATTCGAAGCTGTTGCTGCTTATTGCGAATCGCCCCTCCCTCCCGTCTGACACATAGGAGTATGCACCGTTTTCTGCATCGGCCTCGTGGGAAGTCTCGTTCGATGACCGTGAAGTTTCTCCACTGATCTAGTATGATCCGTTGTTGGTATTCCTGAACCTCTGAAGAGTATTCATCATAATGGCACTAATCTTGATGTCTTTAAGCGTTCTTTAAGCTTTGAATTTGATCGGTGTTTTCCGAAGATATCGTGGTAAGTTTACCACTTACAGTAGTTTCAATTTCTATAGGCTTTATGTTTTCCAAATCATGTTTGAAATCTTCATACAGCGTTTTCATTATTTGCCACGTATTCACTTGTATATAGGGCGTGTCATCTTTCACAACCGCACTGATTTGGTCGTGATTTTTCTGAAACTCTGCCCAAATGGAGGAGATTTTCCAACTGCTCAAAGAGCAAGTGTGTGATGGTCTCGAGTTCGTCGGGGTCAAGCCCTTCACCACAGTCAAGGCAAAAAGAGAGGGACGGAAATTACCGTTCTTCATCGTACAGCTGTCACCCAATAGCAAAGTAGATAAGCTAAATGATATAAAAACATTATCTGACTATGATTGCGTATGGAAAATTATTAGAAGGCGCGACGGCATTGTCCAATGCGTACGCTGCCAAAGATTTGGACATGCCGCGTCGAACTGCCGAATGCAGCCCCGATACGTGAAGTGTGGCGAGAACCACAAGGCGGAGGACTGCCCGCTGGGGAAAGAGGGAGCAGCTGACAAAAGTCAGCTCAAGTGCGTTCTCTGCGGAAACGCGGGGCACACCGCTAACTATCGGGGTTACACTAGGTTTCAAGAGCGGAAAACAAAGATGGTTCTGCAGAAGCAGCCCCCAGTGAAAAATCCACTCGGGGCAGCCGTAACCGTCACCCCTCAAGTGACTTACGCCCAAATGGCGTCTGGTCAGAGGAGCACGGGAAAGGAGCTACCGAAGGTAGTGCCGCAACCTTCAGTGTCAAGAGCACACGATCCAACGTCCGATTGGAAATCCTCCATTGAAAGGCGTATGGATCGGTTAGAGGAGCAGGTAAACCCAGTTCTGGCGCTCCTGCAGAACCAAGCACGTCACCAGTCTTGATAGCTGCGCAGACGGAGAGCACATATAAGATCCTTGCAGTGAATGCAAATTCATTGATAGGGATCCCAGACCGGCCCAACTCCAGTGGTGGAGTTGGTGTTGCGATCTTCATTAAAAATAATATTAAACACAAAGTAGTGTATAGTAGTGAAGTTCGAAGGTTTCAAGAGTTGGAGGCCTGCATCGTGTGCATTTCTCACCGCAGTGGAAAGAAGCTGTATGCGGTGTCGGTCTACTCCTCCCGCCCCTCTAGTTCCAGAACTACGATATCAGAGCTGGATTCACTCTTTCGATGTCTAAGACTGGACTCGGAGGAGAACTATTTTATTTTGGCCGGGGACTTAAATACCCGACGTGGATATTGGGGAAACATGGTTTCCAATAGTAGAGGGGACCAGCTCTACAGCTGGTATTGCTTGCACAGTGTCGAATATAGACTCGAGTTGAAAGCAACAGAATTGAAAGCTTCCCCTGAAGCGGCACTTATCTGGATCTCCTGCTATTTGACGCAAGACTGCAGCTGACAGACACAAACTCACAAACGGTAAACTGTTTGAACACTTTCGTGTATCTCAGTGACCATTGCGGACTCAGTGCCGAAATCAAGATCCCCAACGATATTGCAGAATTAGGAGAGTTTGTTCAAACGTATCCCTACAATTACAGTAGGGCACGCTGGACACGTTTCTCCAGACAAATGACGAGAGCACTTTCCTCGAATGCGCTCCACATACAGTCCAATAGAAACTTGTCAAACGAGGAGATTGACATGTATCTAATACAATTGGACGAGACAATAAAACGAACAATGGACAGTACGATACCACGGTAAACACGCACAAACAACGAAAACTTGTACCGCAATGCGACAATTGACGCACTACATCAACGGAAAAGTAGACTCCTGCCAAGATTAAAAATCTTGTACAGGCGGTTTACTGATAGACGAGATGAGGAAATTAGGACACTGAAATCGCTCATTAAGAACATTGAAACACTAATTGTCCAAAATTACAGAGTTTCTGTTAACTTGCATTGGAACAATAAGATTCGGGCTGTAAGAGCCAACAACCCGATCATGTTTCCGCAAATAAATAAAATTTTGCGTAGTAAGCATAGCGATCTTCCGTCTGTTAAGCTCCCCAGAACGACGGACAACTAACAAATGCTGACTACAGCAGGCAACTTCTTTGTGGTCGAAGACCCGCAAGAAAAATTGGGGGTACTAGGAGCGGTCTTTCAGGAAGTGTATAAGGTGAATGTGAGTATTTGCCCAAACCACGACCTGGAGAACTGTGTACAATTTAGCAACTCGCAACTTCGAGAAGACATGCAACAATGGCGATCTCAGAACTTCGGCTTTGTCGTGTTCAATGAATATAACATGGCAGATAATGTCATCGCCCATGAAGGGGTTCATCCCCCGTTCATAGCGAAGACAGAGCTCCAAGCGGTCTTCGAATCATTTAAGAAGAAAAAGTCAGTTGGAATCGACGGGATCTCGAACATTGTGTTAAGACCAAGATGTGGTTAATATGTACACTATCCTGTTTAACAATGCTCTGCATAATGCACATTATCCGGAACATTGGAAAACTGCGATTGTGCAACCCATATCCAAGCGAGGTAACCATTCTTCGAATCCGCGAAACTTCCGGTCAATTAGTCTCCTTCCGAACATCAGCAAGGTATTCGAGAATTTGATAAATAGAGCTCTGACCAACTGGACAGAGGACAAACATATAATTCCGGATTACCAATTCGGTTTCAAAGCGGGGCATGACACTATTCATGCCGCGTCGAAACTGGTGCCGGAGATCCAGTGGAACAAGAGCCAGAAACAATGTTCGGGTACCTGCCTGATTGACCTGCAGAAGGCCTTCGACACCGTAGCTTTTACAAGCTCAATGGGCTAGGTATTAGTAAACCACTGCTGTACCTACTGTGTAACATGCTTACTGGTAGAAGGTTTGTCGTCAAGAATGGCAATGTGACCTCTGCAGGTATATTTGAAGTAAAAAATGGTCTCCAACAGGGTGCCGTTAATTCGCCGATCCTGTTCAACATTTTCTTGAGCGATCTGATAACTTCTCTTCCTCATGTTATTGCGTACGCCGACGACTTGATTGTGTACAGATCAGGTAAAAAGATCGATGACATCACTACTCTCGCGCAGGGTGACTTCGACTCATTCATGAGAAGCTGCGCTGACTGGAAGTTGAATATCAACTTTCAGAAGTCGGAAACCATACTGTTCCGGACTCCGTTGTATAAGGCTTCGGCGGATACAAAAAAGAACTGGCGAAAGTTCTCAATTGTTGGGCGCAAAGGACTGTAGTCAGATACCTGGGGATCTGGCTAGATCAATATCTATATTTTAACAAACATGTAGATGATGCTCTAGCCCGTGCCCGAGGCGCTTTCGCTCTTACAAAGAAACTGTTTTACAACAGCCAACTCGATGCGAGGGTGAAGGTAATCTGCTACATGACCCTCATCCGGCCAATGCTCACCTATGGCTGTCCCGTGTGGTTCAACGTGAGTGCAAGCTTGATGGAAGAGATTCGGGTGTTTGAGAGGGCTTGCCTTAGGGCTTGCCTTCGCCTTTACAGAACAGAGTCCCAGTACAAAAAATTCTACTCCAATGAGGTATTTTACAACAGGGCGAACCTGATACGAGTGGACAATTTCCTGTTGAAATTGATTCGAGGCCACGCTGCCAGAGCTATGAACTCTGTTAATAACTTGATCTCGGGGGCTTACTACCCCAATCCTCAATACCACGAAAGGGTATGTTATAGGGGCTTCGTCCCCCCAGAAGCTTTCCTCCATTTCAATAAGCACGGTCTAATACAAAATGAAAATGCGGTACCGCTCCTCTTCCACATCGCTCGACTGTGGATGGGCGACTCAACCACGACCGTTCCGTCGCACAACGAGCTGAGGAGAGTCTCCTCCGGGATGTTGCAATGAAACACAGAAAATTCTGGTGGCTGTGCAGTGAGGGAACTGCACCATTGACCCCTTTAGACCCAGGTTAGAAAGAGAAAGGGTAGTACAGATCCCAATTAATAGGGCGCGGTCGATCTCTGTCTTGCAGCCGATTAGTTCAACTGCGACCTATGGCCGACTACGTATCTTATAAATGTAAATACAAAAAAAAAAAAAAGGAAGAAAGAAAAAAGAAAATGCGTATACACATTTGTACACATGTGTGTACTTATGTGTATACCCTTGTAAGTAGCTTAAGTACATATATATATATATATGTGCGTATAGAATTATATATACATGTATATATGTATGTATGTTTAGTTTAAGGTATTTTAAGTTATTTTAAGGTAGTTTGTAAGTTAGCATATAGGTTTTAAATAAAATCTGTCCAGTTATTAAGTATTTTTTAAAGTTTTCTTAATTTCAAATTGTACAGTCTAATTCATATAATTTTAATCATATGTATTGTTAGGTTAAGTCGAAAGACATAGTTTAAGATTAAGTTTAGCTTAGAGTGCCCGCCTAGGGCCAGTAAGTTGAAGTAGTAACACTGTTCGTTTAACTAGTTTTAAGTATTTTTGTCTAGTATTTAAGTTAGGTTATAAATTTGTTAATAAAAATGAACTGAAAATGGAAATGAATATGATGGATATGGGTTGCACAATCGCAGTTTTCAGGATAGTGTACATATTAACCACATCTAGGAGAAGATGTCTTAGCACAATGTTCGAGATCCCGTCGATTCCAACTGACTTTTTCTTCTTTAGTGATTCGAAGACCGCTTGGAGCTGTGTCTTCGATATGAACGGAGGATGAACCCCTTCGTCAGCGATGAAATTATCTGCCATGTTATCTTCATTGAATACGACAAAGCCGATGTTCTCAGATCGTCACTGTTGCATGTCTTTTCGAAGATGCGAGTTGATAGATTGTACGTAGTTCTCCAGGTCGTGGTTTGGGCGAACACTCACATTCACCTTATACACTTCCTGAAAGACCGCGCCTAGTACCTCCATTTTTTCTTGAGGGTCTTCGACCACAAAGAAGTTATCGTCGAGTACAGCGCTATCTGGATCAATACCTGCTGTAGTCAGTATTTGTTCGTTGTCCGTCGTTCTGGGAAGCTTAAGACATGGAAGATCGCTACGCTTACTGCGAAAGAATTTGTTTATTTGCGGGAACATGCTCGGGTTGTTGGATCTAACAGCCCGAATCTTATTGTTCCAAGGCAAGTTAACAGAAACTCTGTAATTTTGGACAATTACTGTTTGAATGTTCTTAATGAGCGATTTCAGTGTCCTAATTTCCTCATCTCGTCTGTCAGTAAACCGTCTATACAAGGTTTTTAATCTTGACAGCAGTCTACTTTTTTGTTGGTGGAGTGCGTCAATTGTCGCATTCCGATATAAGTTTTCGTTATTTGTGCGTGTATACCGTGGTATAGTACTGTCCATTGTTCGTTTTATTGTCTAGTCCAATTGTTTAAGATACATGTCAAACTCCTCGTTTGACAAGTTTCTATTGGACGGTATGTGGAGCGCATTCGAGGAGACTGCTCTCGTCATTTGTCTGGAGAAGCGTGTCCAGCGTGTCCTACTATAATTGTAGGGATACGTTTGAACAAACTCTCCTAATTCTGCAATATCGTTGGGGATCTTGATTTCGGCACTGAGTCCGCAATGGTCACTGAGATACACGAAGGTGTTTACCGTTGGTGCGTTTGTGTCTGTCAGCTGCAGTCTGCTTCTGGGGTATGATGAGATCTCTGTTGCCTTCAAATCGAGTCTATACTCGACACTGTGCAAGCAATACCAGCTGTTAAGCTGGTCCCCTATACTGTTGGAAACTATGTTTCCCCAATATCCATGTCGGGCATTTAAGTCCCCGGCCAAAATAAAATAGTTCTCCTCGGAGTCCAGTCTTAGACATCGAAAGAGTGAATCGAGCTCTAATATCGTGGTTCTGGATGTAGGGGGGGCGGAGGAGTAGACCGACACCGCATACAGCTTCTTTCCACTGCAAAGAGAAATGAACAAGATGCAGGCTACTTTGTGTTTAATGTTATTTTTAATGAAGATCGCAACACCGCCTCCACCATTGGAGTTGGGCCGGTCTCTTCTAATAACATTATAATTACTGTGCTCCAATGTGCCTCTCTGGGTTAGCTTGGTTTCGCTAATCAGAAATACCTCTGGGCTTTGATCGTCCATCAATCTATAGAGCTCGTTTTTTAGCGGGATTCCTATCAATGAATTTGCATTCACTGCAATGATCTTATATGTGCTCTCCGTCTGCGCAGCTATCAAGACTGGTGACGTGCTTGGTTCTGCAGGAGCGCCAGAACTTGGTTTACCTGCTCCTCTAACCGATCCATACGCCTTTCAATGGAGGATTTCCAATCGGGCGTTGGATCGTGTGCTCTTGGCACTGAAAGCTGCGGCACTACTTTCGGTAGCTCCTTTCCCGTGCATAGGTCACTTGAGGAATGACGGTTATGGCTGTCCCGAGTGGATTTTTCACTAGGGGCTGCTTCTGCAGAACCATCTTTGCTTTCCGCTCTTGGAACTTAGGGCAACCCCAATAGTTAGGGGTGTGCCCCGCGTTCCCGCAGAGAACGCACTTGAGCTTACTTTTATCAGCTGCTCCCTCTTTCCCCAGCGGGCAATCCTACGCCTTGTGGTTTTTACTGCACTTCACGCATCGAGGCTGCATTTGGCTGTTCGACGCGGCGTGCCCAAGCCTTTGACAGCGAACGCATTGGATAATGCCGTCGCGCCTTCTTATGTTTTCCCAGACGCAATCGCAGTCAGCTAATGTTCTCAAATCATTCAGCTTATCTACTTTGCTGTTGGGTGACAGCTGAACAATGAAGAACTGTAATTTCCGTCCCTCTCGTTTTGCCTTAGCTGTTTTGAAGGGCTTGACCCCGACGAACGCAAGACCATCGCACACTTGCTCTGTGAGCAGTTGGAAGACCTCCTCCGCTTCGAGCGGTGCGGCTATGTTTAATAATTTAGATTGATTTTTTTCTCCTTTCGGTGTGAAGGAGAAGAACTCAATCATCGAACGCTTTAGACATCTTTTCAAAGTAGCGTGATTATCAACTGTCTTGCAGCTGAGTGAATATTTTTCAACACCCTTATTTTTTTTAATTATAAAATGCCCTGTACCTATGGCCGACCTACATACCTCTGCAGTTTGTATGATGTCCGGCTTGTACAGGTTGATCGGTGGACAGGTCGATGGTGTACTGCTGGATGCTGTTTCGTTGCTGCTAGCTGATGTTGCAGGGCTGCCTTCTTTAATGGCTGCTTCTGCTGATGTTGCTGAGCTGCTTTCGTTTGGTGTTGGCTTGCTGGCTGTTGTTGTAGCTTCTTTTGTTTATTGGCAGATGGTTGTTTTTGTTGCTGCATCTGCTTTTGCGGCTGAATCTGTTCAGGCAACCGTTGTTGTTGTTGAGCGAGCTGTAGGCCTGCTTGCTCCTCCTCCTTTCTTCTCCTTTCGAGAGTGCTTCTGCGAAGCTCTCATATCTCTCGCAGGAGTTTGTCAGTCTCCTCCTTCAGATTGGAGACTTTCGTCTACTTCGAGCGGATAATGTCTTCCACTTCTTCTTCGGTGTCAGAGGACATCGATTCGAAGCTGTTGCTGCTTATTGCGAATCGCCCCTCCCTCCCGTCTGACACATAGGAGTATGCACCGTTTTCTGCATCGGCCTCGTGGGAAGTCTCGTTCGATGACGTAATATATCGCAACACGATTGCCATTCTAAGTAGTTTCCTTTAAAGACAGGAATATTTAATTGTGGAAGCCGAAACTCTGTGGTTGCCTGTACTTCCTTGTTCTTATTCATTTCTGACATTCGTGACGCCATTTGAAGAATAAACTTGTTAACATCCCTTTCTACTTCTTCGCACCGCCTATTGGTTATATAGGGAAGTTTTAAGTCTTGTGAGGATGCACTTGATATGAATTCGTTGTAGTGTAGTTCCGTGAAGTTTCTCCACTGATCTAGTATGATCCGTTGTTGGTATTCCTGAACCTCTGAAGAGTATTCATCATAATGGCACTAATCTTGATGTCTTTAAGCGTTCTTTAAGCGTTGAATTTGATCGGTGTTTTCCGAAGATATCGTGGTAAGTTTACCACTTACAGTAGTTTCAATTTCTATAGGCTTTATGTTTTCCAAATCATGTTTTAAATCTTCATACAGCGTTTTCATTATTTGCCACGTATTCACTTGTATATAGGGCGTGTCATCTTTCACAACCGCACTGATTTGATCGTGATTTTTATGAAACTCTGCCCAAATGTCCTCAATTTTCTTCAATCGCTGTTCTTTGTAGCGTTGGGTTTTTTCTTGAGGCTCTATCTTTACCGAAATAGATTTTTGTGTTTTCCAATTCCAGTGAAAACTCCTTATGTCTCGCAACAATTTCGAATACTTCGTATTCCTTCATCTTAATTTGTTAGTATTGATGTTGTTGATACATATTTATATTTCACTACCAGTTTCTATAGCCCTAGTTATGCTTTCCACTTCCAATGTGAGCCTTGGATACGCTATTCACTTCCCATGTGAGCCTTGGATACGCTATTCACTTCCAATGTGAGCCTTGGATACGCTATTCACTTCCAGTGTGAGCCCTGGATACGCTATTTAAGTCGCCGTTCTTCGCTCGAAGGACCAATGATTGCCTTAGCAACAATGTTGAGTCAATGTTTGTTTTCAGCAACAATGTTGAGTTAATTATTGTATCTGAATTATTTTTGACCCCTTACCGCTGGTAGAGGGAAGTCAACTTATTAGACAGATTATTTATGTTGAACTGAATTTTATTTGTGCATAAAATCGCCTTATATAACACAAATTTGTTTATTCTACAGTATTTGCTTGCATATAAAATTGCTTATCCTACAATATATGCATTCGGTTTAGATAGCAAGAAATAAGAATCGACAGAGGTGCGTACAGGTGTATGAAAAATGTACATTCGATTGATAGCAGAAATAGGAGATGAGTATGTTCAATTGTGCTGTGCGCTGGGTGTTGAGTGCTGTGTGTTGTGTGTTGTGCGCTGAGTGCTGAGTGATGCTTGTGAGATATGAGTTGGCGTCATGTGTTATCAATTGTTGTTGTTGATCACAACAGATAACAATAATGTCAGACAGTCGTGCCGTTATCCTGGCACTTGACTCCTATATAATCAAATTCAGGCTCGTAACAGAGTGAGTGTTGGATACCTGGCCATTCAGGGATAGAATGAAATGAAATGGCCGACTTCCTGGTTAGAAAAGGAGCATCGGAACACTTTATAGGCCCCAAAACATTCTGCGCTATAGGAGATCACGTCCTCAGGGAAGAGTTCAGGGAACTAGAAGGAAGGAACCAAATGCATGAAACAACGCTCATGGCGTCAGCAGAGCTCTTATGGAAGTAAATGTATAAATAGTTGGAACAATAGATCTAAAGGTCGAGGTGCAATTTACCCCCAACATTAATAATAATAATAAACCTGAATGGTCCTTATCAGTGCGATTTCACACCGGGAAAGTCCACCGACCAAATCCTAACATTACGGCAGATCCTGAAAAAACGCAAGAGATGCAGATCGACACCCACCACCGAGACCTTCGATGTCAAAAAAGGTTTTAGGCAACTCGACGCACTGTCAAATAAATAACAACATAATAAATTAAAATAAACAAATTCCTTATCAAAAATGAATTACTTGCACGAATAGTCGCCTCAGTTTGCCAAAAATTTAAACTGAGAAATAAATTGAAGAAAAAGGTTTCACAATCGGCAAAGCGCCAGACTGTGTAGAGACAACATAACATAACAAACTAAAAAAACATAATCTTGGTCTTAGAATTAATAATTACGTTGTGTATAAAAAACCATTATCTTAGGAGACTAAAGTCCCAATTGATTCCGGAAAGCAAATAAAGGCGACTATATGATCCATATAAGAAACCTACGTCATCCGCAAATGCCTTTCCAGCACCTATAAAATTAAGGGACAGTAGTTAATTAATGTAAATGAGATAGAGGATTGGACCTAGGGCGGAACCTTGGATAACCCCAAAGTTCAAAAACACACGATCACTTATAATTTCATTAACCGTTACCTTTGAGACTTATTTTTAGGTAGGACGTTAGTCACTCTAGTATAAAGGGACGAAAACTTGCTTTTTCAAGCTTATCCAGTAGAATTGTAGGATTTAACATATCCAACGAATGGTAATATCGATATATAGACCAGCAGTCGATTATTTTCGTCGAGGTTTGACATAATTTTACCACAAAATTGAAGAAGACCATCTTCCGTTTATTTGCCGTTTTGAAAGGCAAATTGAACTTTGTTAAAAAAAACTTAGTTTTTGTGAGATAATTCACCATCCTACTTTTTCCAAGCTTTTCAAAGATCTTACTGAAGACAGAAAGAAGTGAGATGCGCCTAGTTACTTATCTCTGTAGTTGAACCCTTTTTGTATAATGGGACAACAACATAAGTTCTTCGGGAAAAACTCTTTCGAAACAGCAATTGAAGATATATGACAGAACATCAATTATATGATAGGCAACATTTTTAGATAATATATTAGTTGAATTGCTAGCATACACAGACGACATTGACGTGATTGGTCGAACACAGCTAGCAGTCACTCGCTTTTTGCTGATATATAACGTAGGCGGCGAAAATGGGTTTAGCAGTGAAGTAGGGCATAACGATATATATGCTGTCATCGAGGGACGAACAACATCGGCGACTCGGCCAGAACGTCACCACAGGTAGCTATTACTTCGAGATAATTATGTACGCGCTTCGTCCACCTCGTACAGCGACAGGAGTCTAGCCAGTTGTCTACGAATTCAACGCAAGATGGCTAGGCCGAATAGAGCTCATGGACAACAACCAGTGGGACAGCGCAGTAGAGGACGACCACGGAACCAATGGCGCACCGCACACAAGTGAAGAAGGACTTCAGCCAACTTGACGTGTGAAATTTGAGGCGGCTGGCTAAAGATCGTGCCAGCTGGATACGCTTATTAGGCCCAGGTCCACCTGGTCTGTAGCGCCACTAGAAGAAGAAGAAGTTCATCATCATCATCATGATCGCATGATCCACTACAGGGGTTGCAGGGATAATGCACGCATTAGTGATTTCCAGGCCACTCGATATTCCGCCATCGACTCATCAGGAGTTATGCCCAAGGGCCAGGCGAATTTTTGGACATGGTGCAACCACCTCGTCATAGGTCTGCCAGGTCTGACAAAACCATCGAATAATAGCCCTTTCCGTTCGAAGATGATAATTTAATAAAAACCCTAAATTAACAACTAAATGTTGGTTTCGCTTAGCATTATTTCGAGTATTGTTATAGAGTGAATGCGCCGACACCCCTATAACGTAATTCATATAGTTATACAATAAAAATAGACTTCCGTTCGTTAAGAAACGTTTTATTATCCACTTCCGTTTTACACTTGTAGGCTTCAGACCTCAGACTGACTTAGCTTAAACAATGTATTAGGAGTCGTAGCGTGGCTTTCTCCAATCCTATCTTGGAATATGTTCACTTATGTAATAATATGAAATCATAGTCTAAACAGCAGAGTTTGGGACAGAAACCCTTGTATTTCTATATCCCATGTTTATAAATGGATACACTTAATCAGAAGCATTACATTCATTTGTAAAAAAATTGATTAAATAAGTTATAATTAATGAACAGTTCGCAACAAAATGGAGAGCAAAGATTTTTCTGTTTATGTTCTGAGAGTGAGATTCCGGATTCTGTTGATTCTAATAAGAGGTAGATGGTATCTAAACCTAGTACATGTCTTATTCGATTTCCAGAGTTTCTTTGATAGTCGCTGACTGATCGTCTGTAATGATGGCCATTGAAACATAATTTCTCACATTATTAGCACTATAGCTTCGAAGATTATTGGCTGTGTGTTTCACCTCTCTTGGGTGCTCTCTTGTATGTTTAGTCTACATCAAAAATTACGTTTTCGTGCCTCCACTGTTTTGGGAGACACTTTATGTTCACTCTTATCCATTCTCAAGTGCTTTACTTGATCAACCCATTTACAAATGTATTTCTGTGTACTCTCCAGCATAAATATAGGGGCAACTGTCGCTTATTATTAGTAATTATTTTTAATTATCAATAGTATTCAATTCCTTTTCCATGAATTAATTATTATGTTATTATTTCTAATAAACAAATTTTTAATAGCAAACCAAGTTGCTAAATTTAAATTAAAACTTCTTACCATTTTACTACAACTGTATTGTATTCCTAGCTCACATTATCTTTTCCTATAAAATTATCTCAGTAATACTATCTCGAAGTTCAAACTAAAAATGAATAACTTAAATTAACTCAAAACCAAATCCCTCCATCTGCATATATTCGAATTACCCATCTTACAATACCATATCGTAAAGTAGACCACTCGCATCTTTGTGATATAATATATTAGAATTATTAAATATGCATATGCATATACATAGTTGCTGGTGTTCATATAATCCCTGCCATTCATTGCCAAATACACTAAAGAATCGTAATCTTACAAATACCCAAATTGGTAAAGATGTATGCACAGTAAGCAGCACAAGAACAACATTTTTCTTGTGAGCATCCATAAATAACCCCCTCCTTTGCCGATGTTTTTAATTAACCATAAATAAGCCCGTGCCGCCGCTAAATTTTCTCCTGCTTATGGAGAAGTTGCCACGAAGCCACTATATTTACTGTCTGACATAATAAACCTCACACGCAGGTTTGTTTTTGATGAAATGTGTCATGAGATTCTTTTATACACGAAGAGCAAAAAATCACCCATGACTTGAGAATACTAGTTAACATGTTCTCATCTATTGATGTATGTTTCCTTGACCCCTGTTAAAGCGAACTCCAATTCACTACAAACAGATGGTGTATCACCATAGATAATGCTATTCAGCTATCCATTGACATTTATACGTCGCACTCTGAGAGATGAATGGTTTAAACCTTGTTATTCTTTTGTAGGTATTGATTGTCATCCATAGCCTTTTAGAAATCAATTTCTTTATCTGTGGTCAGTAAACCGCGCTGTGGGTGGTCCGGACAGTGGCTGCTTCGGTGCCTCAGATAATTTGTATTATACCATATATGTATTTATATAGAGTGAACACATACTTATGAATATGTATTCATGTTGTATGTAGACACGATTCCATTGTGTAGTTGACGTTGGAAACTCGAATCCCTTATTTCGTCTTTTGCATTTATACATAAGAACAAAAGAACATTTCCTCTGAATGTGGAACGATGCTGTGACTTGAGGAAATGGTCACGCGTCTAATGCACACACGTGTTCTCTCGAGATTTTCAAGTTTGCTCCATCCGCTTTTGAGGTCTGAAGTAGCTATTATTTGTATTTACCTGTTGTAAGGTATCATTGGTTCATGAAAATGCAGCAAACAGAATGAATTGGACACAACTGCATTGACGGGGACGATAACAATGGTGATGAATTTGCTGCTGTAAACAGTTTGGATGTATGTGCATCTGTGTTGGCTTAATATGTGTTTTCTTTTATTCTATTTTCATCACTTCAGTCACACATCAGCATGAATCATGATTATGCGAAATGTAGGGTTCAAAATATATACATACTCATGTACATACCCGTAACTGTGTGCTCAAAAAAGAGCATGTTTCGGAATTTCTTTCAAGTGGCACTTGCTCTTTATGTACGTAGAGAAATGTTAATTCAATCAGATATCTTATGGTACCTTTGTTTTCAGGTACAAATTACTATATAGTCGATGAGAGCTACCTCTGAAATTGGATATCGGCTATCAGTTGGTGAAGATCTTAAAATAATGTTATAGCTAGATAGCTCTTTGCTCTTTTCTGGAAAAGGCTTTCTATGTCAAGTGTATGCGAAGGGCTTCGAGTTTATATAAACAATTCCATTATGCGGTTTATCTTGATGGGATGTGATGAACTTTTAAGAAGTGCTTACTTGTACATATTTCGTCCAATGATTTTCGACAGAAAGAACACCCACCAATATGATACAAAATGAGAGTTGGAGTAACATTTGATATAGAAAAAAAGAAACAATGACCCGCGCACCACGAGTGGTAGCTGCAGAATAGGAATACATGTAAAAGAAAGCCAAAGAGCGGTAGAAGCACACAGCGCAGCAACTTGCTGACAATGTTCTATAACACCATAATAAACATAAGCAAGCGATTTTTAAAATTTTTGGCGATGATGCTTTTCACTTTAACTTCAGCTACTGTTCTAAATATAACAGAACGGCGCCGTGAAACATTCATTCTTATTTCTAATATTACTCTACTGCTCATTTGCGTACACTTGTATGACCTCTTTCGCCTCTTATTCCTTTCTGATCTTTTAAGCAACCATGTGAATATTGTAAGGAAGAAAATATGCGTAAGTAAAGTTAGTTCATTAAAAAAACTGTCTTTTAAGTTCACTTCCTCCCAACAATAATTCAGGAATTATCAATGACTCAAAAATGTTTGTTTAAAAGATTGATTAAAATATTGGTTCGATTCGAGGAAAGAACATAAATAGTGGGCTCACATTGGAGGTGGATAGCGTACCCACGGCTCCAGTGTGGTAGTGACTATATAATAATATAATAATATGGGTGGCGCTACAGCCCGTAGAGGGCCAGGGCCTAGCTTCTCAGCAACCACTAGTATTGTGCGTGCTATTGTTCTATCACGAGTTGAAGGGACCTACAGTTTTATGCCGACTCCGAACTGCCAAGTTTGACAAGCTTTTTCTGGACAGTTATACTCTTTGAGCATTGTCAGTGACTCGAAAGAGGTGGGGCCGTAAAAAGTATTTCTTGTCGTACCAAGAATCGAGGCTAGACAGGTAGGTCCGACTGCGTAGGAGTCGACGCACATACTCACAACGCCACGGGCCAGTGACTATTATATACTACTATATATTATACATATAATCTAAGATGGTGTTGGATGAGACTGAGGCTTATATGATCGTGGCCAGAGAAGAGCTCTAGCAGAGGAGCTAGAGGAGAATTCCGAAAGAAATCCGGTCCGGTCCGAAATCTGGGCAGATTTTCTCGATAACCCTTAGCTATTGAAGAAGTAGTGATGCATGACACCACGAACATGCAAAATGACACAGCAAGTTAAGAGTTAAAGGCAAACATAAGGAAAACCAGCAAATACGCCAACGAAAAATATTATTAGACCAATTTAGTAGCTTCGCCAAGTTCAATGTATACTACATGATAAACGCTTCAGGCGATGATCTGAAAATAATCTGTTGCCGCCAATACATTGCAAACTTTTTTTCTTGCTCGCATACTATAACACTAGATCTCACACTCAACAAAGTTTGCGTTCATTTTAAACCGTGACGCTCGCAAATAAAACTTCTCTGCACTCTGGACATATGTTCATTTTTTTTAACTTCTTTTCGCTTAAACTTACATTCCAAATATAAAAAAATATGTACATACATTATTTGAAAATATAATCGGCACACAGTGGTCTCGTGGAAAAAAATCAAAGTGACATATTTTTCTCGGCAAATTGGTTTAGGTTTAGGATTTTACAAATATGAGAACAAAGCCAAAATGTTGATGGTTTTTACTTATCCATTTCGATGTACCGTTAGCTCAAAGTTGGGACTTTGAAATTTACACAAATTGACGTATTTGTTAAGCAAATTTGATGTTGCATAATTCCTATAATTAACTACTTTGGAAATTAAAGTTATATTTTTTTAAAGGATATACATTTGGCCTTCAAACTGTGTCAATCGTTTTTTTTTCATTTTGCTTACCATCTGTTTAGACCAGGCATTCAATTAAGGCCACCTTTTGAGGGGGTATTTCAATGTTTCATGGGCTATAACAAAAATGCACCAAGAGGCTCCAACGGGAGAGCAAGTTTTTCTGAAAGCTATCAGTATCCTCTATCGCTGGTGTAAAAAGTAAAACCGGATTGAGCCCAAACCCTAGAACGAGGCGTTTAACTATAGCAATGTCGAGCATTTTCTGCATTTTCAAACGATTTCTTTTGCAATGCATGTGTTGTACAAATGCAATGTGAGAGGCCGGGAGGATTTATTATTGTGAATTAGAATACTTTAGACCATAAAATTGTTATCAAAAGAAAATTAATTACTTTTCAACTGTTTTTTGCGCGGTCACAAAACGCATGTCCGGTTTACATATTGCAAGACCATACAAATGGGAAATTAGGGTGTTATTGCCGATAAAATTGATTTCTGACTTGGGACTATATTTTATAATTACTAACCATTTAAAGATTTTAATGGGGGAGATGAAAGTTTGCTTTATATAGATAACGAACATACTTTAAATATTGCAGTTGAATTTCAGCATTTGATGTGCAAATCGCGTTTTCAAGTACATATTATATTTGAATATAAAATCCTGTGTGATTACTTTTTCGGTGGAAATATAAATTAGTCATGGAAACTCAACATAGTACCAAGCCAATCAAATAGCTGTTGAAGTGAGAAAAAGTTTTTTTCCACATTTTAAGCAACGGCAAGGCTTAGGCATATCGAAATAAGGATTATCAGTATTGTCAAATTCATAATAGTAGAACATTTTCTCGTTTGGCAACAAATTAATATGTTATTAATCAAATGGTGGTTTCATCTGATCCCTTGATTGCGTATTTAAGGCCTGAATCAAAAACAAAAGCTCCACTAACTAAGCATAGTTATTTATAAAAACTACACGAATGATTTCTTTTATTTACTACCTACATATATTTGTTACGTGTGCAAATACGAGTACATACACGGTAAACACGACAATTTCAAGTTTGAATACAGAAAACTGGTAGCTTAATATTCACCTGTCTTATTTTTATCTTTCATTTTAAGAGTATATGGAATATCCACAAGTTTTTTCACACGTTCCTGGCTAAATCTGTTTCGGCATTTAGTTGCACGAATGACCACTGTGTATGCGGGTATGTTTAATAAATCTATTATATTCTTCGCTATTCCCGGATGTTGTCTAGATGCTAAACTCCAATATGTCTTTGGCAACATACCTCGTCTTTTACATTCATAGTCCTCACGTCTCCATGTAATCCAATCATGTATGAATTTCACAAACATAACTGAACTGCCGTTAAATTTACATCTCAACTACAGACAGACTACTGACACTTAGCGCTAGGTCTACTACATTTTGTTACGTATACGACATGAACTACCCAATGAGGTAGCAGACGTAACAAATGTAGTTATTCAAAAAGGTTTCATTTCTGCCATTTCTGGTGGCAACATATAACCGTTCATTATTCCTGGCTTCCATCACGCGTAGTAACATTTATGTACAGTCTCATTTTCGGAATTCATTTCTGTATTTTCTAAACTAAGCTTAGTTAAATAAGCTTTAGTTAAAAGATAAACCCGTCTTTCGTGCATTTAGTACAAGCCAAAATTAGTACCAGTGTTGCAAAGCGCGATACCATTAAACCCTATTTGATTAATAGCAAAAAAGCTGAACCCCTTGACATTGCTGAACTCGATGTTCACATCTCATTTCTGAAGAATAGTGAAATAAATTTCAAACGCTTCAGGCAGAAATGGGATACTCATGCATGCAGTTACATTAGCAACACAGGGGCCGGGACGAGAGCAAGGTGAAACATGGTACAGAGAAGCGATTCACGTGTGCGCGCTACAAAATTAAATTTTTATACAGCATTTCTGAAAAAACAATGGCGACAACCTGTATCCCCCTGTCCACCCGAGACCGAGACACGGGAGCATTTTTGTATGGATGATCTCCTGAAGGGCTGTTAGATATAAGATCATATTGAGTCCTAGTGGGTTTCATCTCCGCAAATGGGCTTCCCACTCTTTTATTAATGTAAGTGAGTTTTAAAACTTCGACGAAGGGAATGGTGTCCGACCACTTGGTCTTCAATGGAACCCTTCAGCTTATCATTTTGGATTTACGTCCAGATCAATTAATTACCAAATAAACCAACAAAACGACACGTTTGCTTCTTTAATTGCTGTCAAAATTATTTGATCCTTTGGACTTGCTGTCTACATCGACTAAAATTCCCAAGATGCTTTTTCAACGCTTATGGAAATCTAAAGTAGACTGGGACGAAACTGTGCCATATGACGTTAAAAATCAATGGCTGGATTACAGGGATCATTTCCCTCGCAGCAATCAAAATGCCTGGGTTGGTACAGAAATCCCCAATGCCGATTACTTGCGCACAGTAACTCCTGACGCAAATATTTCTGTGCAACTCATCACTGCAAAAAAAAGGGTCGCTCCATTGAAGGCGACAACGTTGTCGACTCTCACATCTGTAATTATGTGGGGCAGCATTC
Source organism: Eristalis pertinax (assembly GCA_907269125.1). Taxonomy (NCBI): domain Eukaryota; kingdom Metazoa; phylum Arthropoda; class Insecta; order Diptera; family Syrphidae; genus Eristalis; species Eristalis pertinax. The sequence continues at coordinate 90,518,866 of OU026145.1, forward strand.
CTGGCACTTTGGGTTTGCAATTCCGGCCGACAACAACCTAAAGAGTCATTACACTACCAACTCTGCTGGAATGGACCCCATTGGCTCCAAAAAGATGAGTCTACATCAGGGATGGCAGAAAAGTAACTTTTTTCGAATAACTACATTGGTTACTTCAGCTATGTCGTTGGGTAGTTAATGTACAATAGTATAAGTTAACTGAGGTCAACATACACCCAATCCATTCACCTTGCTTTACCGTCACACGTTCCCAGCACATTCACCTCCATTCACTTTGCACTTCCCTCACGCGCTACACTTTTCCTTATCAGCATTTCCCAACATTAGCGCGATCAAACCCAAAGTGCATATACCCGATTCAGCACTTACCGCACATGTCCCAGCACCAGTAAATTGTTCAGATAGGTTAAGAAAAAGAAAGAGAAAATAAAAATTACTCAGTCCTGATTGTGTTTTAACTGGCACCCAACTAGTTCAAGTATTTTACTAGCTCCAAAAATTTTCATACGAAAATAATAGAGCAACATTTTAGTAAAAGAAGGAGAACCCAACATTTGAAGGAGAACCCAATCCAAGGAAATCCCGGCATTAAAACAACATTTGAAGAAACAACCCGACTCTAATTTCAAGCCAATTCCGCAACCCAGCTGCTAATCAAATGAGGATCATACTGTAAGCAAACATACAGTAATAGTAACTAAGAAGTATTTGTGATAGTTTAAGAATAGTTTAAGAGTGATTTCGTTTTAAGTTTATAATATAAATAGATACGTCAGAAAATATTGCTCAGATTATTTCATCAGCTGTAATGACTTACTGATCTAGATCTATTGATCTAGAATAAATGAGCGAATGACAGTATTACTTTACAAATCAGTGAATTAACGGAAAAAGTAAAATCGGTACAGGATCATCTTCACCCTCGGTCGTTCCATATCAACCAATTTCTGTAACGAACACCGAAGCTTCATGTCCAACATCACTGGACTTAGTGAAATCCTTACCGGATTTTTCGGGTGAACGAACAAAATACATTTCTTGGCGTCAAGCAGCCAAAACATCCATTCATTTATTTAGGCCATGCGAGGGTACAGACAAATTTTATCAGGCAGTTGCAATCATAGGAAATAAAATAATTGGATCGGCAGACATAATATTAACCTCTTTTAACACCGTTTTAAATTTCGACGCAATAATTGCAAGGCTAGATCATACATAGGCAGATAAACGTCCGCTTCATGCTTTAGAGAACCAGATAAGCGTTTTATGTGAAGGAAAAATGTCGATCGCCGACTACCACGACGAAATAGAAAAAAATGTTACACTAATAATTAATAAAATTTTAATGGATTATTCAGAATATCGAATTAGTACAGTCGCTGTCAGAGAAGTATACAACGGATGCGTTGCGTGTCTTTATTTCAGGTCTCAATTTGTAGACCAATTTTCAACATTCTCTTCTCAGCTGGCTGCGAAGATTTGCCCTCGGATTTAGCTAAGGGCCATGAACTTGAAGCAAATCAGCACAGATACAATTTTGCCAGAGCTTTTGATCGGAGTCCTTGTAGGACAGAAAGATTTCCTGTTCAACGGAATAATCACTATAAAAAAATCTCTGAGTTACTTCCCCAAAATAATTTGTATCAGCAAGCTAAGCAACCTGTTGTTGTAGAAGACGAACATATGAGCGTCGATAGTTCGTCGAGATATAACAGAAATAGTTCAAGGCGAACTGGACAGTCGCAAATTCAACCGACTATTTCAACTGAGCCGCAAATTAAAACTAATGCTGTAAGAGATTATCGGAATCAAGGACAAACATTCCGACCGCAGAAAACCTTTAAACGCGGTCGAGAATCCGATAGAGCTCCACACCCAAAAGCACAGCGTATTAACTTTTCGGCGTCTAAACATATTGGTAATGAACGAGACCAAACCGATGATAGTTCTGAATACTCTGATCAACTTCATTTTTTAGAGTAAGGTCGGCTTTACCTTACATCGAAAAGAAATTGGATTACAATACTCCAATGAAAATTTTAATCGACAGGGGTACAGCCAAAAAATTTATTAAGGAAGTTCCTAATATCAAAAAAATCTCCAAAAACAAATCATTCAAAGTCAAGACATTAAACGGTGAAAATAGAATAACGCATAAATGCAAAATACAATTTTGTGGCATAACCACATATTTTTTCTACTTCCTTCATTAAAAACGTTTGACGCAATAATTAGTATGATTTCTTAACGGAAATAGAAGCACAAATGGATACTAAGCGTTCACTATTAGTTTACGAAAATGGGGAAATACCACTTAAGTCGTTTGAATGCGACCAAGTAAATAATCTTGAAATTAATCTGGACTCAGTTCCAGAGACTATTAAAGATGATTTCAAAGAAGTAATAAAAGAATATTCAAAAGCATTTGCTCAACCGGACGAGAAATTACCTTTTAACACAAATGTCAAAGCAACTATTAGGACCATAGATTCCGACCCAGTCTATTCAAAACCAAGTCCATACAACATGGCGGCAGCCCCATTTGTTAATAAGGAAATCAAAAGAATGCTAAAAGATGGAATAATACGGGTAGTAGGCAAAAATGGAACAAATGAAGATGGCACTCCCAAGTCTAGGTTGGTATTTGACTAAAAAGGCACCATTCCAGATCGTTACCCAATTCCGGAAAGCTCTGTTATTTTAGCCAACAGAAGAAGCGCATTTAAACGATATAAGAAAATTACTTTCTAAACTCCTTCACGCTAATATGCGAATATCCCTAGAAATGTAAACTCCGGATAATGTGCATTATTCAGAGCATTGTTAAACATAATAGTGTACTTATTAACCACATCTAGGGGAAGATGTCTTAGCACAATGTTCGAGATCCCGTCGATTCCAACTGACTTTTTCTTCTTAGGTGATTCGAAGACCACTTGGAGCTCTGTCTTCGCTATGAACGCTGGATGAACCCCTTCGTCGGCGAAGACATTATCTGCCGTGTTATATGCCATTGATGCATGTCTTCTCGAAGTTGCGAGTTGCTAGATCGTACGCGATTCTCCAGGTCGTGGTTTGGGCGAATACTCACATTCACCTTATACACTTCCTGAAAGACCGCGCCTAGGACCTCCATTTTTTCTTGCGGGTCTTCGACCACAAAGAAGTTATCGTCGAGTACGGCGTTATTTGGATCAATACCTGCTGTAGTCAGTATTTGTTCGTTGTCCATCGTTCTGGGGAGCTTAACACACGGAAGATCGCTATGCTTACTACGAAAATTTTTATTTATTTGCGGAAACATGATCGGGTTGTTGTATCTTACAGCCCGAATCTTATTGTTCCAATGCAAGTTAGCAGAAACTCTGTAATTTTGGACAATTAGTGTTTGACTGTTCTTAATGAGCGATTTCAGTGTCCTAATTTCCTCATCTCGTCTATCAGTAAACCGCCAGTACAAGGTTTTTAATCTTGACAGCAGTCTAATCTTTTGTTGGTGGAGTGCGTCTATTGTCGCAATGCGGTACAAGTTTTCGTTGTTTGTGCGTGTATACCGTAGGACCGTACTGTCCATTGTTCGTTTTATTGTCTCATCCAATTGTATAAGATACATGTCAATCTCATCGTTTGACAAGTTTCTATTGGACGGTATGTGGAGCGTATTCGAGGAAACTGCTCTCGTCATTTGTCTGGAGAAGCGTGTCCAACGTGTCCTACTGTAATTGTAGGGATACGTTTGAACAAACTCTCCTAATTCCGCAATATCGTTGGGGATCTTGATTTCGGCACTGAGTCCGCAATATACACGAAAGTGTTCAAACAGTTTACCGTTTGTGAGTTTGTGTCTGTCAGCTGCAGTCTTGCGTCAAATAGCAGGAGATCCAGATAAGTGCCGCTTCAGGGGAAGCTTTCAATTCTGTTGCTTTCAACTCGAGTCTATATTCGACACTGTGCAAGCTGTAAAGCTGGTCCCCTGTACTATTGGAAACTATGTTTCCCCAATAACCGTGACGGGCATTTAGGTCCCCGGCCAAAATGAAATAGTTCTCCTCCGAGTCCAGTCTTAGACATCGAAAGAGTGAATCGAGCTCTGATATCGTGGTTCTGGAACTAGGGGGGCAGGAGGAGTAGACCGACACCGCATACAGCTTCTTTCCACTGCGGAGAGAAATTTTAATTACTGTGCTCCAATGTGCCTCTCTGGGTTAGCTTGATTTCGCTAATCGGAAATAGCTCTGGGCTTTGATCGTCCAACAATCTATAGAGCTCGTTTTTTCGCGGGATCCCTATCAATGAATTTGCATTCACTGCAAGGACCTTATATGTGCTCTCCGTCTGCGTAGCTATCAAGACTGATGACGTGCTTGGTTTTGCAGGAGCGCCAGAACTTGGTTTACCTGCTCCTCTAACCGATCCATACGCCTTTCAATGGAGGATTTCCAATCGGGCGTTGGATCGTGTGGAACTTAGGGCAACCCCAATAGTTAGGGGTGTGCCCCGCGTTCCCGCAGAGAACGCACTTGAGCTTACTTTTGTCAGCTGCTCCCTCTTTCCCCAGCGGGCATTCCTCCGCCTTGTGGTTTTCACTGCACTTCACGCATCGAGGCCGCATTTGGCAGTTCGACGCGGCGTGCCCAAACCTTTGGCAGCGAACGCATTGTATAATGCCGTCGCGCCTTTTAATACTTTCCCATACGCAATCATAGTCAGCTAATGTTTTTATATCTTTTAGCTTAACTACTTTGCTATTGGGTGACAGCTGTACAATGAAGAACGGTAATTTCCGTCCCTCTCTTTTTGCCTTGACTGTGGTGAAGGGCTTGACCCCGACGAACTCGAGACCGTCACACACTTGCTCTTTGAGCAGTTGGAAAATCTCATCCGCTTCGAGCGGTGCAGCGATCTTTAATAATTTTGACTGGAGAAGAACGCTTTAGACACCTCTTAAGAGCTTCATGATGCTCTACTGTCTTGCAGCTTATTGAGTATTTTTCGAAGCCTTTATTTTCTTTAATACTAAAATGACCACTACCTATGGACGTCCTACATACCTGTGCAGCTTGAATGACGTCCGGCTTGTACAAATTGATTGGTGGCATTTTTTCCTTATTTTTTTCCTGATGTACTGCTGGCTGCTGTTGCTGTCGAGTTGCTACATGTTGCTGCTGCTTCTGCTGATGTTGCGTAGCGGCTTGCTGTTGTTGTTGGGCAGCTTTTTTTGGCGGCTGCCTCTGTTGTTGTTGCTGAGCTGCTGACTGTTGATGCAGCTTCTTAGTTGTTGAGAGCTGTTGTTGTTGCTTTAGCAGCTGATTTGAATTGGGCAGCTGTATTTGTTGTTGCCCGAGTTGTGAGACCCTTTGCTCGCCCTCCTTCGTTCTCCTTGCGAGATTAGTACACCGCCCACACTGGGTCTCGAACTCAGCCCCCTCTGGTCCACGGCTGTAAGTTCTTTTTTTTTCCATGTAATTTTATTTAATTTTAAATTTATGTGGACTTACTTGCTAGACAAAAGTACTTAAAACTAGCTTAACTAACTTAAGAATTTACAAATTTTCTTAATACCAACCTACTGACCCTATGCGAGTACTCTAAGCTAATCTAATCTACGTTATAAATGTGCCTTTCGGCTTAATCTATGTTTTTTTTTAGTCTACGACAATCTTTAATTAAATTTTTTTTTTCATTTGCCAAGAAAATTTTTAAAAAACTTGGCTAAACTAAACTTACTTACTTAACTACTTAAACTACCTTATACTAACTTACCCTATCATAAAACTTAAGACTATCTTAACTATGTCCGTAACAGTACGGACACGTGCACCAGGGCGTATATTTTAAGTATATGCCTAACATATACATATATTTTATACGCCGTGGTGCACCTTTTTTTTTCTTTTCTTATTAGGGTTTTTTTAATTTTTTTTTTTGTATGGGTTTTTTTTTTTTTTTAATATTTTTTTTGGATGGGATTTTTTGTTTTTTAATGTCTTTGGATTTTTTTTTTTCTTTTTTCTTAATAGCTACCTTAAACCTATGTAAGTTGGCCACCATGGTCAACTATCTGGTCATCTAGAAAAGCCAGCGGTGGCGGAGACTGGGTTTGGTGTAACCACCAGTAAAATAGCCGTTCTTTGGCAGACTCTTTCCTGTCACGAGCGGGGATCGCTCTACTGAACCGAAGAAGATCCTCGTGGGTGCGAGCGACATCCGGTTCGTATTGGAGTCGCCTGTCCACTGTTCGGCGTACGACATGGAAGATAACAGGGCATCCGTCTGTATCCTGTATTAAGCCAATCGTGTCTAAATAAAGGAATGCTTCGGGAGGAATAAAGCCGTTAAGGCGCACTCTTTCGTGGTACTTGATATAACCCCCAAAGATCAGACTGTTGGAAGAAGTCATAGCCCGTGCAATGTGCCTTCTGATCAGCTTAATAATAAAATTATCTATCCTGTTCAAGTTTGCCTAGTTGTACAGGACCTCGTTAGGATAGTACCTCTTGTACTCGGACTAGGGTGTACGATACAAACGCAGACAGCTCCTAAGACGCTGTCTCTCGAACAACCTCATCTTTTCCATCTGGGAAGGACTCACGTTGAACCACAGTGGACAACCGTACGCCATTATTGGCCAGATGAGGGCCATGTAGCAGATTACCTTCACCCTGGTATCAAGTTGGCTGCTGTAAAACAACCTACTTGCCGCAGCAAAGGCTTTTCTGGCTTTCGTCAGAGCAATATCCTTATGTTTGTCAAAATACAGATATTGATCCAGGCAAATGCGAAGATATCTAACTACACTTTTCACAGCTAACGGCCGTCCTTGCGGGTCAACTATGCCGAACTTGCGCCAGTTTTGGCGCGTATCCCGCGGTGCCGTGTACAAGGGGGTCCTGAAAAGGGTAGTTTCACACTTCAGGAAGTTGATAATCAACTTCCAGTCGTAGCAAAATCGCTGAATTTTTTCGAAGTCACGCTGCAACAAGATATTTATTACTTCGACCCTCGGACCTGATCTGTACGCTACTAGATCGTCGGCGTACGCAATTAAGTGTGGCATGGAACCTATAAGATCCGCAGTGAATATTGAGAACAAGATCGGCGAACCAACCGCCCCCTGTTGTAGACCATTTTTAATGTCAAAGACCGTGGTAGAAGTTACGCCGTTACTTTTCACGACTAACTTTCTACATGTTATCATGGCATAGATCGTATGTAGCAATGGCTTACTTATGCCGAGCCTGACCAGCTTGAGGAAGAGACCCTCCAACCAAACGGTGTCGAACGCCTTCTCCAAGTCAATCAGACAGGCACCCGTGCAGTGATTTTTGCTTTTATTCCATTGAATGTCGGATACCAGCTTTGACGCGGCATGTATGGTATCATGCCCAGCCCTAAATCCGAACTGGTTGTCCGGTATGATTTTATTTTCATCAGCCCATTGTTTCAGAACTCCTATGACTATCTTTTCAAAAACCTTGCTTATGCAGGGAAGAAGACTGATCGACCGGAGATTTGTCGGGATGGATTTGTCTTTGTGTCGGTTGCACTACAGCTGTTTCTCAGTGCTCCGGGTAATGTGCATTACTCACCGCGTTGTTGAACAATGTTGTGTAAATTTGGACTGCTTCGGGGGGAAGATGGCGAAGCACAATATTCGGTATTCCATCGATTCCCACAGACTTTTTCTTTTTCAGCGAGTTGAAGATACCCTGAAGATCTTCTTGGGAAGTCAAGATGAGATTGTCATCATTGGCGACGGCACTATGTGCCATATTATCGTCACTGAACCTGGTGAAACCTGGATTCTTGGATCGCCATTGACTTATCTCGTTGCGGAGATAGAAGTGGTTTAGCAAGGCTCTGTTCTCCAGATCGTGATTCGGCCTACTAACCTCGTTGACCGTATACACTCGCTGGAACACAGCACCAATAGCTTTAACCTTCTCCTGGGGATCTTCAACTAAGAAGAAGTCATTGTCTAGCACTGCCTCACCTGGATCGTTGCCAATTGAAGTCAGTAATTGTTCGTTGTGTGTCGTCCTGGGAAGTCTAACGACCTGAATGTCATTTTGATCTTTCCTCTGAAATATTTTGTTTACTTGCGGGAACATATCCGGGTTGTTGGATCGTACAGCCCGCATTTTATTGCCCCAGTGCAAGCTTATAGGCACGCTATAATTTATTCGAATTAACTGTTGGAGGTTCTTGATCTCAGACTTCAGTGCCCTGAGTTCCGCGTTTTGTGGATCTGTAAACCGTCTGTGCAAGGGTTTGTGTCTTGACAGTAGTCTACTTTTGTGCACGTGAAGTGCACCGATGGTAGCATTTCGATAAACATCGCTGTCATCGATTTGTACTACCTTCGGAATGGTTTTCTCCATGGTTCGTTTTATTACGTCGTCCATTTGTATGAGGTACCTATCAACCTCTTCGTTCGTCAGGTTTCTGTTTGTCGGAGGATTGATCCCACTCGAACGTAGTTATGTGGATAAAGCCCTGGAGAAACGTGGCCAGCGGACCTTTTTGTAATTATAAGGGAGCCCTTTGGACATATTCCTCCAGTTGTTCCACCTCGTTCGGGAGCTGAATAGCCGCGAAGAGCCCGCAGTGGTCACTCTCGTACTCAACCGCAGTTAAACAGTTCCGTGTGCGTCTTTCCACGTCCAGTATAGTCAGTCGTTTGTCTATCAGCATCAGATCCAGGATGGCATCTGGGAAAGGATGGCCTATCGGTTGCAAGCAAATCTAGCTTGAACTCACTATTGTGCTCTACCAACCAGTTATACAATGAGGTCCCCCAGGCGTTATGCACCACGTTGCCCCAATCCATATGCCTCGAGTTCAAATCCCCGGCTATGATATAGTAGTTCTCTTCCGAGCTCAGTCGAAGGCTAGTAAATAGAGTATCGAGCTCTGAAATGAAATTGTCAGACGCATAGATCGCGATCACATATAACCGCTTACCACCCCGAAGGGGGATGCGTGCGATACACGCTTCTATCGCCTGGAATTTTCGCACTTCACCGCTATACACGACCTTATGACAAAGGCCTTTTTTGATTAAGAGAGCGACCCCACCAGCTAGGTAAGCTCGGTCTCTTCGAATGATATGATAATTCTTGTACCTGAGGATATACGTCTGGTTTAGCCTAGTTTCGCTAATCATCAACACGTCAGAATTATGGATTTGCAACAAGTTACCGAAGTTTAGTTGACGTTCAGGCCTGATCAGTGAATTCGCATTCACTGCTAGGATTTTAAGGTTACGGGCTGCCTGCGCAGCCATTAAACCGATGTTGCGTTTGGCTTTCCGAACAGCGTCGAGTAGATGAGGTCTACTCGCTCTGCTTGCTCAAGGAACTGCTTTTGAAGCTGAGCGATCTGCCCCTGGATGGAGAGCAGGACCGTCTTCAGATCCCTTCAGGTTGGCCACTAGGACCGGGGCCATCTTCGGCACTGTCTGTTGAACCGGTTGCCTACCCGATGCCATTTGGGCATAGGAGACTGCCGGAGTAACAGTGGTAGCTGGAACACGGGGCACTGGCATCGCTTCTACCATTTTTCCTTTCCTTTTGGCCTCTATTATTTTTCTGATCTCTTGGACTTTACGGCATCCCCGAAGTTGGCAGGGTGCCCGCTGGTCTTACAGAGTACACACTTCAGTTTGCTCCTATCCTCGACTTTCTCTAGTGACCTGGACTAGGAAGAACGGAAGTTTCCTGTTCTCCCTTTTCGAAACCGCAGTGATGAAGGGCTTAACCCAAACGACCTGGACATCGCCGCTCTGCGCTTGGCGCAGCTTAGCGAGAATCTCCTCCGGATCAGTGTCAGGATCCACGTCCTTAAGGAGCATGGTCTGCACTCTTTCCCCTTTTGGGGTGTATTAAAAAAAACTCGGCCTCCGACACCGCTAGCCTATCTTTAACTACATGGTAGTGTGCCATTGAGAAGCAATGGACAGATACTCTTAATGGACCCTTATACCTTATATAATGTGACTCTTTGGTGACCAACTTACATAAGGTGTCGACGTCCTTCGTCTCCAGTCCGAAGACGCTGATTGGAGGGCATCTCTCTTTTTTGGCTGGCTGTTGCTGTTGTTGCTTCCGCTGTTGTTGCTGCTTCTGCTGCTGCTGCGGCTGATTCTTCTGCTGCTGCTGTTTCTGTTGTTGTTGTTGTTGTTGCTGCTGCTTTGGCTGATGTAGTTGTTGTTGCTGCTGCTGTTGCTTCTTGGCAGCTGTTGGTCGTTTTCCTTTTGGCAACTTGTTGTTGCTGCTCTTTTGGCTGCTGTTTTTGTTGTGCAGCCTCTCTGGCCGCTCTCGTGACCCTTAATTTGATTTGGAGGGCTTGGATGTGGGCATCCAGCTCCTCCCTCTCCCTCTGGCTCTTTTTTAGCTTCTCCCGGTCCTCTTCCTCTTCGTCCTCGGACTCGGACGACGTTAGAGCATTGAAGGGGTTCTCTCTACCGCTGTAAGAGAATCTCCCCTCGCCTTCTGTCGACTCGTATTCTACGTCGTCGACCATCGTTTGCTGCATTCTGGCTGCTGCTGCTGTAGTTGTGGCTACAGATTTTGTTGTTGTTGCTGCTACTGTTGTATTTTCCCGTCGCCTTATCCAAGGCTGGAACTGCGCTTCACCAGGTTTGACTGTGGCTGAAGCTTCTTCCTCCTTTTCTTCCTCGCCTCTTCATGTGGCGACTGGTGGTCTGATGTCCCAGCCACCGGTACAACATCACCCGATTTTCGGAGCTCGGGTCGCTCAGATGGCTCCATTGCACTGGTTCAAACTTTAGTGTCTTTATTTATTTAAGTAAAATAAAAAAATAGATTCCAATTTTTCTTCGGGATTCGAACCCGTCACCACGAAGTCACCGGTGATCACTCTACCGTGAAGCTACCGATTTTTATTTTATTTCGGCGATATTTTCCGCACTTGATAATTTAATATTTCCGCACTAAGTCGAGACACGTCTGCACTGGGTGGAGGTCCGAGAACGACTGTTGTAAGTTCTACGCAAAATCCACCCTCTTCGGAGTCAGGCTCTACGGATTCTGGGGAGAGACAATTATTGCATTTCGATTAATGGGAATTAAGGACTCGACTCGCTAATATGGAACTGCTCTGTAAAGAACTTAGAAATGAACTTAGTCAATTAAGGGCAGACAAAATTTAAAATCAAGAAAATAAGTCCAGCTCGAACGAATCGAAAAACTTAAGTATTGTACGGATGAGGAAGAACTTACTCGTGAAACCAACTGGGTGACTGAAAGATGACCGGGCAAAAAACGCAAGCCCGGTTCCTCACCGGAGCTAATAAAAAAATACAGAAAATGCACGTCTTACTAGTAACAAAGAAACTAAGTTACCAAACGAACGGCCACCCCCGCAAATTAAAGTACTTAGAATATCAGTATACAATAAGTTACACTCTATTTTAAAGTCAACAATACGATCTGAGTATAAAGTAACATCACTCAACAACAATGCGTGGAAGATAAATGCCAAGGATTCTGACAGCTATAGACTACTTTCCCAAAAACTGAATGCGCAAAAACTTCAATGGTACACATAAGAAAATAAATTCGACAGACCTATTCGTGTCGTAGCTAGGGAACTCCCTGTGTATTGTCAAAAAGAAGATATAATTGAGGACCTGAAACTTAAAGGCCTAAAAATAGTAGACGCTGCTAATTTATTATCAAAAAGGAAATAACAGACGGATGGCTGCGTAACTGTGACACGGATCGGGTTACCACTCTTCATGCTTAGCTTCTACAAATGTGAAAGCATACACAAAATATATGGCTTAAAAAGAATTCTAGATATAACTGTAGAATAGAAGCTTTGCGCAAAAACTCGAGCTGAATACCTCAATGCAAACGTTGTCAGGGATTCAACCATACTCAGAAGTATTGTCAGAAAGATCCGTTATGTGTCAAACAATGAAACAATTAAATCCTGCTTCAAATATATTCAATATTATCTTAGAAAAACTTGACGAACAAACCAGAACGAACAAACTTATTTTCGAAAGGCTAATCGACCTCAAACAGCAAGCCTACTTTAACATGAACATGTCAATCAAAATTTTAAATTGGAATACAATGGCATATTGCAAACTTCAATGGTATATGGAAGAACTAGAATTTATATTAGAGAAAAAGACGTCGGTATTTGTCTGATATCTGAGACACACTCAAAGAAGCAATCATGTGTAAACTTGAAAGGGTACTGTGGTTACCACGCCTGCCACCCGTCCGAACGGGCAAGAGGCGGCTCATCAATGTTTATACGCGATAATATAGATCACTTAGTAGGAATAAGTATAGAGTCTAATTCTATACAACTAAGTACGGTTCGTGTAAAAAACAAATATTATTCATTTATCGTCGCGTTCATTTACTGCCTTCCGCGTGGTATAATTGATGAAAACAAGCTCGAAGGAATGTTCCACACTCTTAGCCCAAATTTCGTAATTGGTGCAGATTTTAATGCGAAACGCACTTTTTAGGCATCAAGATTAATCTCACAAAAAAGCAGAAAATTATGCAGAGCTGGTAACTAACTAAACTGTGATTTTTACTCGACAGGAAAACCAACATACTGACCTTCGGATGTCACAAAAATACCTGACGTTGTTGATTTCTTTGTTATAAAAGGTATTTCTAGAAACTATTTACGAATTGAAGAAAGCTTTGATCTTAGTTCGGATTATTCTCCTATTGTATTATGTATAAACCATACCCTTGTAAAAAAGGAAGTCCCACCTACGTCAACTAATAAACGTAAAAATTGCCAAGCATTTACGTACAGGATAATATCGAACTTAGAGTACCGCTGAGAATATAACACCATAAATTTATAGATTTAATACAGTGCGCTGCGTGCAGCAATACACCTCTCCATAGCAGAACGACGATAAAACATTTATTACGATATACACCGGAAATACGAGAATCAGTAAATGAGAAACGTAAAGCTCGTAAGAAATGGCAGCAAACCCGTGCGCCGCAGCACAAAAATCGCCTCAACCAACTGTCTAACCTTCTGAAGGCGGAAATTAAGTCATTTAAAAATAATAATTTAAATACCTATTTAACAGACTTGTCAGCGAAATAGGGTACCAAGTACTCACTCTGGAAAGCAGCCAACGGTTTAAGAATTCTTCGTCGGAAGAATAAGATAAGAATTGCAACATTCTCTGGCATAGCGGCGAGATTCGTTTTTGAGTTCAATTCAGTTATTAATCGGGACTGCAGAGTAACATATTTATATTAATAAAGAATTTAATAAAAATTACGAATAGTGATTTATTTGGCTCAGTCGGTGAAGTCCATTTAATTTATTTTCATGTGTTGAAAGAAGAACAATTTTACAAACAAAGGTCGGTGAAGTCCGTTTAATTTATTTCCATGTGTTGAATTAGAAATAGAAAAGTTTTACAAACGAAAGTATTTTTATTGAGAACGAAAGAAATTCAATTGTTTTGCGATACGCCAGAAAAGAAAAATATATGTTTAAAATAAATATATATATATATGTGTATGTATGTATACACTGAATGTGATCCGATAAAACTGATGAATCTGTGAAACAAAGAAAAATCTGGAGGAGAACAACTACAACTTTGAAAACATATATCATACTCAACCTCAGGAGAATCAACTTCAATCATCGCAGCGAGAAGCAGAAAAGGCATTTTTTTTATTAATTGTAATTACATAAGTGTATGTGTTCAGTTTCTTGTAAATTAGTTGCATTGTAAATTAATTGTAAAATGGAGTTTTTTCCTGTTGCAGAAAAGTTTAGATTAGTTATAGATTTAATAACAGAGATTACCCAAGTCAAGTAGAGCAAGTGCCGCAAGTTTTCAACAGCAGTAATCAGCCGGTTGGGTAGAGTCGCTGGTCTTGACTCTACTAGTCCCGGTTCGATCACCAGTTCAGGGACCAAAAAAATCATAAATACACTAGTGAGTGCGGGCAATGGATAATTGCGAGCGGTCCGCACTCGTACAAGCGGCCAATGACCCACAGCAACTGCTGGCAGAGTCAGGCCACCAGTCAACGGTGCCCAAAGAAGCCGCAGCAAAAAGGAGGAGGAAGCCAATGCCTTACCCGCAGGTCTGCAGGGGGAAGAGCAGAGTGAGGCGGCGTCATCAAGTTCTTCAGCAGCCGAGTCAGGGGGAGAAGGCGAAAAGACGGTATAGTATGTATCTGATGGAGGGGAAGGCTTGTTCGCTGTCAGCAGCAACAGCTTTGATTCACTCCCCTCCGACACAGAAGACGAAGTGGAGCGAGTCTGAAACAAAATATTGTTGGCGACATGCAAGAGAAGGTTCAGCGACTCCTCCATGAAATAAGAGAGTTGAGAGCGAGAACTATAGCGAGGAGAATGTTGGACCAAGAGTCAAAGGGCCAACAACACCTAAAAGTAATGACGAAGAAGCCGCAACAAAACAAGCAGCAACAAAAAGCTGCACTTCAGCAACAAGCAGCTGTCCAACAGCCACAAGCAGATGTACAACAACAGCAACCTCAAGCAACCCAGCGACAACAGCGGCAGGAAACAGAGAAACTGCCAGCAACTCACCCACAACAGCAACCAGCAGCTCAGCAACAACTGCCACCCGCAACACAAAAGCGGTCAGCAACACAGCAGCGACTAGCAAACCAACACCGACAGCAGCCAGCAACACAAAAGCGACAAGTCCCAGCTACTCAACAGCAGCAACCAGGAACTCAACCGCAGCAGCAGCAGACACTGAAAAATGACAAAGTGCCACCCATCAACATCTACAAGGCAGATATTGTGCAAACTGCCAAGTTGTGCAAGGAGGCCATAGGTTTAGGTAATTTTTTTATATGTAAAAATAAAGGTGCTTAAAAGCACGCAATCCACTGCAAGACAGTGGATGATTACAAATCGTCGCTGGAGTTCTTTTCTTTCACCAACAAAGGTGAAAAATGCCAGTCCCGGCTCTTAAAGCTTAATTGTCCGCTCGAATCGGAGAAGGTCCTCCAAATGCTCAAAGAGCAAGTGTGCGACGGTATTGAGTTCGTCGGGGTCAAGCCCTTCACCACAGCTAAGTCAAAGAGAGAAGGGCGGAAATTGCCCTTTTATATTGTGCAGATTACACCCACAAGCAAAGTGAATAATCTAAAGAAAATTGAATTCTTAGATTACCACAAATGCATTTGGGAAAGTATAATAAGGCGCAATGGCATTGCCCAATGCTTTCGCTGCCAAAGGTTCGGGCACGCCGCGTCGAACTGCCAAATGCAGCCCCGATGCGTTAAGTGCGGCGAGAACCACAGTGCGGATAATTGTTCTCTGGGGCAAGAGGGAGCAGCTGACAACAGTCAGCTCAAATGCGTACTCTGCGGGAACGCGCTGCACACCGCTAACTATCGGGGTTGCCCTAAATTCCAGGAGCGTAAAGCAAAAATGCTTCTGCAGAAGCAGCCCCCAGTGAAAAATCCACTCGGGGCAGCCATAACCGTCACTCCTCAAGTGACATATGCCCAATTGGCGTCTGGTCAGAGGAACGCGGGAGAGCAGCAGCTACCGAAGGTAGTGCAGCAGCCTTCAGTGCCAAGAGCAGACGATCCAACGCCCGATTGGAAATCATCCGTTGACAGGCGTATGGATCGGTTAGAGGAACAGGTAGGCCAAATTCTGGTGCTCCTGCAGAACCAAGCACGTCACCAGTCTTAATGGCTGCGCAGACGGAGAGTACATATAAGATCCTTGCAGTGAATGCAAATTCATTGATAGGGATCCCGCGAAAAAACGAGCTCTATAGATTGTTGGACGATCAAAGCCCAGAGGTATTTCTGATTAGCGAAACCACGCTAACCCAGAGAGGCACATTGGAGCACAGTAATTATAATGTTATTAGAAGAGACCGGACCAACTCCAATGGTGGAGGCGGTGTTGCGATCTTCATTAAAAATAACATTAAACACAAAAGAAGTGTATAGCAGTGAAGTACGACGGTTTCAGGAGTTGGAGGCCTGCATCGTCCGCAGTGGAAAGAAGCTGTATGCGGTGTCGGTCTACTCCTCCGGCCCCCCTAGTTCCAGAACGACTATATCAGAGCTCGATTCACTCTTTCGATGTCTTAGACTGGAATCGGAGGAGAACTATTTCATTTTGGCCGGAGACTTAAATGGCCGACATGGATATTGGGGAAACATAGTTTCCAATAGTAGAGGGGACCAGCTTAACAGCTGGTATTGCTTGCACAGTGTCGAGTATAGACTCGATTTGAAGGCAACAGAGATCTCCTCATACCCCAGAAGCAGTTCTTATCTGGATCTCTTGCTATTTGACGCAAGACTGCAGCTGGTAAACTGTCTGAACACCTTCGTGTATCTTAGTGACAATTGCGGACTCAGTGCCGAAATCAAGATCCCCAACGATATTGCGGAATTAGGAGAGTTTGTTCAAACGTATCCCTACAATTACAGTAGGACACGCTGGACACGTTTCTCCAGACAAATGCCCGAATCTTATTGTTCCAATGCAAGTTAAATAAATTCCTTCGCAGTAAGCGTAGCGATCTTCCGTGGCTTAAGCTCCCCAGAACGACGGACAACGAACAAATACTGACTACAGCAGGTATTGATCCAGATAACGCGGTACTCGACGATAACTTCTTTGTGGTCGAAGACCCGCAAGAAAAAATGGAGGTAATAGGCGCGGTCTTTCAGGAAGTGTATAAGGTGAATGTGAGTGTTTGCTCAAAGCACGACCAGGAGAACTACGTACAATCTAGCAACTCGCAACTTCGAGAAGACATGCAACAATGGCGATCTGAGAACATCGGCTTTGTCGTGTTCAATGAAGATAACATGGCAGATAATGTCATCGCCGACGAAGGGGTTTATCCCTGGTTCATAGCGAAGACAGAGCTTCAAGCGATCTTCGAATCACTTACGAAGAAAAAGTCAGTCGGAATCGACAAGATCTCGAACATTGTGCTAAGACATCTCCCCCCAGATGTGGTTAATATGTACACTTTCCTGTTTAACAATGCTCTGAATAATGCACATTATCCGGAACATTGGAAAACTGCGATTGTGCAACCCATATCCAAGCGTGGTAAAGATTCTTCGAATCCGAGCAACCTCCGGTCAATTAGTCTACTTCCGAACATCAGCAAGGTTTGTCCTCTGTCCATACATCTAATTCCGGATAACCAATTCGGTTTCAAAGCGGGGCATGACACTATTCATGCCGCGTCGAAACTGGTGTCAGATATCCAATGGAACAAGAGCCAAAAACAATGTACGGGTGCCTGCCTGATTGACCTGGAGAAGGCCTTCGACACCGTAGCTTTTACAAGCTCAATGGGCTAGGCATTAGTAAACCACTGCTTTACCTACTGTGTAACATGCATACTGATAGAAGGTTCGTCGTCAAGAATGGCAATGTGACCTCTGCAGGTATATTTGAAGTAAAAAATGGTCTCCGACAGAGTGCCGTTAATTCGCCGATCCTGTTCAACATTTTCTTGAGCGAACTAATAAGTTCTCTTCCTTACGTAATTGCGTATGCCGACGAGTTGATTGTGTACAGATCAGGCAAAAAGATTGAGGATATCACTACTCTCGGCAGGGTGACTTCGACTCATTCATGAGGAGTTGCGATGACTGGAAGTTGAATATCAACTTTCAGAAGTCGGAAACCATACTGTTCAGGACCCCGTTGTATAAGGCTTCGGCGGATACAAAAAAGAATTGGAGAAAGTTCTCAATTGTTGGGCGTCACGGGCAACCACTGGCGCAACTTCTGTAGTCAGATACCTGGGGATCTGGCTGGATCAATATCTATATTTTAACAAACATGTAGATGCTGCTCTAGCCCGAGTCCGGGGCGCTTTCGCTCTTACAAAGAGACTGTTTTACAACAGCCAACTCGATGCGAGGGTGAAGGTAATCGGCTACATGGCCCTCATCCGGCCAATGCTCACCTATGGCCGTCCCGTGTTGTTCAAAGTGAGTGCAAGCTTGATGGAAAAGATTCGGGTGTTTGAGAGGGCTTGTCTTAGGCTTGCCTTCGCCTTTACAGAACGCCAGAGTCCCAGTACGAAAAATTCTACTCCAATGAGGTCTTATACAACAGGGCGAACCTGATACGAGTGGACAATTTCCTGTTGAAGTTGATTCGAGGCCATACTGCCAGAGCGATGAACTCAGTCAATAACTTGATCTCTGGGGCTTACTACCCCAATGCACAATATCACGAACGGGTACGTCACAGTGGCTTCGTCCCCCCAGAAGCTTTTCTCCATTTAGACATGTACGGTCTGTTACAAGACATAAATGCGGTACCGCTCATCTTTCACATCGCCCGTTCAACAGTGGATGGGCGACTCAACCACGACCGTTCCGTCGCACAACGACCTGAGGAGCGTCTCCTCCGGTTCAGTATAGCGGTATCGAGTCGGGATGTGCGGATTGACAAATGATGTATTTATGTGTACAAGTAGATTCATATATACATTATAATGTGTATATAAGGATATATGCGTATACATATGTGTATAGGATATAGTATATATAAATATATATGCATATATAAGTAGATTTGTTTAAGTTAGTTGTTTAATTTTATTTTATGGTAGAATGTAAGTTAGTTTGTAATTTTTAAATAAAATGTTAAGTCATTATGTTTTAAATTTTTCATAATATAAAATTGTTCCTTTAAATATTAGTATCTAATTTAATTATAGTTAGGTTAGGTCGAAAGACATAATTTAAGATTAAGTTTAGCCTAGAGCGCCCGAATAGGGCCAGTAAGTTAGAAATAGTAACATTGTTCGTCCAACTAGCTTTAAGCATTTTTGTCTAGTATGGAAGTTTTTTTTCCTGAATTAATAAACAAAAATGAATTAAAAAAAAAAAATACTTATTGAGGAATTTGGAGAACGATTGAGTGCAACAGTTTTATTAGATAAAATTCGTGTAGCCAGGGTTAAGACAACAATAGAACATTTTTGCAATGAGATCATTAATTATCTTTGTAGAATTAATAACATAAAAGTTTTACAAAAGAATAACGAGCAAGATATCATTGATTCTAACAATCGAATTGCACTAGAATCCTTTAAAAATAATTTACCTGAACCAACGAGACCATAGTATTAAGCAGAAATCCGACAACATTGAAAAATGCTTACAAAATAATTTTGAATTTGAATAATTCTTCAATAATTATCAACCAAGACAGGAATTATTCAAGACAAAATGATAGAAATAGTACTTCGATAGTTCGTAGCTCAAGGCAATTTAATAATAATAATAGCCAATCTCAAAATAACAACTCGAGGCAGGTTTACAATCCGGCAAACAGGCAGTTTCAGAATAATTCGGAAAGATTTTTAAATAATAATTGGGGAAACAATTCACAACATAACTCTAGGCGTTATTCAAATTATAATTCGGGCCTTAATAATTCTCAAAATAACTCGGGACGATATTCAATTCATCCTATAATAATAGTGGTCGATTTTCTCAAGGAAATAACTTTAGACAATTAAACAATCCTAGAAATAATGTTCAAGAGCCAATGGATGTCAGTAACGTTGACAGGCAACAAGATCAGTTAGCAGAAAATTTTCATGCAGAAGCCTCGGGAACTTTGCATCCCCAGTGATAGAGTTAACTATAAAAGGGCAACAATTTGATTGCTTAGTGGATAGCGTTTCATCCATCTCAATCTTGCACGAAACTTTATTCCGAGAAATTAGTAATATAAGAACAAAACCCATACCAATAAGTGCAGTAATTAGGGACGCACAAATTAATTCACAAAAAATCACAACAGGTTCAATAGAATTCAAGCTAAACGCAACGATGTCTTGGAAACTTATGAACTTGAAGCATTAATTCGATTCAAAGGATTTGATTGTCCATATACCTACGACGAAATAAATGTTTTATACCCCATTAAGAAAGAAGAAAACAAACTTCTAAGTAAAATAAATTTATCAAAACTTAATGACGAAGAAAAGGAATGCGTAAAGCAAATATTAAAAAATAATACAGATTTATTCTTCGTTAATGGTCAAAGACTCACTAGTATAGATTGCATTAAGCATGAAATAATAACGACTAACCCGCAGCCCATTTATACAAAAGCGTATCGATTTCCACAAGTGCACGAAAAGGAGGTAGAGCGGCATATAACAGAAATGCTGGATCAAAGGATTATTAAAGAAACCAACAGTACGTTCAATAGTCCCATATGGATCGTTCCAAAAAAAGTCGTTGTCGACTATCGAAGTTGAATGACATTACTATTAGCGATAAATTTCCGATCCCCAACACTGATGATATTTTTGACAAGTTGGGCAGAGCTAACTACTTCAGTACGCTAGACCTAGCTAAAGGTTCTCACCAGATTATGGTAGACAAGAAAGACCAGCATAAAACCGCCTTTTCCACTGCACAAGGGCATTTCGAATTTATCAGAATGCCATTCGGCCTCAAAAATGCACCATTAACGTTTCAGCGGATGATGAACAGAGTACTTAAAGGGCTTATCAATAGAATTTGCGTGGTAAACGTTGATGATATACTCGTGTTCAGCACAAGTTTAGAGGAACATAAAGTAAACCTTGATAAAGTTTTTGAAATGTTGAGGGAATACAGTCTGAAGATACAAATAGATAAGTGCAACTTTCTTCAAAAGGAGACACAATATTTGGGACATGTTCTGACCGAAAATGGTATTAAACTTGATCCTAAAAAAGTTGAGGTAATAAAGAATCTCAATCTACCTAAAACTCCTAAACAGATCAAGAGTTTTCTTGGCATAACAGGCTAATATCACAAATTCATTAGGGATTATGCGAAAGTTTCACAGCCTATGACCAAATATCTGAAGAAAAATATGCACATTAATATTTTAGATTGTCAATATACAAATGTCTTTGAAAAACTTAAACAACTAATTACTAACCATCCTATATTGCGCTACCCTGATTTTCAGAAAAATTTTAAGCTAAAAACGGATGCTAGCAAATATGCAATTGCCGCACCTGAAATAAACATGAAATAATGTACAGTGCTATTTCAAAACAGTTACTGGCCATTATTTGGTCAATTAGATATTTTCGACCATACTTATACGGGGTAGAGTTCGATATTTTCACTGATCACCAACCAATTAAGTGGTTGTATTCAAAAAAGGATTGTAAAGACGTTAGTTCTAGACTACAGAGGTGGATTTTAAAGTTAGGAGAGTATTCGTTTAAAATTAGCTACATAAAAGGAAAATACAACAATGTTGCCGACTTTCTAAGTATTATTTACTCCGATAGAAACGAAATCAATGCTATTGAAAATACATCAGACGCCAATTCGCAAAGCGCAGAGCTAGGTACTGTCCATAGCCAAAATGAAAATTTCGATGATCACATTATAATAGTTGATACAAGAGTTAATAAATATAGGACCCAAATAATTCTGTTAAACTCAAAAACCGTGGAAAGTGACATTGTCCATAAAAACAGAAGAATATATATTTCAAAGCAGGATATTGACACCAAAGCAATGACAGACATTTTCAGAAGACTTATAACGTATTACCGGAATTTACACAGAACTGGATGACCATCTATATAATGTGGTCCAATTAAATCTCATAGAATTGTTTAGTGGACATAAACACATTAAGTTCTAACGGTGTACTTATTTGGCAGAAGACCTCAAAGATGAGGAAGAAGTTTTTAGATATATTCGAAATGTTCATGAAAAAGAATCAAACCACAGAGGTATTAATGAAAATTTTGAATATTTGAAAAATAAAGTGTTTTTCCGAAATTGAAAATACTCATTCAGAAATATATTAATAATTGCTCAATATGTCAGAATGCGAAATATGATCGAAATCCATTAAAAATTAAATATAAGTTAACAGTTTCTCCTTCTGATCAGAATGAATTAGTTGGTTTAGACATCTGGACCATGAAAGGTCAACGATTCCTAACAAGTATTGATCGATACTCCAAGGATGCCGTGATATTTTACCGGATAGGAATCTAATCACAATCACAAAGAGAAGCATTAAGACATAGACACGCTATATTAGTTAAACCCAAACTCTATATAGCTGATAATGAGTTTGACGGTTTGACAATTAAGGACTTTCTGCGAGAGAATGACATCGAACTTCATCTCACAAAGCCAAATAGCCATACAGGCAACGCGGATATCGAGCGACTCCACAATTCTTTAAATGAACAAATTAGAGTCATGGAAATAGATCCTAACTTCAAAGATGCTCGGGAACTTTGCATCTCCAGTGATAGAGTTAACTATAAAAGGGCAACAATTTGATTGCTTAGTGGATAGCGTTTCATCCATCTCAATCTTGCACGAAACTTTATTCCGAGAAATTAGTAATATAAGAACAAAACCCATACCAATAAGTGCAGTAATTAGGGACGCACAAATTAATTCACAAAAAATCACAACAGGTTCAATAGAATTCAAGCTAAACGCAACGATGTCTTGGCAACTTATGAACTTGAAGCATTAATTCGATTCAAAGGATTTGATTGTCCATATACCTACGACGAAATAAATGTTTTATACCCCATTAAGAAAGAAGAAAACAAACTTCTAAGTAAAATAAATTTATCAAAACTTAATGACGAAGAAAAGGAATGCGTAAAGCAAATATTAAAAAATAATACAGATTTATTCTTCGTTAATGGTCAAAGACTCACTAGTATAGATTGCATTAAGCATGAAATAATAACGACTAACCCGCAGCCCATTTATATAAAAGCGTATCGATTTCCACAAGTGCACGAAAAGGAGGTAGAGCGGCATATAACAGAAATGCTGGATCAAAGGATTATTAAAGAAACCAACAGTACGTTCAATAGTCCCATATGGATCGTTCCAAAAAAAGTTGTTGTCGACTATCGAAGTTGAATGACATTACTATTAGCGATAAATTTCCGATCCCCAACACTGATGATATTTTTGACAAGTTGGGCAGAGCTAACTACTTCAGTACGCTAGACCTAGCTAAAGGTTCTCACCAGATTATGGTAGACAAGAAAGACCAGCATAAAACCGCCTTTTCCACTGCACAAGGGCATTTCGAATTTATCAGAATGCCCTTCGGCCTCAAAAATGCACCATTAACGTTTCAGCGTATGATGAACAGAGTACTTAAAGGGCTTATCAATAGAATTTGCGTGGTAAACGTTGATGATATACTCGTGTTCAGCACAAGTTTAGAGGAACATAAAGTAAACCTTGATAAAGTTTTTGAAATGTTGAGGGAATACAATCTGAAGATACAAATAGATAAGTGCAACTTTCTTCAAAAGGAGACACAATATTTGGGACATGTTCTGACCGAAAATGGTATTAAACTTGATCCTAAAAAAGTTGAGGTAATAAAGAATCTCAATCTACCTAAAACTCCTAAACAGATCAAGAGTTTTCTTGGCATAACAGGCTAATATCACAAATTCATTAAGGATTATGCGAAAGTTTCACAGCCTATGACCAAATATCTGAAGAAAAATATGCACATTAATATTTTAGATTGTCAATATACAAATGTCTTTGAAAAACTTAAACAACTAATTACTAACCATCCTATATTGCGCTACCCTGATTTTCAGAAAAATTTTAAGCTAAAAACGGATGCTAGCAAATATGCAATTGCCGCACCTGAAATAAACATGAAATAATGTACAGTGCTATTTCAAAACAGTTACTGGCCATTATTTGGTCAATTAGATATTTTCGACCATACTTATACGGGGTAGAGTTCGATATTTTCACTGATCACCAACCAATTAAGTGGTTGTATTCAAAAAAGGATTGTAAAGACGTTAGTTCTAGACTACAGAGGTGGATTTTAAAGTTAGGAGAGTATTCGTTTAAAATTAGCTACATAAAAGGAAAATACAACAATGTTGCCGACTTTCTAAGTATTATTTACTCCGATAGAAACGAAATCAATGCTATTGAAAATACATCAGACGCCAATTCGCAAAGCGCAGAGCTAGGTACTGTCCATAGCCAAAATGAAAATTTCGATGATCACATTATAATAGTTGATACAAGAGTTAATAAATATAGGACCCAAATAATTCTGTTAAACTCAAAAACCGTGGAAAGTGACATTGTCCATAAAAACAGAAGAATATATATTTCAAAGCAGGATATTGACACCAAAGCAATGACAGACATTTTCAGAAGACTTATAACGTATTACCGGAATTTACACAGAACTGGATGACCATCTATATAATGTGGTCCAATTAAATCTCATAGAATTGTTTAGTGGACATAAAAACATTAAGTTCAAACGGTGTACTTATTTGGCAGAAGACCTCAAAGATGAGGAAGAAGTTTTTAGATATATTCGAAATGTTCATGAAAAAGAATCAAACCACAGAGGTATTAATGAAAATTTTGAATATTTGAAAAATAAAGTGTTTTTCCGAAATTGAAAATACTCATTCAGAAATATATCAATAACTGCTCAATATGTCAGAATGCGAAATATGATCGAAATCCATTAAAAATTAAATATAAGTTAACAGTTTCTCCTTCTGATCAGAATGAATTAGTTGGTTAAACATCTGGACCATGAAAGGTCAACGATTCCTAACAAGTATTGATCGATACTCCAAGGATGCCGTGATATTTTACCGGATAGGAATCTAATCACAATCACAAAGAGAAGCATTAAGACATAGACACGCTATATTAGTTAAACCCAAACTCTATATAGCTGATAATGAGTTTGACGGTTTGACAATTAAGGACTTTCTGCGAGAGAATGACATCGAACTTCATCTCACAAAGCCAAATAGCCATACAGGCAACGCGGATATCGAGCGACTCCACAATTCTTTAAATGAACAAATTAGAGTCATGGAAATAGATCCTAACTTCAAAGAGCTCTATATGAAAAGGAAATGTTTTAAGGCCGTAGAGTTTTATAATAACTCAATTCATTCCATGACAAAAGAGAAACCGATTAACTTCGTTTTAGGCAACATAAAAAGAAGTACAAATGTTATTAAAGAACGAATTCATACAAAAAAGGAGCGTAGAATAGATAAATTAAATAAACAGCGCCAAGATGAGCCTATTAGAGAAGAGGAACAGATCTTAATAAAAAACTATAAAGCTCTTAGACACAAACAGGAACCCAAATACAAGATGCACTTAAATAAAAATGTACATTCTTCCAATATTAAAAGAAAGTATAAATATGTACATTCCAGATGTTTCTCACATTAGTATTCATCCTACTCTGGTCAACTCTGATAGAGGGTGAGGCGGAGATCCAAATTGAAAAGCTTGAAGGGCAAAACGGAATTTTAACGCTTAAACTTCCAGATGCAGAACTTTTCGAGGAATATTCCACATTTATGCACGTAGTAGATTTAAAACAGATTGAAAAATTGATCGAAGAAATAGAAAAGGATTCTACTACAATGTTGACAGAAGGCGGAAATCTTTCGATAATAGAAAAAGAAATAGATGATTTAAAACATATGTATAAGACATTAATTCCCATTAGAAATAAAAGAGGATTAATAAATCTGGGCGGTACAGTCATGAAATGGATTTACGGAACAATGGATAGTAATGATAGAGATGATATAGAAGAACATTTTAGAATTATCGATAGTAATAATCATTATTTAATTAATAACATTAATAAACAGATCAAAATAAATGAAATAACTAACAAAAATATAGAAAGCTTAAGAGACAGTATAGGTGAAGATAGAAATAAGTTATTAAAACTAGTTAATGATATTAACGAAAAAGATAATAATTATTTAAGGATACATATCTGATTAAGCAACTCATTACAATTAGAATTTTTAAGAATGAACTCGAAAAACTACAAAGTAATGTATTAAGTATCAAAATGGGCTATATGATAAGAAGCATTCTTAGAAACGAAGAAATAGAATTTTATAACATTGATTCTTTAAAACTTGAAAATATAAAAATGGCTTTACGTAAATTTAAAGATATCCTAGCATTCATATTCAAAGTCCCAAAAGAAATAAAATTTGTTGAACGTTATATTATTGCACCACTTACTGATAAAAAATATTACGAACTTGATTTTAATACAAAAATAATTATAAATTTAAATGAACATTTTTATGAATTAAAAAATGATGTGAACATAAAAAATTTAAGGACAGTAGATGAATGTATTAAAGAACTGTTTAATGGAAATAGCATTGTAATAAGAAAAAAAAAACACTAAGCACGAAACACTAGAATTGGATTCTGGGATATATTTACTTAAAAATAATAAGAATATCAAAATGAGCAACACATGTAATAATCAGAACTACTCATTAAACGGGATAATTCCCGTATAAAATTTAAAAATTGTGTTTACGAATTGAAGACATTGAACTAAATAATAATGTCAAAATATTCAGTAAAGTTATAACCATTCCGAATTATGATAACTTAAACGAAGTAAACATTACTATTTCATTGGATGAAATACAAAAATACCAGTATGAAAACATAGAAAAAATCAATGAACTTCATTATGAAAAAAAAAACGCACTTAATTTCATTTGTAATTACAACAATTGTCATTATTATTTTAATTTCGATTCTGCTGTATGTATTTTGTAAAAAGTATTATAAACTAAAACGAAATGTATTTCATGTAAAATATAGGGTGGCGGGAAGTCACGCCATGCACTAACCAGTGCGTGCGATTGGCAAAAGGCAACGGACAACAGCTTCGACTTAGAATAGGCACATGGAACGTCTCATCGCTCACAGGAAAGGATCTGGAGCTAGTTGAGGAAGCTGCCAGGTATCGTTTGGATACCATGGGTATCTTTTCCACGAAGCAAAGGCGATCTAGAACTGTGGACCTTTTGGACGGGTGGAAACTCTTCCTGTCGGGAGTTGCACCTCAAATGTCTGCACAGGCGAGAAGCACCTAGTGTTGTGTACGCTGTACCTCACTGATAAAGTACCATTTCTGCCAAGGCGGAAACCAAGAGTGGTTACACGCATACGATGGGAGAAACTACAGTGAGTTGCAGCTAAATTTTGCACGGCACAGCAGCTAAAGAGCAGTCTTGGAAGGAGTTCGGCGAGAAGCTGGAAAGCGACCATAGATCTGCGAAAAAGGTGTTCTGGCAAAAGAGATTGCTCCAGCTATAGGGGCATATATATTTTAAGTATCCCCGGGAAAGTCTATGCTAAGGTGTTGGAAGCGCGTTCTAGAGCCATGGTCGAGCCCAGGACAGTGCGGCTTTCGTCCAGGAAGAAGTACAACCGATCAGCTTTTCACACTAAGAATGGTACTTGAGAAGGCTTGGGAGTATGCCAAACCCATCTACAGTTGTTTTGTAGATTTGGCAAAGGCATATGGCCGAGTCCCTCGAGGTAAACTCTGGAGTGTCCTGCAGGAGTATGGGATTGATCGTCCTCTTCTGAGGGCCATTCAGTCTCTATACACACACTGTAGCAGCTGTGTTCGGGTAAAAGGTGCTAATCAACACCTTCCACAGTGGGCGTTGGACTTCGCCAAGGGTGTGTATTGTCACCTCTCCTTTTCATTGTATATATGGACTGGATGTTGCAGCGCAGCCGAGGTAAGGAATGTTTCACATTAGGAGAGTTGAGGGTAAATCATCTTCTTTTTGCAGATGACTTAATTATCATCACATCCTCCCAGGCGGAACTCCAGCGCGCACTCGATAGGCTTGTGGCCGTATGTGCTGATGCTGGAATGAGGATTAACGTGGACAAATCGGAGGTTATGGTCATTTCCAGAACGCCTGTTCAATGCACTCTGCATGTTAGTGGAGTCCCATTGAAGCAGGTGGTTTAAGTATCTCGGGGTCTTTTTAACGAGTGATGGAAGGAGTAATGCTGAGCTTTCCTGTAGGATTGGTCAAGCTGGGTCAGTTTTGACACAGGATTTGTCTTATTCTTCGTCGCGGCGAGATTCGTTTTGGAATTCAATTCAGTTATTAATCGGGACTGCAGAGTAACACATTTATATTAATAAAGAATTTATTAAAAATTACGAATAGTGATTTATTTCACGCGGCCCCAATTCGGAAAAATCAATACGAGTGGGCAAAAGACGATAAAGAGAAAGCGGATCTCTTCGCAGATCATTTGGAGGCAACGTTTAAAGCACGCGTAGAGAAACACTTCCTGTAAACTCCTAGGGTTCAGACACAAGTATTGAACATTTTTGTATAAGAAATGCTACTTTGACAGAACTTAAGAAAAAATAAAAAAACCCAAACCCAAGGAAGCTCCTGGTTATGAATTAATCACAGGAGAAGTTCTGAAAGAATTACCTCAGAAAGCGCTTCTTATGTTTCGCTACCTTACTGACGCCGCCTTTAGATTAGAACATGTCCCTAGTCAGTGGAAAGTGGCGGAAATAATAATGGTGCCGAAACCGGGTAAGCCCCCAATGGACAAAAAGTCTTATAGACCGATTTCACTTCTTCCGACAATGTCTAAAGTGTTCGAATGAATATTACTTAGGCGTTAAAGCCCAGTTGGGGAAGAAAGACGACTTATTAATAATCACCAGATCGGTTTTAGAAGAAAGCATTCAACTATTGACCAAGTACATCGAATAACTTATGTTATAGAAAAATCGATTGAACAAAAGCAAGCTGTATTTCTCGACGTTTCCCAAGCCTTTGACAAAGTTTGGCACGAAGGCTTGAAACACAAGCTTCGGCAATTCCTCCCGAGAAAACTGTACACAATTTTATAGAATCTTCCCTGTGAAATATGGGAAAGAATACTCGCTATTTAAACCTATACAAGTGTTCTTGGTCCCCTCCTTTACATACTATGTAGCAGCGATGTGCCGCAGGACGTAGGCACAGTGCTTGGTACATTTGTCGTCGACACCGTCATATTGGTAACTGTTAAAATGGTCGAATAGTCAACTAGAAAATTGCAAAGTGCCTTAGACCGAATACACGAACACTCAGCAAATTGAACTTAACGAACTTAAATCCGTTCATACTAATTTTGAGTATAAGAATGCGTAACTTGCCCGTTTTTATAAATAATGTTCAATCTAAGGTGAAATAAAGAATTTTGCTCATAAGCGCAAGCGTTGTCTGGAAGAGCACATAAACTCTGTTGTCCTTACAATTCTCAACGAAAGTAACGCTTTCCGCCGTCTTCAAAGGACTAAACCCCTTGACCCAGCACGTTGAATTCAACCCGTGCTTAGCTGCAGTATTAGCAAGAACTCTCAGTGAAGAATCTCTTGCCAAACGAGTCTGAATCAAGAAAGTAAAACTGCTGGATAAGTGTCAAGATTAGTTGTAGTGGAAATACAGTTTATTTGAAGTGAGGTGTTTTTACTGGGCAAAAATCCCTATGGGAGCGGTCCATAGTGTCATTTGAAGATTATCAACTAAGCCGCAACAATATTTGGAATATCCACAAGTTTTGTTCACGTTCCAGCCTATTTTGGCATTTAGTATGCATTAGTGATCGATGTGATAAAGCTCTTTCAATGGACGCTAATGATGTGCACGCTAATGATGTGTCTAATAAATCTATTATATACTTCGCTATTCCCGGATGTTGTCTAGATACCGCCAATTTCACAACTGTCATCCTCACGCCTGTGACCATATCACCAAGTCAGGTATGAAGTTCACAAACATAACTGAACAGACGTTAAATTGACATCTCAACTACATTTTGACACTTAGCGCTACATCTACTACATTTTGTTACGTTTACTCAGAGATGGCGGCGATGTAACTTTTTTCCAATTGCTACCAGAAATAAAGTAGTATAGCGACAGCCGACTTCGACCTCCCTTTCCCCTAAAATTTTTTTGACTTCGTTTTTTTATAACGTTTTCACCGACGCGGAGCAGGAGAATACATGTGAGCTCTTCCGAACAGCTGATAGCCTTCCCCTTTAAGCTACCGAGGTGAACTCCCCAACTGCCGTCAAGGCAATAACAGTATCGTGCAATGCGTAACTTTTTTTTCACCTACCTTGAAAGACTTGTTATCCGTTGGTGGTTTCCCGGGTTTTAGTACCATTATAACTTCTGCCACTTTCCATTGACTAGGGACATGTTTTAGTATAAGGGCGGCATTAATTATGTAGAGTAACTTAAGAAGTTCTTTCTTATGTAATTCCTTAAGACATTCTCCTGTTATTAAATCATAACCAGGGGCTAAACCATTGCATTATGTGACTCAAATTCAGCGTGTTTGTGTGAAGTAGCAACGCTATTTTTCTAATTTTTCTCAATTTCTTGCTTGCTATCTAATTAATCTTTTTGGTAAGTTTGAACCTTGGTAGGTTGACCCCTGGTAGTAATTACCGATTTGCTTTAAGGCCTTAGAATTATCCGTTTTTTTTATGTTCTAACTTTGTGCAAAGTTTTCAAAATATAAACGCGTGTAGCCGCATAGTCGTTGATTTGACTGTCTATTACACGTTTCTTACAAGTTAGACATTAAGAAACGGCAAGAAAGATCATGTGAAGAAGTTTAGTTGCGAACAGGAAAAGCCACATTAGAAACGATTTCGGAATGAAATGGGACTGCTAGTTGACATGCAAAAGTAAGTAGCAGGCAATACAAATGATGGTAACACACCGCGAACACTTTTTTACAAACGTTGAGCCAATGGGCGCCCATGCTCCGAAGCAATATCGAGTGAATATGAAATTGATGCAGACAAGTTTACAAGCTGTGGTAATGAAACAAAAAACATTTATCTTACGCACTACGCATGGTACCACATATCTACAAGCATACATAAACTTCTTATACATTCAAAAGAGACAATTCAAGCCTGCATACTGCCACTTGGTCAATTGTCCGATTAAGCCCAAGAAGCGAGCAATAAGGAATACAAACGATTTCGACTGCATTTTACACGGCAATCTTCCAGAAAAAATACGAATAGAGATGTATTAAACAGGTTTTTAATAGCATCAGATCCATATCTTTCGAGTCGTAGTACAGCGCCCCATAGAAAAATGAACCCACTACCTCAAGAATGTATTGCCTTGTTAAAGGCTCCCGAAGTACGAGTAGCACAGAAGTAGCACCTAGTAGCAGTTTCGTTGAAGACAATGATGAGGGCGACTAACTTCAAGTCAAAAAAAAATGGACTGTAATGTTTCATCAGAATATCTTGGAACTTATTTGACATAATGTGTTAGAGTAATAATAAATAATTAATAATTTTTCTTCTACCTTTTCTGAACAAAATCGGTTCAGTGGTCTTTTAGTTAGAGACGTTTGTATCCATGAGGTTTATGGAGGATGAATGGCGTGGGCTATACGCCCCCTATCGGTGACCACATATACTCGTATATGCATATACATATGTGTATACCCATATCCAAATATGTATACGCATATATCCCTATATGCATAAATGCATATATGTATCTTCTTGTATATATATATGCATTTTTTGTCCATTTTTTTTTAAGGGGAGTTTCCTCGCTCCCCAGCCACCAGAACTTTCGATGTTGCATAGCAACATCCTAAAGAGACCCTGCTCAGCTCGTTGTGCGACGGAACGGTCGTGGTTGAGTCGCCCATCCACAGTTGATCGGGCGATGTGAAGATGAGCGGTACCGCATTTATGTCTTGTAACAGACCGTACATGTCTAAGTGGAGAAAAGCTTCTGGGGGGACGAAGCCACTGTGACGCACCCGTTCGTGATATTGTGCATTGGGGTAGTGAGCCCCAGAGATCAAGTTATTGACTACGTTCATCGCTCTGGCAGTATGGCCTCGAATCAATTTCAACAGGAAATTGTCCACTCGTATCAGGTTCGCCCCGTTGCATAAAACCTCATTGGAGTAGAATTTTCTTTACTGGGACTCTGGTGTTCTGTAAAGGCGAAGGCAAGCCTAAGACAAGCTCTCTCAGACACCCGAATCTTTTCCATCAAACTTGCAATAACGTTGAATCACACGGGACAGCCATAGGTGAGCATAGGCCGGATGAGGGCCATGTAGCAGATTACCTTCACCCTCGCATCGAGTTCGCTGTTGTAAAACAGTCTCTTTGTAAGAGCGAAAGCGCCTTGGACTCGGGCCAGAGCAGCATCTACATGTTTGTTAAAATATAGACTTTGATCTAGCCAGATCCCCAGTTGATATTCAACTTCCAGTCATCGCAACTCTCTTTTTACCTGATCTGTACACGATTAAGTCGTCTGCGTACGCAATTACGTGAGGAAGAGAACTTATTAGATCGCTCAAGAAAATGTTGAACAGGATCGGCGAATTAACGGAACCCTGTTGGAGAAATTTTTTTATTTCAAATATACCTGCAGAGGTCACATTGCCATTCTTGACGACGAACCTTCTACCAGTAAGCATGTTACACAGTAGGCACAGCAGTGGTTTACTAATGCCTAGCCCATTGAGCTTGTGAAAAAGTCCTTCTAACCATACGGTGTCGAAGGATTTCTCCAGGTCAATCAGGCAGGCACCCGTACATTGATTCTGGCAATCCGACTTCTGGATATCCGACACCAGTTTCGACGCGGCATGAATAGTGTCATGCCCCGCTTTGAAACCGAATTGGTTATCCGGAATTATATGTTTGTCCTCTGTCAATACCTTGCTGATGTTCGGAAGTAGACTAATTGACCGGAGGTTGCTCGGATTCGAAGAATCTTTACCTCTCTTGGATATGGGTTGCACAATCGCAGTTTTCCAATGTTCCGGATAATGTGCATTATTCAGAGCATTGTTAAACAGGAAAGTGTACATATTAACCACATCTTGGGGGAGATGTCTTATCACAATGTTCGAGATCCCGTGGATTCCAACAGACTTTTTCTTCTTTAGTGATTCGAAGACCGCTTGAAGCTCTGTCTTCGCTATGAACGCGGGATGAACCCCTTCGTCGGCGATGACATTATCTGCCATGTTAACTTCATTGAACACGACAAAGCCGATGTTCTCAGATCGCCATTGTTGCATGTCTTGTCGAAGTTGCGGGTTGTTAGATTGTACGTAGTTCGCCTGGTCGTGCTTTGGGCGAACACTCACATTCACCTTATACACTTCCTGAAAGACCGCGCCTAGTACCTCCATTTTTTCTTGCGGGTCTTCGACCACAAAGAAGTTATCGTCGAATACCGCGTTATCCTGATCAATACCTGCTGTAGTCAGTATTTGTTCGTTGTCCGTCGTTCTGAGGAGCTTAATACGAAGATCGCTACGCTTACTGCGAAAGAATTTGTTTATTTGCGGGAACATGCTCGGGTTGTTGGATCTAACAGCCCGAATCTTTTTACGCAAGTCTATGCGAGTTAACAGAAACTCTGTAATTTTGGACAATTAGTGTTTGAATGTTCTTAATGCCGCTCTGACTCGTACTCTCTTCAAGGTGACCTAAATAGTTTTTTCTGTTTGGCGTCAAAAAAAACGATCTCCAACTAAACATCAGTAAATGTCAATCCAAAGCATACTCCCGTAAACGACCACCGCATCCACATAGAAACTAGTTCCTCAGCAATGAACTGGTCCCATCAGTATCATCTTTACGCGACTTAGGCGTAATCTGTGATCGTGAGCTCAACTTTCGTTCCCATATTGACAATATTATAAGTAGAGCAAATTGTACACTTGGCTTTTTGATAAAGCTGGTCAAAAGAATTTTCGAATACCTATGTCAAAAATCTCTATACAACACCTTCGTCAGACCCATTCTCGAATATGCCAGCCAAGTATGGTCACCTCATTATGCGGTCCACATTCGTCGTATCGAAGCTGTCCAGCGTAGGTTTCTACGTTTCGATCTACGTGATCTTGCCTGGACTGACAGACAGAACTGCCGATCCACCAAGAATTTACAGGTAATACAACTGATTACAGGTAATACAGACTGCCCCCCACTTTTTGAATTTGTGTCTTTTAGCATCAACCCCTATAATTTAAAGTCTGCAGCCCTTTTTCGCATTAGACCACATCGGACTAATTACGGCTTAAGCTCACCGATATCAAGAATGTTAAGCCTGGCTAACACTATGGAATACTCTTTCGATTTCCACCTCAGCAAAACCTCACTTCGAAACCACCTCCACTCTAATTCCTTCCTGCGCTAGTCTTCCCTTTCTTATGTTCTTATGTTTAGATTTTTTAAGTTATTCGCTTGTATTAAGCTTAATAAATTGTGGGTATATAAATAAATAAATTAAATGATTACTATTTCCCTGCAATTCAAAAAAGGTTGAAAGAAATAATTTCCAATTGCAAAATATGCCACGGAGCGAAATATAGGAGACACCCACCAAGGCCGGAGATATGCGAAACACCTGTACCAACATCTCCAGGTGAAATACTGAACATTGATATTTATTCAACTGCAGGAGCTCATTTTTTGACATGTTTGTATAAATTTTCTAAGTTCGCGGTGGTGAAACAGATTAAATCAAGAGCTTTAATTGATATTAAAGAACCCATTATCGAATTACTGAGTCTCTTCAAGAATATAAAAACCATTGTCTGTGACAATGAAACATCCTTTTGTTCAGAGAGTCTAAGGTCATTGCTAAGGGATCATTTCGGAGTAAGTATGTTTAACACCGAAATAGCAAGGTGTCAAAAATTTGAACAAAATATTAGCGACACAGCGGAACTCCGTTTACATGCCACAGTCAAGTACAATAGGACGATTCACTCAGTCACAAATTATAGGCCACTTGACATACTCCACTCAAATCAGGCAAAAGATATCTGATAGCCAACGGAATGACTTTGATTACCACAATAAGAATAGACAAACTAGAATTTTTGAGCCAGGAGAAAAAGTTCTTGTGCGAACCAATAAAAGTATTGGCAAAAAATTCAGGAGTTGTTTGTCGAAAAGGTTTTTCAGAATGATTTAGGAACTATGGTTATGACCGGAAAGTTCACAAAGAAATCCTTACGTAATTCCATACGTAATTCTCTTATTGCTCGCCATTGTATAGATTCTTATTTGCTCTGTATTCTAAATCTCTTTTAGTCGAAATAAAAAAAACCAATTATTAACTCAGAAATTTAAGTTATTGTTTAACTGTTTGAAGTAAATTTTTTTTTTTGAATTTGTGTCCATTTGTTTTCCTTGTTAATGTAATATATGTAATATAATTTTATTCTCTTTTAATGTCGACATTACATAAAATTTAATAACGAAAAAATCACACAAAATTCTTTGAAAAATTCTTTGCCAAGAATCTGAATTAAATGAAACTCAGCTAGGAGCCACAGTAATTGTTGAGAAGAACTCGAGGACGACGTAGCTTGAAAGGGGGAATAGTTATGGAATAACAGCAACCCCAAAGCCAAACTCAAAAAACACGTCATTGACATCACGCCACCCAAGCTCGACGAAGTAAACAACAACGCGATGAATATCACTCCATCCAAGCCCCGCGTTATAAACAGCAACAACACCAACGCAGCCAACATCACGACATCCAAGCTCAGTAAGTTAACTCCGAAATCGAGATCACGCCATCTTATCAACAAAGGATAAAAACTCCGAAGACGCTTGGTATAAGAGAAGCCACTTGAAGTATTCTCAGTGTAGTGGAGTCAGTGACCCGAAGAAGTAATTCTTATACAAGTATCTGACAAAAGATTCCTCATAGAGGAACAAAGTTTATATACACACAATTTTTCTAAATAAAAGTTTTTAAATAAATACTAGTTTTGAGTATTATTAATTTACACACTTTTTTTTCATTTTTATTTTGTTCTACACTTGTATCTAGCTTACTCCTAGACAAAATGTTTAATTCTAGCTTAACTTTAACAATTCATTTGAACTTATAACTAACTTACTGACCCTATGCGGGTACTCTAAGCTAATCTAGTCTACAACTCTAATTGCCTTTCGGCCTATACTACCGTTTATTCTGTCCGAAGACCTATTTATTAATTTCGTTTTGCCAAGAAAACTTAAAAACTTGCCTCTTTAAAGGCTATTTGTACTTAAATTACTTAACCGTCCCTAAACCATTCTAAACCGCAATAAAACTTAAGCTACCTTAACTATGTCCGCAACATAGGGACGTGTGCAACAGGGTGTGTCTATGAATATGCCTAACATAGGCCTCTTTTTTTTATTCGTTTTTGTATGTACAATTTACTACTTAACCTACCTTAAATCTATGTAAATACGCTGTTAGTTCACTAATACGGCAAAAAATTAAATGAAAAAACAGCTACATTAACCGTCGGAAAACTATTGAAGGACTGACGATGTCGGTGTTTTGATGCAGCCACCAAAAGAAACATCGCTCCTTAGCGGATTCCTGTCTATCTCGAGCGGGGATCGCTCTACTGAACCGGAGGAGCTCCTCGTGTTCCCGAACTACGTTTGGTTCGTATAAGAGTCGCCGTTCTACTGTTCGGCGTACCACGTGCAAGATTACAGGACATCCATCCGCATCCTGTATCAGGCCAGGTTTATCGAAGTAGAGGAATGCCTCAGGTTGGACGACGCCATTCCGTCGCACCCTTTCCTGATACATATCATTGGGGTAGTAAGCCCCGAAGATCAGTCTGTTGGTAGAAGTCATAGCTCGTGCCACATGCCTTCTTATCAGCTTAATAATAAAATTATCTACTCAATTCACGTTTGCCTCGTTATACAAGACCTCCTTGGAGTAATACTTCTTGTAGTCAGACTCGGGTGTGCGGTACAACTTGAGACAGGCCCTGAGGCACTGTCTCTCGAACACAGTCATCTTTTCCATTTGGGAAGAACAAATTGAACCACAGGGGACAACCATAAACTAATATAGGCCGGATGAGGGCCATGTAGCAGATTACCTTCACCCTGGTATCAAGTTGGCTGCTATGAAACAAACTTCTTGCTTTTCTATTTTTGGTCAGAGCAATATCTATGTGTTTGTCAAAATACAGGTACTGGTCCAACCATATGCCGAGATATCTAACTACACTTTTCACAGTTAATGGGCGTCCCTGCGGGTCCACTATGCTGAACTTACGCCAGTTTAGGCATGTGTCCCGCGAGGCCCTTTATAACGGGGTACGGAACAAAATAGTTTCGCACTTCTGAAAGTTGATAAGCAGCTTCCAGTCGTGGCAAAATCTCTGAATTTTGTCGAAGTCACGGTGCGACAAGATGTTTATGACTTCCACCTTCGGTCCTGATCTATACACTACAAGGTCATCGGCATACGCAATTAGGTGCGGCATGGAACTTATTACATCCGCAGTGAATATCGCAAATAAGATCGGAGAGCCAACAGCTCCCTGTTGCAAACCATTTTTTATGCCAAAAATCGTTGTTGAAGTCACGCCGCAACATTTCACGACGACTTCTACCCGTTATCATGTGATAGATCATATATAGCAGTGATTTCTTTTGCCCAGTCTGACCAACTTGAGGAAGAGGTATGGTATCATGCCCCGCCCGGAATCCAAGCTGGTGGTCCGGAATTATCTTTCTGTCCTCAACCCACAATTTCAGGTCTCGAATGACTATCTTTTCAAAAGCCTTGCTAATGCAAAGAAGACTTATCGACCGGAGATTTTTGGGAATACTACTATCTTTGTCCCGTTTAGGAATAGGTTGCACTATAGCTGTCCAATGTGCCGGGTAATATGCATTATTTAGCGCACTGTTAAACAGCGTAGTGTAAATTTCTGTTGCAATTGGGGGCAGATGGCTCAGCATATTATTCGGTATATCATCTATCCCAGCTGACTTCTTGTTCTTCAATGATTAGAAAACACCTTGGAGATCTTCTTGAGAAATCAGGATATGGTTTCCATCATTGGTGACGGCATTATTTGCCATGTTTTCGTCATTGAATCTAGTAAAACCAGGATTCTCTGATCGCCATTGACTGATCTCATTTCGGAGATAAAAGTGATTCAACAAAGCTCTCTGGAAGACAGCTCCTATCGCGTTCACTTTCTCTTCGGGGTCTTCAATAATGAAGAACTCGTCGTCTAATAAAGCTCTATCCGGATCTGTACCGATATAAGTCAGTAGTTGTTCGTTGTCGGTATTTCTTGGAAGTCGTATTGGATCGGCTTGGATATCGTTGTGATTTTTTTTCCTAAATATTTTGTTTACTTACGGGAACATACCCGGGTTGTTTGATCGTACAGCCCGGATTTTATTGCCCCAGTGCAAGTTTATGGCTAATCTATAGTTAATTTTTATTAAATGTTGGATATTTTTGAGCTCAGTCTTCAAGGACCGTACTTCTACTCAATGCGGGTCTACAAACCGTCGGTGCAAGAGTTTAAGTCTCGACAGCAGTCTGCTTTTATGCACGTGAAGTGCAAATACAGCTGCATTCCGATAGACATCACAGTCCTCGGTTTGCACTAATTTCGGTATTGTTCTGTCCATCGTTCGTTTGTCGCGTTGTCCATTTGTATGAGGTACCTGGCAACCTCTTAGTTTGTCAGGTTTCTGTTAGTCGGTCGGTTGATTTCATTCGAACGTAGTTCTGTGGTTAATGTCCGGGAGAGACGTGGCCAGCGAGCTTTATAATAATTATAAGGGTTTCTCTGGACATACTCCTCCAGTCCTTTCACCTCATTCGAGATTTGAATAGAAGCTGAATGAGCACGATGATCACTTTCATACTCGATCGCCTCTATGCAATTCAATGTTTGTCTGTCAGCGTCTATTATCGTCAGTCTTTTGTCTATCAATAATAGATCCAGATAGGTCCCGCTTCTGGGATATGATGGCATATCAGTTGCAAGCAAGTCTAGCTTGAACTCAATATTGTGCTCAGCCCACCAGTTATACAATGATGTTCCACGGGTGTTCACTGGGTTTCCCCACTCTCTATGTCTAGAGTTCAGATCTCCAGCTATGATACAAAAGTTCTCTTCCGCGCTCAGACGGAGACTCGTGAAGAGAGTGTCAAGCTCTGGAATGAAATTGTGATTGACGTGACTTTCGTTTCCTTTTCTTTCTGACGCATAAATCGCGATCACATAGAGTTGCTTTCCACCCGAGAGTGGAATGCGAGCGATACACGTCTCTAGCAGTCGAAATTTCTACACATCATTGCTATATATGACCTTATAACAAAGGTCCTTTTTAATAATGAGAGCGACCCCACCACCATTGCGAGGTCTATCTCTTCTTATTACGTTGTAGTTAATGTACCTAGGATTGTAGGTCGGTTTTAGCTTAGTTTCGCTAACCATTACCACGTCAGGATTATGGTCCTTCAAAAAGTAACCGAGCGTAAGTTTTCTTGCGGGTCTGACCAGCGAATTAACATTCGCTGCCAGGATCATCAGGTTCGTGGCTGCTTGCGCAGCCATTATATTACTTTAGTGCTTTCGTCCTCACGCGGTACAGAATATATGGTATCTACTCGTATTGCTTGTACAAGGAGTCGCTGTTCAAGCTTAGGTGTGCGCTCCACTTGTTCAGGGAGGGTTTTTACGATCTGATTAATCAGTGCCTGCATAGCGAGCAAGATGGACCGATCTGAGGTCACCTGAGGTTGTCTGGCTACAGGGGCCGGGAAAGCCGTTGGCCCTGTCTGTAGAGTTGGACGCCTACCAGATGTCATTTGGGCATAGGTGACGTCCCGCGTAACAGCGGCAACTAGTAATGTTATCAATGTGTTTTTGATACACATTGGCAACACTTTTTGGTGGAACGTAGGAGACGAAAATAAACATCTGATAACGGACGTCATCAACAAAATCAATAGACACACACATCTGCTCTACATCAATTGTTTGATGCACCAACATAACTTGCCGGCTGAGTAGACGAGATGAGACAGCTATTAAAACTCCCCCACCTCTCTCCTCACTAGATCTGCAGCGATCATTCTGATAAACAACATATGAGTGATCAAAAATTTCTGCAGAACAGATTTGCGGGTATAACCAAGTCTCTGTTAAAACAACAATATCATATTGGTGGTCAGAGAGAGAAATGAAAATTTCTTTTAATTTCGTTCTCATACCACCAGCATTTTGATAATACAGAGAATAGGTTTTAACGGAGGTGTCTTGCCCTCGCAGCTGATCAGTGTTTATGTTTTGATCTTATCGACGGGCAAAGCAACTCCGTTTTTTTTTAATGAATTTTTTTATTTTAATTCCCGGCGGCCAATTTGACGGATCTAATGCGCGGGCGTCTGCACTTTCGGGCAAAGTTATTTTAAAATTAATAAAGTTTAATTTGTTTAAGTCCGCGGTTCACGTAACAAGTTTAATACATTTAATGCCACCGTCCGGCGAGTTCAACTTGGATGAAATGTAATTTTTCACAGCAGTTTCCGTAGTGTTAACATGAAAACCAGCTGCGTGAATATCTTTCGTGGGAGTCGCGACAAGATCGGAAGCAGACGCGTCGTTGCCTACGATTTGTTTATGTTTTTAGATTTTTTTCGAGGTTTTTTCGGCAAAACCTTCTCCCATTTTCCGCGTTTTCACTAATTCCCGATGTTGGGGCAACGAGTGGTTCAACTGAGCCGTCCGTTACCAATGGCTTTTTACTGGCATTCGTGTTCTGTGAAGAATTACACTTCATTTCACGAATTTCCGATTTTATTATGCTCAATTTCTTTGTCATAGAAGACTTATTTATCAATCCCAAAAATGGAACATTATTGCAGATTTTGCACTTATAGCATACACTGTCTGTTGATCAAATGAGCTGGAGGGATGTCGCAGACAATTCAACACACTTGGTGTGAAACTTTCTGCAGCAAAATCCTCCGCAGCTAATAAATTCTGCAGACAGAATGCCAGTATTACATTCACCACAATTATCCACCATTTTCTAGTATTTTAATTAATTTATTTATATTAAAAATACAAGAACAAATGTTTTGACGCGAACTATTTAAACCGCTTGACAGGTCAAATGACACTGACTTAACAACTTGACACTGACTAAAATAACTTAACACAACTTAAGTTCTACATTAAAATAAAATTAAAACTAAATAAAACTTAACTAGACATACAAACTAACTTATTACCTACACTACATATATAATACGTATATAATACGTATTGTATAAAACCATATACAAAATCATGTACATATATGTACCTATAAGTATATAAGTACCTATATACATATAGCAACGTATATAGACATAAATGCTTTTTTTTAAACTTACTCTACATTAAACTACCCTGAGCTATGTATGTAGATCGGCCGTAGGTTGCGGGAAATAGATTTCATACAATCCGCTGCAAGACAGAGACCGACTGCATCACATAAGGGGATCTGTACTAACTTTTCTGTACCCCGGGTCTAAAAGATTCGACGAGGGAGTTCCCTCACTCCCTAACCACCAGATTTTTTGATGTTGCAATCCAATATCCCGAACATCTCGCCTTGATACCGCCGTACTGAAGCGTAGGAGACCCTTTTATTTCATTTTAAATTCATTTTTACTAACACAAATTCATAACATAAATTAAATATTTACTAGACAAAAATGCTTAAAACTAGTTGAACGAACAGTGTTACTACTTCTAACTTACTGGCCCTAGGCGGGCACTCTAAGCTAAACCTAATCTTAAACTATGTCTTTCGATTTAACCTAACAATGCATATGCATATGTTTAACATTACATGAATTTAACTGAACAATTTAAAATTAAGAAAACTTTCAAAAAACCTAATAACAGAACTGATTTTCTTTAAGACCTATAAGCTTACTTACATAATACCTTAAAATAACTATATTATAAGAGTATAATAATAAGTACACACATGTACAAATGAGTATAATAATTTTTGTTTTTTTTTTAATTTTGCAAAACGCTGCAAAACGGTGACCGACTACCCGTACTACCCTTACTACCCCGGGTCTAAAGGGTTCGAAGATGGCCTTCCCTAGCTCCCCGGCTACCAAAATTCTCGATGCTGCATTGCAACTTCCCGAATATCCCGCCTTGATGTCGCCTTACTGAAGCGGACGAGATCTTCATCAGCTCGCTGTGCGACGGAGCGGTAGTGGTTGAGTCGCCTATCCACAGTTGAACGGGCGATGTGGAAAAGGAGCGGTACCGCATTTACGTCTGGTATCAGACCGTGCTTATCGAAATGGAAAGCTTCTGGGGGGACGAAGCCGTTTTAACGTACCCTCTCGTGGTATTGAGGATTGGGGTAGTAAACCCCCGAGATCAAGCTATTAACAGAGTTCATCGCTATGGTAGTGTGGCCTCGAATCAATTTCAACAGGAACTTGTCCACTCGTATCAGCTTCGCACTGTTGTATAAAACCTCATTGGAGTAGAATTTTCTGTACTGGGACTCTGGTGTTCGGTAAAGGCGATGGCAAGCCCTAAGACAAGCCCACTCACGATCCCGAATCTTTTCCATCAAGCTTGCACTCACGTTGAACCACACGGGACAGCCATAGGTGAGCATTGGCCGGATGAGGGCCATGTAGCTTCACCCTCGCATCGAGTTGGCTGTTGTAAAACGGTCTCTTTGTAAGAGCGAAAGCGCCTCGGGTACGGGCCAGAGCAGCATCTACATGTTTGTTAAAATATAGATATTGATCTAGCCAGATCCCCAGGTATCTGACTACAGTCTCTGTTTGGTATCCCCGAAGCCTTATACAACGGTGTTCTGAACAATATGGTTGATATTCAAATTCCAGTCATTGCAACTTCTCATGTGGTGGGTCGTGGTTCAGGTGAACAATCACATTCACCTTATACACTTCCTTGAAAACCGTGCCTGGTACCTCCATTTTTTCTTGCGGGTTTGTTGTTTGTTCATTGTCCGTCGTTCTGGAGAGCTTTAGACATGAAAGATCGCTACGCTTACTGCGAAAGAATTTTTTTGTCTGCGGGAACATGCCGTGGTTGTTCGATCTAACAGCCCGAATATTATTGTTCCAATGCAAGTTAACAGAAACTCTGTACTTTTGGATAATGTTTGTTCTAAATGAGCGATTTCAGTGTCCTTAATTCCTCATCTCGTCTGTCAGTAAACCGTCTATACAAGGCTTTTATCTTGACAGCAGTCCACTTTTTTGTTGGTGGAGTGCGTCTATTGTCGCATTGCGGTAGAAGTTTTCGTTATTTGTGCGTGTATACCGTGGTATCGTACAGTCCATTGTTTGTTTTATTGTCTCGTTCAATTGTATTAGATACAAATCAATCTCCTCGTTTGGCAAGTTTTTATTGGATGGTATGTGGAGTGCATTCGAGGAGACTGCTCTCGTCATTTGTCTAGAGAACCGAGTCCAACATGTCCTACTGTAATTGTAGGTATACGTTTGATCAAACTCTCCTATTGCCGCAATATCGTTGGGGATCTTGATTTCGGCACTGAGTCCGCAATGGTCACTGAGATACACGATGGTGTTCAAACAGTTTACCGTTTGTGAGTTTGTGTCTACAGTCTTGCGTCAAACAGTATTAGATCCAGATAAGAGCCGCTTCTGGGGAAGGACGAGATCTCTGTTGCTTTCAAATCGAGTCTATACTCGACACTGTGTAAGCAATATCAGCTGTAAAGCTGGTCCCCTCTACTATTGGAAACTATGTTTCCCCAATAGCCGTGACGGGCATTTAAGTCCCTGGCCAAAATGAAATAGTTCTCCTCCAAATGCAGACCGGTCGCTATTATCCATTTCCCGCACTTACTAACTTAATCTAGTGTCTTCATGAGCCACGGAAAAAAAAGTACTTTTTGGTTGAGTCCCCGAACTGGGGATTGAATTGAATTGAATTGGATTTATTTGTATCTAGCTCCCTCTAGAGCTATTGATATTCAGTACTTACAATTTTACAATTTCAGTACTTCAGACTAGCGAATTCTACAGAAAGTTTTTTAAAACATACCAAATTTGTTTAATTTTTTATGTTGTTGGGAAGTTCGTTAAACAATTTGAAGCCTTTATAGATCAAGGACTTTTCTGTGTTTGCAGTTAACATATTTGGTAGTCCAAAATCATTACTATTTCTCAACGCATATGGTTGTAGATCTCTAATATATTGTACATAATTCGACAAATATTTTCTTTGCTTGACAGATAACAAATTTAACGAGTTCAACATAACATTAATTGATGCAAATCTATTACATTTTAAAATACAACGCATTGCTCTATTTTGTAATTGCAATCTTTTAATCACAGTATATATGTGATTTGTGAAATTCACCCTCAATTTCCAATCTTATGTCCTCTCCTAACCTCTCATTAAATATCGCGCTTTGCGTTTTCTGAACATTCATTTTAAGTCTACCGTCTCCAAGTCTTCTTCCATATTCCGATGACATTGTGAGAACTCGCCTCCTTTGGCATATATCACAGCATCGTCAGCAAAGAGCGCCAGTCTACACCTGCTTACTACTTTTTTCAAATCATTAATGTATATTGAGAATAATAATGTTGCCAGTGCAGATCCTTGGGGAATACCATACCGTACTTCTTTTACTTTGGATAACAC
Source organism: Eristalis pertinax (assembly GCA_907269125.1). Lineage (NCBI taxonomy): Eukaryota > Metazoa > Arthropoda > Insecta > Diptera > Syrphidae > Eristalis > Eristalis pertinax. The sequence goes on from OU026145.1 coordinate 90,563,348, forward strand.
CCCGTTCACTTTCACCACCTGTGTTCGATTATCCATGTATGAACCAAACCAACTTAATTCCGTATTTCTCAAGTTTTTTTATAGCAAATTCTTGTCAATTGTCTCAAACGCCCTTTTTAAGCCTAAATACACACAATAAACACGTTTTGGGCTATTTGCTCTTTCCATTCGGTAATTACAGGATTGAGAGCACTTTCACAGAAATGAGACTTTCTAAATCCCGATTGTTCATTTATTATTAAATTGTTTTTTTTCGAAAAAATCGCTTAGGCGGCTGAACACTAATTCTTCGAAAACTTTTTCACACAGGGGTAGGGAATTGACAGGACGAAACACTACATATTTTTTGGTATTTAGCACTTTCTCTGTAGGAGTTATTGTTGCCTGTTTCCACGAATATGGGAATATACCCGTCTCCATTGACTTATTCATATTATTAACGCTTGACCAATACCATTAAAATAATCTAGATGTGTTTTTGGACACATACTTTCGAAATCTTTTTTATTTGATTCAGCGCTGTTATTATTTCCGACATCGTTATTTTTTGAATTTAAAAATAAATGGACTTTCACTCACAGTCTCCTCGAATGCGCTCCACATACCGTCCAATAGAAACTCGTCAAACGAGGAGATTGACATGTATCTTAAACAATTGGACGAGACAATAAAACGAACAATGGACAGTTTTATACCACGGTATACACGCACAAATAACGAAAACTTATATCGCAATGCTACAATTGACGCACTCCACCAACAAAAAAGTAGACTGCTGTCAAGATTAAAAACCTTGTATAGACGGTTTACTGACAGACGAGATGAGGAAATTAGGACACTGAAATCGCTCATTAAGAACATTCAAACACTAATTGTCCAAAATTACAGAGTTTCTGTTAACTTGCATTGGAACAATACGATTCGGGCTGTAAGATCCAACAACCCGAGCATGTTTCCGCAAATAAATAAAATCTATGCAGTAAGCATAGCGATTTCCCATGTTTTAAGCTCCCTAGAACGACGGACAACGAACAACTACTGACTACAGCAGGTATTGATCCGAATAACGCGGTACTCGACGATAACTGCTTTGTGGTCGAAGACCCACAAGAAAAAATGGAGGTACTAGGCGCGGTCTTCCAGCAAGTGTATAAGGTGAATGTGAGTGTTCGCCCAAACCACGACCAGGAGAACTGCGTACAATCTAGGAACTCGCAACTTTGAGACGACATGCAACAATGGCGATCTGAGAACTTCGGCTTTGTCGTGTTCAGTGAAGATGACATGGCAGATAATGTCATCCCCGACGAAGGGGTTCATCCCCCGTTCATATCGTAGACAGAGCTCCAAGCGGTCTTCGAATCACTTAAGAAGAAAAAGTCAGTTGGAATCGACGGGATCTCGAACATTGTGCTAAGACCTCTCCGCCTAGATGTGGTTAATATGTACACGATCCTGTTTAACAATGCTCTGAATACTGCACATTACTGGGAGCATTGGAAAACTGCGATGGTGCAACCCATATGCAAGCGTGGTAAAGATTCTTCAAATCCGTGCAACCTCCGTCAATTAGTCTCCTTCCGATCGGATAAGTTCTCTTCCTCACGTAATTGCGTACGCCGACGACTTGATTATGTACAGATCAGACAAAAAGATCGAGGACATCTCTACTCTCGCGCAGGGTGACTTCGACTCATTCATGAGAAGTTGCGATGACTGGAAGTTGAATATCAACTTTCAGAAGTCGGAAACCATACTGTTCAGTACCTCGTTGTATAAGGCTTCAGCGGATACAAAAAAGAATTGGCGAAAGTTCTCAATTGTTGGGCGTCACGGGCAACCACTGGCCCAAAGGACTGTAGTCAGATACCTGGGGATCTGGCTAGATCATTATCTATATTTTAACAAGCATGTAGATGCTGCTCTAGCTCGATCCCGAGGCGCTTTCGCTCTTACAAAGAGACTGTTTTACAACAGCCAACCCGATTCGAAGGTGAAGGTACTCTGCTACATGGACCTCATCCGGCCAATGCTCACCTATGGCTGTCCTGTGTGGTTCAACGTGAGTGCAAGCTTGATGGAAAAGATTCGGGTGTTTGAGAGGGCTTGTCTTAGGGCTTGCATTCGCCTTTACAGAACACCAGAGTCCCAGTACAGAAAATTCTACTCCAATGAGGTTTTATACAACGGGGCGAACCTGATACGAGTGGACAATTTCCTGGTGAAGATGATTCGAGGTCATACTGCCAGAGCGATGAACTCTACCTCAAACTACCCCAATCCTCAGTACTATGAAAGGGTACGGCATAACGGCTTCGTCCCCCCAGAGGCATTCCTCTATTTTGATAAGCAATGTCTGATACAAGACAAGAATGCTCAGCTGAGGAGGGTCTCCTCCGGTTCAGTACGGCGGTATCAAGGCGAGATGTTCGGGATGTTGCAATGCAACACCGAAAATTCTGGTGGCTGTGTAGCGAGGGAACTCCATCATCGAACCCTTTAGACCCTGGTTAGGCAAAGGGTAGTACAGATCCCCTTATGAGGCGCAGTCGGTCTCTGTTTTGCAGCGGATTAGTTCAGCTGCAACCTATGGCCGACCTACGTAGCTTAGGTAGTTTTTAAGGTAGTTTTGTAAGCTGTATATAGGCATAAAAAAAAAAGCCGTATACACATTTGTACAACTGTGTGTACTTATGTGTATACATCTGTATATAATTTAAGTATATATATATATATGTGTGCGTATGGCACTATATATTCATGTATATATGTATGTATGTTTAGTTTAAGGTAGTTTAAGTTATTTTAAGGTAGTATGTAAGTTAGCATATAGGTTTTAAAATAAAACAGTTCAGTTATAAAGTTTTTTTTTTGATTTTTCTTAATTCAAATTGTACAGTCAATTATATAATTTTAAACATATGCATTGTTAGTTTAAGCCGAAAGACATAGTTTAGGATTAAGTTTAGCTTAGAGTGCCCTCCTAGGGAAATAGTACACTGTTCGTTCAACTAGTTTTAAGCATTTTTGTCTAGTATTTAAGTTATGGTATGAATTAATTTAACAAAAATGAATTGAAAATGAAAATGAAAAAAAAATGACTTTCACTCACATAATTTGTATATTGCACATATTGGATAGAGTTATTATTGTTAACAATACTTTCAACAGAAAAATCAGTAAATTTGTTAGCTATCTTCCGAGTCATTGTATGCTACATTATCAAAAAAAATATCACTAATATCACAGTTCATTTTTGATTTAAACACGTACTATTTTAAATTACGCCATCTATCTTTTTGGTTGTCAGATCCTTGAATTTTCTGCATTATAAATTTGCTTTTACACTTTTGTATTTGCGATTGGTATTTATTTCTATGAACTCTGTATTGAAACCAGTAATTTTCAATGTTCGTTATAACCGCTCCTTTGAAGCTATTAATTTTTTTTTATTTTTATTTTGTAAATTGGTTAACCAATTTTTTTATAGATTCATGGAAAATTTCACCCACATTGTCATTAATTGATCTTATTCCACTGTTCATTAGAATGTTTTTGAAATGCATGTTATCCGTATTTACCCACTTAATCAATTTACCCACAACTTCCCATTTCTTTTTAGATTTACTTTTAACGGTCACAGCTAAAGTTTGATGGTCGCTTATTTATTTACACGACAGCTCCCACATTATTAGCGCTTTTAATTACATAATCGATTAAGGTCCTCGATTCTTTTGTTATTCTTGTTGGTGTCTCCATTAATTGTTGGCATGCATTATCACTAATAATTTTGTACATTTTCTTTCTCTACTCTTTTGCATTAAGCCAATTAATATGGAAATCCCCCATTATCACAAAATCGTTCTTCCTTTCCGAGAAGTCCTCCATCGAGTCAGTAAATTCTTCACAAAATTGTTTTTCCGAAGATTTAGGAGATATATAAACACCAACTACATTAAATGAGAGCGTACCCACACACACAATTGACTAACCACCACATGTCCATACTTTTTGCTTAATTTATAATGTTCTCCGTCGGTATGCCTATTTTTGTGTCAATAACAGCACCACCGGTTCGACTTGACACGCCATTACACCTTTGCATATTATAATTTGGTACACATATTTCTTCGTCTGAGACATTTACGGTCACATGAGTTTTTGACAATACTACTATATCACAGTCCTTGTTTATTAAAAGATCTTATACTTCATCAAAGTTATTCACTAAGCCTTCTACATTTAAATAGATTACACGAATATTAGCTGGTTGCTATAACTATAGTATACTATCCTGTTTCTCTGGATTTCCAGTTTTTTGACGAACACTTCACATAGATAGCTTCGACAGTCATGACAAACATTCACCTTTTAGCCTAAATTCCTATTTGCTATCACACAATTATTGCACTTTAATTCGATTTTATCACAGCTCCTAGTTTCGTGATTTTCACCACATTTTGCACAAACTATTTGGTTTTTGCATATAGCAGCATTATGGTTTAAACCCAAACACTGGTAACACCTCTTGATATGTACATGATCGTTTACAAAACATCTGTCCCATCCTACACTCAGTCTTCCTCTCTCTATGGCCCTTTTGTAATCATCCTTATATACCTCAAGTATTGCTTTATAAGTTATGTAATGTAATTTTTTCAACATTAATAATTTTAAGGCATTTTACATTATTAATTATTTCACTTTGGTTTTTGATAGCAGCTTCCAAATGTTCTCTTTACCATTCTTCTCTCATTCCACTTATCACTAGACAGGGTTTTTTTTAGTACAGGTACTGTGACTTCTTATTCTTTTCCCAATTTCTCTTTAGCTTCTTTCACTAGTACATTTCGCGATTCCTTGTCCTCACAGTTGATAATTACCATACCCTCTTTTTTGTTAATTACATCTCTACTGCTTGTTTAATGAACTGCCCATGCAGCTCCTGCTTAATTATAAACAGTCAATTGACAGTTCTACCGTTTAAAATTCAGCTGTCACTGTTTGCTTAATATATATATGAATATATTTGTTCTTATTTAATTAAAAAATTAACACTTATTAAAGAAATTTTTCCTGTATCCGGGTTTTTAATAAACCAGTCTATCAAAACCGCACAGAATATAAATAACCTCAATTGTTTAGAGTCACTCACATTATTACTTAGTTTCATTCGCCAAAACCTTGGATCGCGTCCGCTCGATCTGATGTTAAAACTAAATGTCGAGTGTGTGCAGTATGTGTGCAGTATGACCTCGAATCATCTTCATCACGAAATTGTCCACTCGTATCAGGTTCGCCCTGTTCTATAATACCTCTGTTTTTGAATGTGAAATAACCAACGACGATATCACACCGATGAACGACGAAAAGAACCAACGAAACAGAATGAAGCGAAAATGTGTAATATAAAGTTCAATGTTTTATTTGTACAAAATAAATCAATTTGGTACTTATCTGGGTGACGAGTGGAATCCAAGTGATAGAGAGACCCTGAGATCGAAAGCTCGACACCGCCGCTCACCCAGAATTCGAACAGTTAATACAATTGAGTAAGATTAAATAGAGAGAGTGTATAACAATTAAATAATATGGCTTGAATATGAGAGCAAGAGATGAAATGAGAGCAAAATTAAATGAGAGCACAATTAAATGATCCATATATAAGAGAAATGAACGAAAAGCAAATATAACACAAATCACTGAATGTAACATCGATGATCTCCAAGAGAATACTACGTCTAATCCCAAACAACCTCATTGGAGTAGAATTTCTTGCACTGGGACTCTGGTGTTCTGTAAAGGCCACGGCAAGCCCTAAGACAAGCCGTCTCAAACACCCGCATCTTTTCTATCAAGCTTGCATTCACGTTGAACCACACGGGACAGCCATAGGTGAGCATTGGCCGGATGAGGGTCATGTAGCAGAGTACCTTCACCTTCGAATCGGGTTGGCTGTTGTAAAACAGTCTCTCTGTAAGAGCGAAAGCGCCTCGGGCTCGGGCTAGAGCAGCATCTACATGTTTGTTAAAATATAGATAATGATCTAGCCAGATCCCCAGGTATCGGACTACAGTCCTTTGGGCCAGTGGTTGCCCGTGACGCCCAACAATTGAGAACTTTCGCCAATTCTTTTTTGTATCCGCCGAAGCCTTATAGAACGGGGTCCTGAAAAGTATGGTTTCCGACTTCTGAAAGTTGAGAGTAGTGATGTCCGCGATATTTTTACCTGATCTGTACACAATCAAGTCGTCGGCGTACGCAATTACGTGAGGAAGAGAACTTATCAGATCGCCCAAGAAAATGTTGAACCGGATCGGCGAATTAACGGCACCCTGTTGGAGACCATTTTTTACTTCAAATATACCTGCAGAGGTCACATTGCCATTCTTGACGACGAACCTTCTACCAGTAAGCATGTTACACAGTAGGCACAGCAGTGGTTTACTAATGCCTAGCCCATTGAGCTTGTAAAAAAGTCCTTCTAACCATACGGTGTCGAAGGCCTTCTCCAGGACAATCAGGCAGGCATTGTTTTCTGGCTCTTGTTCCATTAGATATCCGACACCAGTTTCGACGCGGCATGAATAGTGTCATGCCCCGCTTTGAAACCGAATTTATTATCCGGAATAATATGTTTGTCCTCTGTCCAGGTTATCAGAGCTATATTTATCACTTTCTCGAATACCTTGCTGATGTTCGGAAGGAGACTAATTAACCGGAGGTTGCACGAATTCGAAGAATCTTTACCTCGCTTGGATATGGGTTGCACAATCGCAGTTTTCCAATACTCCGGATAATGTGCATTATTCAGAGCATTGTTAAACAGGATAGTGTACATATTATCCACATCTAGGGGGAGATGTCTTAGCACAATGTTCGAGATCCCGTCGATTCCAACTGACTTTTTCTTCTTAAGTGATTCGAAGACCGCTTGGAGCTCTGTCTTCGCTATGAACGCGGGATGAACCCCTTCGTCGGCGATGACATTATCTGCCATGTTATCTTCATAGAACACGACAAAGCCGATGTTCTCAGATCGCCACTGTTGCATGTCTTCTCGAAGTTGCGAGTCGAAGGTTTGGGCGAATACTGCCATTCACCTTATACACTTCCTGAAAGACCGCTCCTAGTACCTCCATTTTTTCTTGCGGGTCTTCGACCACAAAGAAGTTATCGTCGAGTACCGCGTTATCTGGATCAATACATGCTGTAGTCAGTATTTGTTCATGGTCTGTCGTTCTGGGGAGCTTAAGACACGGAAGATCGCTACGCTTACTGCGAAAGAATTTGTTTATTTGCGGGAACATGCTCGGGTTGTTGGATCTTACAGCCCGAATCTTATTGTTCCAATGCATGTTATCAGAAACTCTGTAGTTCTGAACAATTAATGTTTGAATGTTTTTGATGAGGGATTTCAGTGTCCTAATTTCCTCATCTCGTCTGTCAGTAAACCGTCTGTACAAGGTTTTTAATCTTGACAGGAGTCTACTTTTCCGTTGATGTAGTGCGTCAATAGTCGCATTGCGGTACAAGTTTTCGTTATTTGTTCGTGTATACCGTGGTATCGTACTGTCCATCGTTCGTTTTATTGTCTCGTCCAATTGTATTAGATACATGTCAATCTCCTCGTTTGACAAGTTTCTATTGGGCGGTATGTGGAGCGCATTTGAGGAAACTGCTCTCGTCATTTGTCTGGAGAAGCGTGTCCAGCGTGCCCTACTGTAATTGTAGGAAGGAGTCCGCAATGGTCACTGAGATACACGAAAGTGTTCAAACAGTTTACCGTTTGTGAGTTTGTGTCTGTCAGCTGCAGTCTTGCGTCAAACAGCAGGAGATCCAGATAAGAGGCGCTTCTGGGGAAGGACGAGATCTCTGTTGCTTTCAAATCGAGCCTGTACACGACACTGTGCAAGCACTATCAACTGGTCCCCTCTACTATTGGAAACTATGTTTCCCCAATAACCCTGACGGGCATTTAGGTCCCCGGCCAAAATGAAGTAGTTCTCCTCCGAGTCCAGTCTTAGACATCGAAAGTGTGAATCAAGCAGCCGGAGGAGTAGACCGACACCGCATACAGCTTATTTCCACTGCGGAGAGCAATGTACACGATGTAGGCCTCCAACTCCACGGTCAAACTTCACTACTATACACTACTTTGCGCTTAATGTTATTTTTAATGAAGATCGCAACACCGCCTCCACCACTGGAGTTGGCCGGTCTCTTCTAATAACATTATAATTACTGTGCTCCAATGGGTTAGTTTGGTTTCGCTAATCAGAAATAGCTCTGGGCTTTGATCGTCCAACAATCTATAGAGCTCGTTTTGTCGTGGGATCCCTATCAATGAATTTGCATTCACGGCAAGGATCTTATAGGTGCTCTCCGTCTGCGCAGCAATTATGACTGGTGACGTGCTTGGTTCTGCAGGAGCATCAGCATTTGGCCTACCTGCTCCTCTTACTGATCCATTCGTCTTTCAATGGAGGAATTCCAATCGGGCGTTAGATTGCGTGCTCTTGGCACTGAAGGCTGAAGACCTTCGGTAGCTGCTGCTCCCCCGCGTTCCTCTGACCAGACGCCATTTTGGCATAGGTCACTTGAGGAGTGACGGTTATGGCTGCCCCGATCTTTTTCTTAACATTGTCGTTAGTTGGCGTTACATCTCAATGGCTTCGTCTTCTGAATCAGCTCCATGTATAATATCATCGACGGAAAAGTTCTTTCTGGCGATTTTTGACGCTAGGTGATAGTCATCACATTCGTTTCTAGCCAATTGTTGAAGGGTGCGAACCGCAGATAGGTTGCCGCCGCAGTATCAAACATAACCGTGTTTAGACATGTCATTCAGGGAGGAACAATCCGCCATCTTGCATAATGCATCGAAAACAAACAATGGATAAATATCACTGCCGAGCAAATATGGATCTTTGCTAGGTTGGATCTGCAAGCTGAAGGTTTTGAATGTATCTCCAATTAGCACGTTTGAGGATACAAATATGAAATTACTGTATATAAGGATATATGCGTATACATATTTGTATGGGGGTTTACGCATATGTATTATAGTTCAAAATATATATAGGCAGTTGATCTGTGTGAGACTTCGCGAGTAGATGCGAGACAGAATTGCTTCGCGATTACTTTTGATTTTGAACTATCATCAGAAGTGGGTTAAGAGTGCCCTGTAAAGTTGTGAGAACAAAAAAATAAATAAATTATATTCACTACATTCTTGCAATAATGTAGTGAATATAATTTATTTATTTTTTTGTACAGTGTGCTTTTTTGCTGTTTTTAAATAAAATATTTTTATCCAGTTCGCACGCTATGCTGTCGTGTTTGTTCGTGTTTGTTTAATTCAATAGAAATCAGTTACTCCGTTGTACAGTGTGCTGTCGTGTATGTTCGTGTTTGTTGAAGTCCCTAGATAATAGATATTCTGTATGCCCCGTGTGTGTTTAGAGAAGAGCAGCTAAACATATAATTGATCGAAAAACGAGACGGCCGGTGATTAATGAACTGGGTGAGTGATTATGCACAGAACAAATATTGGTTCCAAAGGGAGGGGGAGGAAAACAAGAATGGAGGTAGGCGATGCAGATCAAGATTTCGTAAATCAGACGGACGACGGCGTTGCAGGGAGAAATGAAAAATTTATTATAACTGTAGATACCATCAACGCAAAGGCAATAGCTGCATTTCCCCGTTTCGACCCAGACTACTTTCGAATTGACGTTCACAAGTGGTGTGATAACGTGGATGTTAGGCTGCTGCGCGACCGTTTGGAAAATTTTGATATTGTTCCTAAAGTTCAAGCTGCATTGTTGGGGCGGGCAAAAATTTGGTATGATAAGTATGGTTACCAACACTACGAATGGACAGATTTACGCGCTTCGTTGATTCATTCGTTTTCCAGCGGTGTAGACATCGTTAATCAGCTGCGAAGAGTTGCGGACTCTGAAAGCAACGAGTTTGTCTCCTACAGCGACTTTGCTATGGAGAAGGTTTCTTAAATAAATCGTCTACCTTTCGATATTCCTGAGGGCAAGATTGTGAGAATAGTCATAGGATGTATTTCCAATTCTTTGAAATTAACTTATGTAGCGAAACATTAACACCAGATATTATGACGCCTGTAATGATCAATGGGAAGTTGTTTCATTGTTTGCTTGACACGGGGTCCGATTGCTCCTTAATTAGGTCGGATATTGCTGATAAAATAGCTACAAAGAAAATACCATCCTTTCTCTCTGCGCAAGGAATTGGGAAAGAGCCCATTTTACTAACCGACCAAGTAGATCTTCTGGTCGAATTCGAGGAGGCCACAGTGGAAATAGCTTTTCACGTTATCGAGGGGGTCTATTTAAAGGGTGAGATGATTGTTGGTAGAGAAGTTTTAGTACCTTCCTATTTGGAGATAGTTGTAAATAGGCACGGATCAACCCTGAGACAAAATGAAACAGCCATTTGCCTAACTAGCCATGTAGCCAGCATTCCAGAAGTACCACCCTCAGACCAGGAAAAATTAAAAAGGATTTTAGACAAATATTCCCAACAATTGATTACTGGCCTCCCCGTTGCAAAGGTCACAACAGGTTGTCTTTCTATTCGCTTATCCAAAGATGCCATTGTCAACTATCGACCATACAGAATGTCATACAGCGAACGACAAATAATATCGAAACTAATCAGTGATCTAAGGTCATGTGTCAATCATTAGAGATAGTAAGTCTCCATACGCCAGCCTAGCAGTCCTTGTCAGGAGGAAAAACGGACAAAATCGGCTTTGTGTTGACTTTATTGCCTTAAATAGATTCACTGTTAAGGATCGATACCCATTACCTCAAATTGAAGATCAATTGAACAGACTGAAAGGCAATAAATACTTCACTTCCTTAGACATGGCATCAGGCGTCCATCAAATCCCCATCTCAGATGACTCCATAGAAAAAAAGGCTTTCGTTACACCAGATGGCCACTTCGAATACCTGTGGATGCCATTTGGTCTCACTAACGCTCCAGCCGTCTTTCAGAGGGCAATCAACACGGCTTTGGGAGAACTTCGAGATACAATTGCACTGGTCTATTTAGACGATGTCCTCATTCCATCAAAATCCATGGAAGATGGACTTGAAAAGCTTGACGTTGTATTAGGGGCATTAACCAGTAACGAGTTCTCTATCAACCTTGAGAAGTGTAAATTTTTGCACAGCAAAATCGAATATCTGGGACGAGAGATCACTTTCAGCGGCGTCAGGCCAAGCAAAATTAAGATTGATTCGTTGGTAAGGTCACCAACGCCAGCAAATGTAAAACAAGTACGTTAGTTAATAGGATTCGCCAACTATTTTCGGAAGTATTTCCCAGAGTTTGCTGCAAAAACTAGTTGCATCACCGCCTTAACCAAAGTCAATACGAAATTTGAGTGGACAAATGAGTGCGAAATAGCAAGACAGTACATATTGCGACAACTTACGTCACGCCCGCTGCTGATAATATTTGATCCCAAGCTCCCAACTGAATTGCGGATTGAGGGTCGATTGCATGTAGTAGCGTATTACAGTCAGGCTATGAAGCCCTACTAAACCAACTACCATAGCTATGAGTTAAGAACGGACTACCTTAGTCGCAATGTCCCACAGAAAGTATGCTTGCACTTAAATAGTTTAACCGAGACATGCCTACATATTGAACAAAGACAAGACCCCGCTACTTTGGAACTTATAAACAGAATCAGAGAAGATGATACTGACATAAAGACACAATATACGATTCATGGTGGACTACTCTATCGAAAGTTACAAACGGTTTGTATTTGTATTGAGTGTATGAGGTGATAAAGGGATTATAGATAAGTTTTGTGCCGTGGGGGTAAAACCTCTGAGCTATGATAAAAGAAGAAAGTTGAAACTATGAACAAGCTTAAGATTGCGTCTGAGTCATAATGTTGAATGGTTGAATGGAAATTGTTAAATTAAAACAAATGAGACGTATCACTTTTGGATCGTAGCCGCTGAGTCGAATTTCGTAAGCGAAGCACAGGTGTATAGATAAGGTCGATTATGCCGATAAAGGTTTGGACAAGCTGCGCTCTTTGGGGATTTGTGTTTTGTGCTATATTCCGAGTGATTGGGATGGTTTGGACAAGCGTAAGACTGCCTCTGAGCTAGTCCATCCGCAGTCATAAGATTGTGTAATTAAACGATATATAGTTTTTTCTGTGTTAAATGGTTGAAGCAGTAGATTGTTGTTGTGATGCTGTGGCTATTGGGAGCAAATACTGATGCAGGAGAATATCTAAATGGAGAGGCGAGAGGCAGAAGAAGAATATTTGGAATATTGTGCTGCAATAAAATTAATTTAATAAAGGAACTATGTTAAAAGGAGAAATAATAATCGTTTCATTTCATCGAGAGCGATAAATGTTGCAGGATGGCCGTGTTAGAGTGTGACACTTTTGTGTCAGTAAGTTACACTGTGTTTTTGGTATACACGGTGAAGATAGGATCCTCCCTAAAATTGAAGGAAGGGATAAGAAATTGAATTAAGGGAGCGAAAATACAAATCTCTGTGGGCATTTGGCATTTGATCTGTGTGACACGTCGCGAGTAGATGCGCCACAGAATTGCTTCGCGATTACTTTTGTTCAGTGATTTTGAACTATCATGTATATGCATATACATATGTGTATACAAATATACAAATACGTATACGCATATATCCCTATATACATAAATGCATATATGTATCCTCTTGACAAAATATGTTCCTTTTTCTTATTTAATGTTTTATGTACGTATATACATCTAAATACTACCTTAAAACTACCCTAAGCTATGGAAGTCGGCCATAGGTTGCAGCTGATGAATTTTTAAGTTATCCACTGCAAGACAGTGACTGACTGCGCCCCATAAGGGGATACGCACTACCCTATCTACCCCGGGTCTAGAGGGTTCGACGCTGGAATTCCCTCGCTCCCCAGCCACCAGAACTTTCGATGTTCCATAGCAATATCCCGCACATCCCGACTCGATACCGCTGTACTGAACCGGAGGAGACCCTCCTCAGCTCGTTGTGCGACGGTTTGCATTAGACGATCGGCCGTGTTGGTAGAGTCAGTGCTGTGTCAGTGTTCCCGCAAGTTAAAAATATTTAGGAAAAAAATCACGATATCCAAGACGTACAACTTCCAAGAAATAACAACAACGAACAACTACTGACTTCTATCGGTACAGATCCGGATAGAGCTTTATTAGACGACGAGTTCTTCATGATTGAAGACCCCGAAGAGAAAGTGAACGCGATAGGAGTTGTGTTAAAGAGAGCATACACGATCAACGAGGTTCGTAGGCCAAGTTACGATCTGGAGAACAGAGCTTTGTTGAATCACTTTTATCTCCGAAATGAGATCAGTCAATGGCGATCAGAGAATCCTGGTTTTACTAGATTCAATGACGAAAACATGGCAAATAATGCCGTCACCAATGATGGAAACCATATCCTGATTTATGAAGAAGATATCCAAGGTGTTTTCAAATCATTGAAGAACAAGAAGTCAGCTGGGATAGATGATATACCGAATAATGTGCTGAGCCATCTCCCCCCAATTGCAACAGAAATTTAACCGGCACAATGGAAGACAGCTATAGTGCAACCTATTCCTAAAGGGGACAAAGATAGTAGTATTCCTAAAAATCTCCGGTCGATAAGTCTTCTTCCTTGCATTAGCAAGGCTTTTGAAAATATAATCATTCGAGCACGGAAATTGGGGGTTGAGGACAGAAAGATAATTCCGGACAACCAGTTTGGATTCCGGGCGGGGCATGATACAATACATGCCACGTCAAAACTGGTGTCCGACATACAATGGAATAAAAATTATAATCAGAGCACTGGTGCAGGCGTTCGACACCGTTTGGTTGGAGGGCTTCTTCCTCAAGTTGGTCAGACTGGACAAAAGAAATCACTGCTATATATGATCTATGACATGATAACGGGGTCACCTTAGGCACTGTCTGTTGTACCGGTCGCCTTCCTGATGCCATTTGGGCGTAGGAGACGGCCGGAGTAACAGCGGTAGCTGGAACACGGGGCACTGGCTCCGCTTCTACCATTTTGAGTTGTTTCTGTGCCTCTATACTCTTTCTAATCACCTGGACTTTAGGACATCCCCGATAATTGGCAGGGTGCGCATTTGACGCAGCGAGACTCCATGTTACAGTTCGCCGCGGCATGCCCAAACCTCTGACAGCGAGCACATTGGAGTATGTGCTTCGTCTTTATTAATGTGTCCCATTTCACAGACAAGGAGCCTAAACGAGTCCTTCGCTTTGGGCTCTCTATTCTACTGTCTGGGGTGACCTGAACAAGGAAGAACGGAAGTTTCCTGTTCTCCCTTCTCGTTATCGCAGTGATGAAGGGCTTAACCCCAACGAACGTGACATCGTCGCTCTGCGCCTGGCGCAGCACAGCGAGGATATCCTCGGGATCAGTAGCGGGATCCACATTCTTGAGGAGCATTGTCTGTACTTTTTCCCCTTTTGGGGTATACGAGAAAAACTCGGCCCCCGCCGACGATAGCTTTTCTTTTTTGACGCTGTAATCTGCCACTGCGGATCAGTGGACCAAAAGCCTTAAGGGCCCTTTATACTTTATATAAAACGAATTTTTTGTGGCCAACTTACATAATTTGTCCACCTCCTTCGTCTCCAGTCCGAAGACGTTGATGGGCGGGGCATCTCTCCTTCGTGGCTGGTTGCTGCTGCGTCTGCTTCTGAGGATGTTTGTTGTTGTTGTTGCTGCTGCTTCTGCTTCATTGGTTTCTGTTGCTGTCGCGTGGCAGGTGTGGAACGTTGCCCCTTTGGTAGCTGTTGGAAGCGTTCTTGTTGCCGCTGCTACTGTTGCTGCTTTTGTTGTTACTGCTTTTGTTGTTGCTGCTGTTGTTGTTGCTGCTGCTGTTGTTGTTGCTGCTGTTGTTGTTGCTGCTGTTGTTGTTGCTGCTGTTGTTGTTGCTGCTGTTGTTGTTGCTGCTGTTGTTGCTGCTTCTTATGCTGCTGCTTCTTATGCTGCATTTGTTGCTGCTGCTGTTGTGCAGCTTTTTTAGCCCCTTTCCTAGCCATCAGTTTATTTTGGAGGGCTTTTATGTGAGCGTCAAGCTCTTCCCTCTCCCTCTGGCACTTCGTTAGCTCTTCCCTTTCATTTTCTTCTTCATCATCCGAATCGGATGACCTTAAAGCTATGAAGAGATTCTCACTACCGCCGTAGGAAAATCTGCCCTCGCCCTCCGCTGAGTCGTACTCGACATCGACAAGGGCTTTTTCACGCTTTTTTATTGCGTGTAGTTGTTGCAGTTGCGTTTCGCAAGCCGCTGCAGTTTCTATAGTTGTTGTTGCTGCTGCTGGTGCTACAGCTGTAACATCGCCTGAGGCTACAGTGGAGCGGCGTTTTACTACAGTTGCCTGTTGTTGTAGCCTCCTCCGTCTCTTCTGCCGCGTTCTAGCCTCTCTTGTCGTTCTAGCCACCGGTTCATCGTTTTGGTCCGCTTTTGAGAGCGCGGATCCCTCTATTTCCTCCATCTCGTCGATTTCCCTCACTAACACTTTGTGTCCATTAAAACCTTACGGATGGAGAAAAAAAAGTTTTGTGTGTTTCCTCAGGATTCGAACTGGGCACAGCGAGTCCACGGCCGATTATTATTTTTTTTTTTCCATGTAATTTGGTTTTTATTTAATGAAATATACTTACTTGCTAGACAAAAGTACTTAAAACTAGCTTAACTAACTTAATAATTTACAAATGTTCTTAATACTAACCTACTGACCCTATGCGGGTACTCTAAGCTAATCTAATCTACGTTATAAATGTGCCTTTAGGCTTAATCTATGTTTTTTTTTTAGTCTTTAAGACAATCTTTTAATGAAATTTTTCATTTGCCAAGAAAATTTTCAAAAAACTTGGCTAAACTAAACTTACTTACTTAACTACTTAAACTACCTTATACTAACTTACCCTAACATAAAACTTAAGACTATCTTAACTATGTCCGTAACAGTACGGACGCGTGCACCAGGGCGTATATTTTAAGTATATGCCTAACATATACATATATTTTATACGCCGTGGTGCACCTTTTTTTTTCTTTTCTTATTAGGGTTTTTTTAATTTTTTTTTTTGGATGGGATTTTTTTTTTTTTAATATTTTTTTTTGGATGGGATTTTTTGTTTTTTAATGTCTTTGGATATTTTTTTTTTCTTTTTTCTTAATAGCTACCTTAAACCTATGTAAGTTGGCCACCATGGTCAACTATCTGGTCATCTAGAAAAGCCAGCGGTGGCGGAGACTGGTTTTGGTGTAACCACCAGTAAAATAGCCGTTCTTTGGCAGACTCTTTCCTGTCACGAGCGGGGATCGCTTTACTGAACCGAAGAAGATCCTCGTGGGTGCGAGCGACATCCGGTTCGTATTGGAGTCGCCTGTCCACTGTTCGGCGTACGACATGGAAGATAACAGGGCATCCGTCTGTATCCTGTATTAAGCCAATCGTGTCTAAATAAAGGAATGCTTCGGGAGGAATAAAGCCGTTAAGGCGCACTCTTTCGTGGTACTTGATACCCCCAAAGATCAGATTGTTGGAAGAAGTCATAGCCCGTGCAATGTGCCTTCTGATCAGCTTAATAATAAAATTATCTATCCTGTTCAAGGTTGCCTCGTTGTACAGGACCTCGTTAGGATAATACCTCTTGTACTCGGACTCGGGTGTACGATACGATACTGTCTCTCGAACAACCTTATCTTTTCCATCTGGGAAGGACTCACGTTGAACCACAGGAGACAACCGTACGCCATAATTGGCCGGATGAGGGCCATGTAGCAGATTACCTTCACCCTGGTATCAAGTTGGCTGCTGTAAACCAACCTCCTTGCCGCAGCAAAGGCTTTTCTGGCTTTCGTCAGAGCAATATCTATATGTTTGTCAAAATACAGATATTGATCCAGCCAAATGCCAAGATATCTAACTACACTTTTCAATGAATTTTTTCGAAGTCACGCTGCAACAAGATATTTATTACTTCGACCTTCGGACCACGACGAACTTTCTGCCTGTTATCATGGCATAGATCGTATATAGCAATGGTTTACTTATGCCGAGTCTGACCAGCTTGAGGAAGAGACCCTTCAACCAAACGGTGTCGAACGCCTTCTCCAAGGCAATCAGACAGGCACCCGTGCACTGATTTTTGCTTTTATTCGATTGTATGTCGGATACCAGCTTTGACGCGGCATGTATGGTATCATGCCCCGCCCTAAATCCGAACTGGTTGTCAGGTATGATTTTATTTTCATCAGCCCATTGTTTCAGAACTCGAATGACTATCTTTTCAAAGACCTTGCTTATGCTAGGATGAAGACTGATCGACCGGAGATTTGTCGGGATGGATTTGTCTTTATTCCGTTTAGGGATCGGTTGCACTACAGCTGTTTTCCAATGCGCCGGGTAATGTGCATTACTCAGCGCGTTGTTGATCAATGTTGTGTAAATTTGGACCGCTTCGGGGGGGAAGATGGCGAAGCACAATATTCGGTATTCCATCGATTCCCACTGACTTTTTCTTTTTCAGCGAGTTAAAGATACCCTGAAGATCTTCTTGGGAAATCAAGATGTGATTTACATCGTAGGCGACGGCACTTTGTGCCATATTATCGTCACTGAACCTGATGAAACCTGGATTCTCGGATCGCCATTGACTTATCTCGTTGCGGAGATAGAAGTGGTTTAGCAAGGCTCTGTTCTCCAGATCGTGATTCGGCCTACTAACCTCGTTGACCGTATACACTCGCTGGAACACAGCACCAATAGCTTTAACCTTCTCCTGGGGATCTTCAACCACGAAGAAGTCATTGTCTAGCTCTGCCTCACCTGGATCGATGCCAATTGAAGTCAGTAATTGTTCGTTATCTGTCGTCCTGGGAAGTCTAACGGCCTGAATGTCGTTTTGATCTTTCCTCCGAAATATTTTATTTACTTGCGGGAACATACCCGGGTTGTTGGATCGTACAGTCCGGATTTTATTGCCACAGTGCAAGCTTATAGCCAAGCTGTAATTTATTCGAATTAACTGTTGGAGGTTCTTGATCTCAGACTTCAGTGCCCTGAGTTCCGCGTTTTGTGGATCTGTAAACCGTCTGTGCAAGGGTTTGTGTCTTGACAGTAGTCTACTTTTATGCACGTGAAGTGCACCGATGGTAGCATTTCGATAAACATCGCTGTCATCGATTTGTACTACCTTCGGAATGGTTTTCTCCATGGTTCGTTTTATTACGTCGTCCATTTGTATGAGGTACCTGTCAACCTCTTCGTTCGTCAGGTTTCTGTTTGTCGGAGGATTGATCCCACTCGAACGTAGTTCTGTGGATAAAGCCCTGGAGAAACGTGGCCAGCGGACCTTATTGTAATTATAAGGGTGCCTCTGAACATATTCCTCCAGTTCTTCCACCTCGTTCGGGAGCTGAATAGCCGCGAAGAGCCCGCAGAGGTCACTCTCGTACTCAACCGCAGTTAAACAGTTCCGTGTGCGTCTTTCCACGTCCAGTATAGTCAGTCGTTTGTCTATCAGCATCAGATCCAGGATGGCATCTGGGAAAGGATGGCCTATCGGTTGCAAGCAAATCTAGCTTGAACTCACTATTGTGCTCTACCAACCAGTTATACAATGAGGTCCCCCAGGCGTTATGCACCACGTTGCCCCAATCCATATGCCTCGAGTTCAAATCCCCGGCTATGATATAGTAGTTCTCTTCCGAGCTCAGTCGAAGGCTAGTAAATAGAGTATCGAGCTCTGAAATGAAATGGGGATTGATACGTGCCTTGTCAGACGCATAGATCGCGATCACATATAACCGCTTACCACCCCGAAGGGGGATGCGTGCGATACACGCTTCTATCGCCTGGAATTTTCGCACTTCACCGCTATACACGACCTTATGACAAAGGCCTTTTTTGATTAAGAGAGCGACCCCACCAGCTAGGTAAGCTCGGTCTCTTCGAATGATATGATAATTCTTGTACCTGAGGGTATGCGTCTGGTTTAGCCTAGTTTCGCTAATCATCAACACGTCAGAATTATGGATTTGCAACAAGTTACCGAAGTTTAGTTGACGTTCAGGCCTGATCAGTGAATTCGCATTCACTGCTAGGATTTTAAGGTTACGGGCTGCCTGCGCAGCCATTAAACCGATGTTGCGTTTGGCTTTCCGAACAGCGTCGAGTAGATGAGGTCTACTCGCTCTGCTTGCTCAAGGAACTGCTTTTGAAGCTGAGCGATCTGCCCCTGGATGGAGAGCAGGACCGTCTTCAGATCCAGATCAGCTTCAGGTTGCCTGGCCACTGGGACCGGGGCCACCTTCGGCACTGTCTGTTGAACCGGTTGCCTACCCGATGCCATTTGGGCATAGGAGACTGCCGGAGTAACAGTGGTAGCTGGAACACGGGGCACTGGCCTCGCTTCTACCATTTTTCCTTTCCTTTTGGCCTCTATTATTTTTCTGATCTGTTGGACTTTAGGGCATCCCCGATAGTTGGCAGGGTGCCCGCTGGTCTTACAGAGTACACACTTCAGTTTGCTCCTATCCTCGACTTTCTCCGTCCCTAAGGTACATTCCCCTCGATGGTGTGTTCCTGCGCATTTGATGCAGTGAGACTGCATGTTGCAATTCGCCGCGGCATGCCCAAACCTCTGACAACGAGCACACTGGAGTGTGTGCTTTGTCTTGTTTAATGTATCCCATTTGACATCAATAGAGCCTAGACGATGTATTCGTTTTAGACTATCTAATTTGCTGTCTGGGATGACCTGGACTAGGAAGAACGGAAGTTTCCTGTTCTCCCTTTTCGAAACCGCAGTGATGAAGGGCGCAGCTTAGCGAGGATCTCCTCCGGATCAGTGTCAGGATCCACGTCCTTAAGGAGCATGGTCTGCACTTTTCCCCCTTTTGGGTTGTAAGAAAAAAACTCGGCCTCCGACACCGCTAGCCTGTCTTTAACTATATGATAGTCTGCCATCGATAAGCAATGGACAGATACTCGCAATGGACCCTTATACTTAATATAATAAGACTCTTTGGTGACCAACTTACATAAGGTGTCGACGTCCTTCGTCTCCAGTCCGAAGGCGTTGATTGGAGGGCATCTCTCCTTTTTGGCTGGCTGCTACTGTTGTTGCTTTCGCTGTTGTTGTTGTTGCTGCTTCTGCTGATGCGGCTGCTTCTTCTGCTGATGCGGCTGCTTCTTCTGCTGCTGCTGTTTCTGTTGTTGTTGTTGTTGTTTCTGCTGCTTTGGCGATGTTGTTGTTGTTGCTGCTGCTGTTGTGTCTTGGCAGCTGTTGAAGGTTGTCCCTTTGACAACTGATGGGACTGTTCTTGTTGTTGCTGCTCTTTTGGCTGCTGTTTGTGTTGAGCAGCCTCTTTGGCCGCTCTCCTGGCCCTTAATTTGATTTGGAGGGCTTGGATGTGGGCATCCAGTTCCTCCCTCTCCCTCTGGCTCTTTATCAATTGCTCCCGGTCCTCTTCCTCTTCGTCCTCGGATTCGGATGACGTTAGAGCATTGAAGGGGTTCTCTCTACCGCTGTAGGAGAATCTCCCCTCGCCTTCTGTCGACTCGTATTCCACGTCGTCGACTATCTGTTGCTCCATTCTGGCTGCTGCTGCTGTAGTTGTGGCTACAGATTTTGTTGTTGTTGCTGCTACTGTTGTATTTTCCCGTCGCCTTATCCAAGGCTGGAACTGCGCTTCACCAGGTTTGACTGTGGCTGAAGCTTCTTCCTCCTTTTCTTCCTCGCCTCTTCATGTGGCGACTGGTGGTCTGATGTCCCAGCCACCGGTACAACATCACCCGATTTTCGGAGCTCGGGTCGCTCAGATGGCTGCATTGCACTGGTTCAAACTTTAGTGTCTTTATTTATTTAAGTAAAATAAAAAAATAGATTCCAATTTTTCTTCGGGATTCGAACCCGTCACCACGAAGTCACCGGTGATCACTCTACCGTGAAGCTACCGATTTTTATTTTATTTCGGCGATATTTTCCGCACTTGATAATTTAATATTTCCGCACTAAGTCGAGACACGTCTGCACTGGGTGGAGGTCTGTGAACGACTGACCACGGCCGATTACACAACCTCCAGGCTACTAGTTCTTATAGTTTTTTGTGATACTTTGCGCACTTTACGATATATATTTTTTTTCTCACATTTTCGCTATAGCCGCAACACGTCTGTACAGTGGTCCCAGTGGCCAGGCAACCTGAGGCGAATCTGAATATGATGGCGGAACTGCTCTCTATCCAGGGGTAGATCGCTCAGCTCGAGAAACAGATCCAAGAGCAAGCAGCGCGAGCAGAATTAATTTACTCGACGGTGTTTGCAGTGCCAAACGCATCATCGGTCTAATAGCTGCGCAAGCAGCTAGTAACCTTAAAATCCTAGCAGTGAATGTGAATTCGCTGATTTGGACAGAACACAAATTATCGCTCGGCAACCTTATGCAAATTCACAATCCAGACGTCCTGATGGCCAGCGAAACTAAGCTGAACCAGACGCGCACACTCTGGTACAAGAATTACCACGTAGTTCGAAGAGACCAGCCCCAATCCTTGCGAGCAGGCGGGGTCGATCTCTTAATCAAAAAAGGCCTCTGTCATAAGGTTATGTACTCGTATAGCAGTGAAGTGCGAAGATTTCAAATGCTAGAAACGTGTATTGCACGCATTCTTCTCCATGGTGGAAAGCGGATATATGTGATCGCGATCTACGCAGCTGACAATCCTGTACTCAATCGCAACTTTATTTCAGAACTCGATACTTTTCACTAGCCTTCGACTGATCTCGGAGGAAAACTATTATATAATTGCTGGGGATTTGAACTCCAAGCATAGAGAATGGGACAAGAGAGTGCATAACGACAGGGGGACCCCACTGTATAACTGGTAGGCAGAGCACAATATTGAGTTCAAGCTAGATTTGCTTGCAACTGATAGGCCATCGTACCCCAGATGCGGGACCTATTTGGATCTGTTGTTGATCGACAGACGACTGACGATACTAGACGTGGCAAGACGCACGCGGAACTGTTTAACTGCGGTTGAGTACGAGAGTGATCACTGCGGACTCTTCGCAGCTATTCAGCTCCCGAACGAGGTGGAAGAACTGGAGGAGTATGTCCAGAGGAATCCTTATAATTACAATAAGGCCCGCTGGCCTCGCTTTTCCAGGACGTTATCCACAGAACTATGTTCGAGTGGGATCAATCCTCCGTTAAACAGAAACCTAACAAACGTAGAGTTTGACAGGTACCTACAAATGGACGACGTAATTAAACTATTCCGAAGGTAGTACAATTCGATGACAGCGATGTTTATCGAAATTCTACCATCGATGCACTTCACGTGCACAAAAGTATTCTGCTGTCAAGACTCAAACTCTTGCACAGGAGGTTTACAGATCCATAAATCGCGGAAGTCAGGGAATTGATGTCGGAGATCAAGAACCTCCAACAGTTAATACGTATGAACTATAGCTTGGCTATAAGCTTGCACTGAGTTACATGTGTCCCTCAACACAACTGCCTAGCAACAGCGGGAACTTGTACAGCGCAATATCAACAATGGGAGCAAGCGTCCAAATAAAGTGCCACAGCATTGGTAAACATGCTGTTTCCACCAATCGAGCCGCTATCCACATGCTTCCTTGCGAGACAGCATGGTAACAGAACACAATCCAACGAATGCTGTGAGTGAATGCTATCAGCCGCATGCATGTTGTTCACCAGTTATGGTAGAGTCCCAACCTGCAACCAATAGTCCACCTGTTGGCTTGCACTTGGTGCTGCACTTGTCGCATGATCGTTTCCTTCTTTTGTTCTCTGTTCGTTTTCTGTTTGTGTACTGTTTTATTTTTCTGTACAACGTATGTTAGATGCAAGCTAAAAGTAAGTGGTGCATTCACTTTTGTATTGGCAGTCGAAAATAAGACACGTTTAAAGAAAAGTTGCGTTTAATTTATATATATATATTCTACTGGCGCAGTCGGTGAAAGCAAGTGAACTAAAGTGAACTAAAAAGCTTAGTGAATAGTGAATTAAGAAATACAGAAAGTTAGCAACAATACAAAAAAATTGTATGCTACATATAGTTGGGATTAACTAAAAGTGAAGTGAAACAAAATCTAGTGATAATTTAAAAAAAAGAATCATTAGAACAAAGGCAAGTGTGAAACAGAAAAAGACAAGATCAACATATATGTATGTACATATTTACATAAGGAGTGCAAAATAAAATAAAATCATCGTTGGACTTAGCAGTCTAAACAGAAAGCAACCCCAAGATAGAAACAAAAAAGAAACAAGGTATGGAGAATTTGAATTTACTTGATCTGAAAAGGGAAATATCGAATTTTACTGGACTTGCAGAAGAGTTAGATTTACTTACTAAATAAGTAGATTATATATATGTACTATTGCAAAATCTAGATGTAAATTCAAGAGGGTTCTTAGATTTAAGAATAAGACAGAAGATGAAAGGCAAAACTAATTTGATTTTAATTAATAATAACAACCCAATACAATGGCCTATAATAAAAAGTGTAACTGTGGTATTAATGAAAGTGTGGAGAGTATCATCAATCAAATAAAAGTTTTAAAATTCGAAAATACAGCTGAGGAATTATTTGAAAAACATTTAGATCTTTTGACAAAGCTGAATATTAAATCTTCTCTATGCTCAGACACTAATGCTTGGTTCAATAGTGATCAGAATGAGGAAATTGTCTTAAAGCTATTCATTAGCAAATTACCTGGTTTCAATGCTAGGAATCCACCAAATTTAGCAGAAGCGAAAGCAGTTCTCATTGATACAGATAACTTTAGTCGGCGATTTAGTAATAATTACAATACATACACAAGAGGACAGAGCCATCAACATTTTACTAATAAAAGCAACTTCACATATAGCAGTCCGCAAACTTTTAGACAGATGCACAATAATGCAAGTCAAATAAATTTAAGAAGAAATAGACAACTTCATCCAGGAAATTTTGTAGGAAACTCAGGCTATTCTCAAAACTATAATCCAGAATATTTTCGGCAAAATAGGCCACAGAACATTCAAAATGCAAATCCAATCTATTCAGGTTATAGCAACTACAATCCAAGGAGTTCTTCAAATCATAAAACTAATAACTCAGAAATCCGACAAAATGCTCGAAACTCAGGATCTTTCAGAACAAGAAATTTTGATATGGAGTAAGATCACATACAAAGAGAAAACTTTCAATATCCAAGCTGAACATCTCAATGAATCTCAATTTTCCGTTAACCGCCTCAGAACTCTACCCTGCGTGATAGTAAAAACGAAATCAAGTCCAATCAAATTGCTTATCCATTCTGGATCAAGTACATCGTTAATCAAAAAAGGGATATTTCACAGTTCCTTCAAAACGGAACTTGAAAAGCCACTGATACTAAAGTCTATCAGTTCAAACACTTGCGTTAATTCAAAAGTAACGATTCCACTCTTCAAGGAGTTCAATAGACCTTTTGTGAGAATAGAAAGGCTTGAAACGGAATTAAATAGTCATTTTGATGGCATAATTGGATGCAATGTGATGGATAAATGCAAAATGAATGGATAAATATAATTAATTTCAATAGTTCACAATTAATTACAAAAGATGCAAAAATACCCTTAATTTTTTCAAATCTAATAACCCACTCAACTCAGAAAGGTATTCATACTTTAGAAAATAACGCAATAGACATACATTTTATTACACCTGATATAAGCGCAATTACAAGTAGGCTTAAACTAGACAACCTCAATAACGAAGAAATAAAATTATAGATTGAGACTATCCACAAATATAAAAAAAGTTTTTTATCTCTAAGGTGACTATTTATCCTCAGTTCTCAAATACAACCACAAAATACCAACCAAAAATGATATCCCTATATATACAAAGGCGTATAGATATCCTGAGGCTCATAAAAATGAAGTTGATAAACAAATCTCTGAAATGCTTCAGTCAGGTATTATTGTCAATTCAACAAGTGCATACAATGCTCCGATTTGGGTTATCCCAAAAAAGATCGATAACTCTGGTGAACAAAAATGGCGCATTGATTATAGGAAATTGAACGACGTAACAACAGATGAACGATTTCCTATGCCCTTAATTGAGGATATTTATTCAAAACTAGGCAATGCACAGTACTTCACGACTCTTGATCTTGCGAAGGGATTCCACCATATCCCAATTTGGGAACAAGACAGAAACAAGACAGCTTTTTCAACAGCGAACGGGTATTACGAATTTACTCGAATGCCATTCGGATTGAAAAATGCACCTGCATCGTTCCAAAGAATGATGAATGAAGTACTGCGCGGCTTCATTAATACAATTTGTGTCGTATATTTAGACGATATTCTTATTTTTTCAACCTCGCTTCCAGAGCATATTGATTCCCTCAACAAGATCTTCAAGAGACTTCTGGAATATAATCTTAAGATACAGATAAACAAATGTAATTTTTTAAAACGCGAAACCGAATGTTTTGGGCACATTATTTCAACTGATGGTATAAAACCCAATCCTAATAAGATCGAAATTATTAAGAATATTAAAATACCATATACAGTTAAACAAATCAAATCATTTTTGGGAGTCACTGGATAAAGGACTACTCTAAAGTTGCCCTTCCAATGACCCAATTTCTTAAGAAAAATTCAAGAATCAACGTAAAAGACAGACAATACATTGAGTCCTTTGACAAGCTCAAAGAACTTGTATGTACTTGTCGAGTTTTGGCATATCCAGATTTCAACAAGTGCTTCGTCCTAACAACTGATGTGAGTAATGCAGCTTTAGGGGCAGTTTTGTCGCAAAATCACCATCCAATCTTGTTTGCATCTCGGACTTTAAATCGTCACGAGACAAACTACAGCACTGTAGAAAAAGAACTTCTGTCCATAGTGTGGGCGACTATGTACTTTCGACCGTAAGTTTAAGGTTTAAACTGACCACCGACCTCTGGTTTGGCTACAGTCGCTTAAAGAACCAAACGCGAAGTTGCAACGTTGGAAAATAAAACTTAATGAATTCGATTTCGACATCGAATTTATTAAGGGAAAAGAAAATAATGTAGCTGACTTTCTCAGTCAATTAGAGACCAATTTTTCAGAAGAAGTTAATGAAGACATTAGATCCGACTTAGCAACGATTCATAGCGGGGTCGAAAATTTCAATGATCATATTTTTATTACAAAAACCCCATTGAATGTATATAAATATCAATTAGTACTAGAAAAAAGCAATTTCAAATCACACACAAATAAAGTTTTATATAAGATTAAAAGAAGAACTACTGTCTACCTATCAGAATATGATGAAGATCACGTTCTAAAATTATTTTGGAAGGATGACATCATATTTGTTAAATTTCAGAACACCTTAGTAAGATATTTTTCAAACTCACCATACATGAGAATTCTTCGATGTACAAAGTTCCTCACGGACTTAACCTGTCTTGAGACGATTGTAGAATTAATCGAAAAAGCTCATCTTAGTAAAAGTCATAGAGGAATAGAGGAAACCTTTTTAGAACTGAAAGACACGTATTACTTTCCAAACCTTAGACTTGAGATCAATAAATACATTAATAACTGCGTAATTTGTAATATGTGCAAATACGGCAGAAGTCCAATAAAACCAACATGAATGCTTTCTGAAACACCTAACAAACCTAATCAAATAGTGCACATAGACGTTTGGTTTTCAAATAAAAACAATATGTTTCTTACATGCATTGATAGTCTTACTAAGCATGTATCTATTCACCCTCTAACAGATAGTAATTCAATAACAATAAGCCACATAAAATTATAGCGGATAACGACTTCAACACTGCGTATATCAAAAAGTTTTCTAAACAAAGAAAACATTCTTTACCACTTTACATCTCCAAATGTACACACCGGAAATTCCACCATAGAACGTTTTCATTCAACTTTAAATGAACACATAAGACTTTTCAAGCGCAATAAAGAAAACAAAGAAAGCGATGATAAGACACTGTCTCTTAAAGCTGTAGAAATTTATAACGAGACAATTCCTTCAACGACCAAATACACACCTAACGATCTTCTCCATTCTACTTTAAATGAATCTGAATGGCAAAATCTAAGACGAAGAGTTCAAGAAGTTAAAGAAAAACAAATAAATTGAATAAATGAAGTACGAAAAGACCCACCTGAATACAAGGAAAGAGAGTTTGTAAAAAATGTAGGCTTCCACAATATCAAACATTTACCTAGGTACATAATAAAAGACGTTAAGGAAAAGGGCAAAACCTATTTTAAAGACACGGATGGCATAAAACGCTACCAAATAGTAAAAAAACCAATAGCAAACAACCCATTTGATAGGAAACTAACAGGCAGAGATTACTCAAAGCGAAGCAGGAGTGTCAAGGGTAAGAGACTATAATTTCGAATATATAAAAAAAAACAAATTCCTTTTTTTTTCATCTCAATTCTTCACCATTTTCATATACTTATAATACATATCCGATTCTTTGGTCTTAGCCTAATATTTTTCATTTCATCTTCTTTATCTAAGTTTTTGTTGTCTAGTTGTTATCTAATTTTAAGTAAAACACAATGAGATAAAGAAATGTAACCTAATATGCTTTGTTTGTTAATAACATGTCCGAATTTTTGAAATTAATAAAGTCATTAGGACCCTAAATGTTATTATTGACCAAACTATATATGTAAAATGATTAAATGTTAAACATACATGTCGTACAGGATATGTAGCAAAAAAAAACGTTGAATTTTTAAAATATGAAATAAAATAATACGTATACGACACAGTGCATTAAAGTCTAAAAAGCCTAGAAACATCTCGACTGCAATATCAGTATGGACATTCACGTTTCCTCCATACTACGGCTGGAGGAGTTACATGTGTCCCTCAACACAACTGCCTAGCAACAGCGGGAACATGTACAGCGCAATATCAACAATGGGAGCAAGCGTCCAAATAAAGTACCACAGCATTGGTAAACATGCTGTTTTCACCAATCGAGCCGCTATCAACATGCTTCCTCTCGAGACAGCATGGTAACAGAACACACTCCAACGAATGCTGTGAGTGAATGCTATCAGCCGCATGCATGTTGTTCACCAGTTATGGTACAGTCCCAACCAGCAACCACTAGTCCACCTGTTGGCTTGGCTTGATGTGCTGCACTTGTCGCGTGATCGTTTCCTTCTGTTGTTCTCTGTTCGCTTTCTGTTTGTGTACTGTTATATTTTTCTGTACAACGTATGTTAGATGCAAGCTAAAAGCAAGTGGTGCATTCACTTTTGTATTGGCTGTCGAAAATAAAACACGTTTAAAGAAAAGTTGCGTTTAATTTATATATATATATTCTACTACTGGGGCAATAAAATTCGGGCTGTACGATCTAACAACCCGGGTATGTTCCCACAAGTAAATAAAATATTTCGGAGGAAAGATCAAAACGACATTCAGGCCGTTAGACTCCCCAGAACGACAAATAACGAACAATTACTGACTTCAGTTGGCATCGATCCAGATGGAGCAGTGCTAGACAACGACTTCTTCGTGTTTGAAGATCCCCAGGAGAAGGTGAAAGCAATTGGTGTTGTGTTTCAGCGAGTGTATACGGTCAACGAGGTTCGTAGGCCGAATCACGACCTGGAGCATAGAGACTCGCTAAACCACTTCGAGCTCCGAAACGACATAAGTCAATGGCGATCTGAGAATCCTGGTTTTACCAGGTTCAGTGATGATAACATTGCAAATAATGCCGTCGCCAATGATGGAAATCACATCTTGATTTCTCAAGAAGATCTTCAGGGTAGCTTTAATTCGCTGAAGAAGAAAACGTCGGTGGGAATCGATGGTATACCAAATATTGTGCTTGGCTATCTTCCCCCC
The DNA here is from genome assembly GCA_907269125.1 of Eristalis pertinax. Classification (NCBI taxonomy): domain Eukaryota; kingdom Metazoa; phylum Arthropoda; class Insecta; order Diptera; family Syrphidae; genus Eristalis; species Eristalis pertinax. Next base: position 90,592,363 of record OU026145.1, read on the forward strand.
GAAGCCGTGCAGATTTACACAACACTGTTCAATAATGCGCTGAGTAATGTAACCAATCCCTAAACGGGATAAAACAAATCTATACCGACAAATCTTCGGTCGATTAGTCTTCTTCCCTGCATAAGCAAGGTTTTTGAAAAGATAGTCATTCGAGTTCTGAAACATTGGGTTGAGGAAAATAAAATCATACCGGACAACCAGTTCGGATTCAGGGCGGGGCATGAAACCATACATGCCGCGTCCAAACTTTTATCCGACATTCACTGGAACAAAGACAAAAAAACAATGCACGGGTGCGTGCCTCATTGACTTGGAAAAAGCATTCGACATCGTTTGGTTAGTGGGCCTCTTCCTCAAGCTGGTCAGGCTCGGCATAAGCAAATCATTGCTATACATGATCTATGACATGATAATAGGTAGAAAGTTCGTCTTGAAAAGTGGCGACGTAACTTCAACCACGGTCTTTGATATCAAAAATGGTCTGCAACAGGGAGCGGTTGTTTCACCGATCTTGTTCTCAATATTCACTGCAGATCTTATAGGTTCCATGCCGCACTTATTTGCGTACGCCGACGATCTAGTAGCGTACAGATCAGGTCCGAAGGTCGAAGTAATAAGTAACTTGCTGCAACTTGACTTCGAACAAATTCAACGACTGGAAGTTGATTATCAACTTTCTGAAGTGTGACTCCGCTGTACATGGCAGCATGGAATACGCGCACAAACTGGCGTAAGTTCGGCATAGTTGACCCGCAGGGACGGCCGTTAGATGTGAAAAGTGTAGTAAGGTATCTATGCATTTGGTTGGACCAATATAGGTATTTTGACAAACATATAGATATTGCTCTGACTAAAGCTAAAAAGGCCTTTGCTGTGGCAAGGAGGTTGTTGTACAGCAGCCAACTTGATACCAGGGTGAAGGTAATCTGCTACATGGCCCTCATCCAGCCAATTATGGCGTACGGTTAGCCCCTGTGGTTCAACGTGAGTCCTTCCCAGATGGAAAAGATGAGGTTGTTCGAGAGACAGTGTCTTAGGAGCTGTCTCCGTTTGTATCGTACACCCGATTCCGAGTACAAGAAGTTCTATCCTAACGAGGTCCTGTACAACGAGGCAAACTTGAACAGGATAGATAATTTTATTATTAAACTGACCAGAAGGCATATTGCGCGAACTATGACTTCTTCCAACAGTCTGATCTTTGGGGCTTATTACCCCAATATCATGTACCATGAGAGAGTGCGCCTCACCGGCTTTATGCCTCATTAAGCGTTCCTCTATCTCGACACCATTGGCCTAATACAGGATCCAAAAGGATGTCCAGTCATCTTCCGCCGAACAGTGGACAGGCGACTTCAATAACGGTATGTCGCTCGCAGTCACAAGGATCTCCTCCGGTTCAGCAGAGCGATCTCCGCTCGAGACAGGAGAGAGTCTGCCAAAGAACGGCAATTTTACTGGTGGTTACACCAAAACCAGTCTCTGCCGCCGCTGGCTTTTCAAGATGGTGACGCTATAGTTGACCATGGTGGCCAACTTATATAGATTATAGGGTAGTATTTAAGAAAAAAAAAAATATATATATAGAACAAAAAAGAGAAGGTGCACTACGTCGTATGAATTATATATGTTCGGCATATACATAACATATACGCCCTGGTGCACGTGTCCGTAAAGTTACAGACAAAGTTAAGATAGTTTTTTAAGTTTTAATGTTAGTTTAATCTAGTTTAAGGTAGGTTAAGATAGATATATTAAGCCACGTTTTTTACCAGTTTTCTTGGATTGACAAAAAAGAAAAACAGACTGTTCATAACTAAAAAAAACATAGACTATCCCGAAAGGCATGCTTAAATTAATATCAGAATAGCTTGGAGTACCCGAATAGGGTCAGTAGGTTAGATGTAAGAACAATTGTTAAGATAGTTAAGCTAGTTTTAAGTATTTTTGTCTAGCACGTAAGTAAATGAATTAAAAATAAAACAAAAATGAATTTAAAAAAAAAAACATGATAATGGATAGAAAGTTCATCGTGAAATGTTGCGGCGTGACTTCTACAACGATTTTTGACAAAAAAAATGGTTTGCTACAAGCAGCTGTTGGCTCTGCGATCTTATTCGCGGTATTCACTGCGGATCTAATAGGTTCCATGCCGGTCAGGACCGAAGGTGGAAGTCATAAACATCTTGTCGCACCGTGACTTCGACAAAATTCAGCGATTTTGCGACGACTGGAGGCTGCTTATCAACTTTCAGAAGTGCGAAACTATTTTGTTCCGTACCCTGTTATACAGGGCTTCGCGGGACACATGCCTAAACTGGCGTAAGTTCAAAGCAAAAAAAAAGCCTTTCATGTGGCAAGGAGGTTGTTTCATAGCAGCCAACTTGATACCAGGGTGAAGGTAATCTGCTACATGGCCCTCATCCGGCCTATACTGGTTTATGGTTTTCCCCTGTGGTTCAATGTGAGTCCTTTCCAAATGGAAAAGATGAGGGTGTTCGAGAGACAGTGCCTCAGGGCCTGTCTCAAGTTGTACCGCGCACCCGAGTCTGACTACAAGAAGTATTACTCCAACGAGGTCCTGTATAACGAGGCAAACGTGAACAAAATAGATAATTTTACTATTAAGCTGATAAGAATGCATATGGCACAAGCTATGACTTCTACCAGCAGTCTGATCTTCGGGGCTTACTACCCCAATGATATGTATCAGGAAAGGGTGCGACGGAATGGCGTCGTCCAACCTGAGGCATTCCTCTACTTCAATAAAACTGGCCTGATACAGGATGGATGTCCTGTAATCTTGCACGTGGTACGCCGAACAGTAGAACGGCGACTCTTATACGAACCAAACGTAGTTCGGGAACACGAGGAGCTCCTCCGGTTCAGTAGAGCGATCCCCGCTCGAGATAGACAGGAATCCGCTAAGGAGCGATGTTTCTTTTGGTGGCTGCATCAAAACCAGCCGCCGACGTCGTCAGCCCTTCAATAGTCTTCCGACGGTTAATGTAGCTGTAACAGCGTATTTATGTAGATTTAAGGTAGGTTAAGTAGTAAATTGTACATACAAAAAAGAATAAAAAAAATAAAAAAAGAGGTTCATCAGGGTGTGTGCATTGCCTATGTTAGGCATATTCATAGACACATTCTGCTGCACACGTCCCTATGTTGCGAACATAGTTAAGGTAGCTTAAGTTTTATTGCGGTTTATAATGGTTTAGGGTAGGTTAAGTAATTTAAGTACAAATAGCCTTTGAAGAGCCAAGTTTTTAAGTTTTCTTGGCATAACGAAATTAATAAATATGTCTTCGGACAGAATAAAAAAAAACGATAGTATAGGCCGAAATATCAAGGCGTCCCCCAAGGGTTTGCAGGGGGTAGAGATGAATGCAGAGGCGGGGACGTCCGAAGCAGCAGCAGCCGAGACAGAGGAAGAAGACAATGTTCACTATGTGTCCGACGGAGGGGAAGGCATGTTTGCAATCAGCAGCAACAGCTTCGAATAGTTGGCATCGGACACAGAAGATGGAGTGGAGCGAGTACTTCGTTCCAAAGAAAATGAAGTACAAGACATAGAGGAGATAAATAATTGTCTCCTCGCAGAAATAAGAGTGCTAAGAGCCAGAACTCTCCCGAGGCAAGCGCTGGAACAACAAAAGAAACAACAACAAAAGCCCAGCAAGAGCCAGCTTCGCAAAAGAAGCAGACAGCTCACGAGAAACAACTACTAAAAGCAGCCCAGCAACAAAAGCGGCTATCAGCTCAGCAAGACAGTAGACCAGCAACCAGCAACGGCCACAAGAAAAGGAGAAGGTGCCACCCTTAAATCTCGACAAGCCAGACGTAGAGCAAACCGCTAAGGTATGTAAGGAGGCCGTAGGTAGTGGCAATTTCATTATCAAAAAAATTAAGGTTACGAAAAGTACTGAATACACTGCAAGGCGGTAGATCAGTACAACAAAATTATAGGTTATTTAAAGATTTCGATGCTGGAGTTCTTCTCCTACACTCCAAAAAGTGAAAAATGTCAGTCAATGCTCTAAAAGCTTCCCACGCCGCTTGAAGCGGATAGGGTCTTCCAAATGCTCAAAGAGCAAGTGTTTGACGGAAATTACAAATTTACATTGTTCAGGTGTCACCCACAAGCAAAACAGACAATATAAAGAAAATCAAGTCCTTAGATTATCTAGACTGCGTTTGGGAAAAATATTAGAAGGCGCGACGGCATTCTCCAATGATGGCTGCGCAAACGGAGAGCACTTACATGATCCTCGCAGTGAATGCAAATTCATTGATAGGGATTCCTCGAAAAAACGAGCACTACAGGTTTTTCTGATTAGCGAAACCAAGCTAACCCAGAGAGTCACATTGGAGGACAGTAACTATAATGTTATTAGAATAGATCGACCCAACTCCAACGGTGGAGGCGGTGTTGCGATCTTCATTAAAATTAAGATTAAACACAAAGTAGTGTATAGTAGTGAAGTACGATGGTTTCAGGAGTTGGAGGCCTGCATCGTGTGCAGTTCTCTTCGCAGTGGAAGGAAGCTGTACACGGTGTCGGTCTACTGCTACGGCTCCCTTATTTCCAGTACGACTATAACAGAACATCAGAATATGATGATGATGATGACATTAATGCCCGACATGGATATTGGGGAAACACAGTTTCCAATAGTAGAGAGGACCAGCTTTACAGCTGGTTTTGCCTGCACAGTGTCGAGTATAGACTCTTGTACCACAATGCGACAATTGACGCACTCCACCTACAAAAGAGTAGACTCCTGTGAAGATTAAAAACCTTGTACAGACGCTTTACTGACAGACGAGATGAGGAAATTAGGACACTGAAATTGCTCATCAAAAACATTCAAACATTAATTGTTCGGAACTACAGAATTTCTGTTAACTTGCATTGGAACAATAAGATCCGGGATGTAAGATCCAACAACCCGAGCATGTTCCCGCAGATAAATAAATTCTTTAGTAGTAAACAAAGCGCTCTTCAGTGTCTTAAGCTGCCCAGAACTTTTTTGTGGTCGAAGGCCCGCAAGAAAAAATCTAGGTACTAGGCGCGGTCTTTCAGCAAGTGTATAAGGTGAATGTGAGTGTTCGCCTGAACCACGACCTGGAGAACTAAGTACAATTGCTACGTATCTTAGGTAGTTTTTAAGGTTGTTTGTAAGCTGTATTTATTTAAAAAAAAAAAAAATACGTGTACACATTTGTACAACGGTGTGTACTTATGTGTATACCCTATAAAAAGTTGTATATGTATATACTAGCTGACCCGCAAACGTTGTTTTGCCATATAAATTATTTCTAGTTTATAGATAAATTCTAGTGTAGACAAAAAGTAACTTAGTTATTATAAGTGTGTAAGTCTGTGGTATATGCGTGAAATAGGCATGGAGCGCTATGAATAATAAGGGAATATAAAAATAAGAAACGCCAAACAATATTATTTTTAAGTTATTATAGTATATTTCTTAAAATTACATATCACATATTAATTACGACAGTAACACTAACAAAACATAAATTTTTTAATGCTATAGCGTGAACAATATTTTTTGTTAGCCCATCTTTAGCGAGCACAAACAAACTGGATGGCTTACACACTCGAGAGCATGCTACGTACAATTGCCCGTGTGAAAAACATGCTGTACTCAAATCTAAGCCACCAATAGACATCGTTTGGCCGTGGGATTTGTTGATTGTCATTGCAAATGCCAATGAATTGGCACATCTGTAGGTATGATAGGAATCCTTGGTATTAATATATTTTTCATCAATTTTCGAATGACTAATCGCGTACCGTTGCACAGCCGTGTCGGGTTTAAATTACGAAGCAAGACAATTGGAGATCCAACCTTCAATTGTAAATTATGCGGTGGCATGCCTGGCAAATCCAGTGAGTTCAAAAATTCTGTGGGAAAATTGACAGCTTCGCTGGCATCGCAAACTGTATCAATAGATTTGTATGATACCAAGTTCCCTGCCAACAACTCAAATTTAAATTGTCAACGTCTGCATTTTTTGCTGCTAAAGTAGCTCTTTCTGCAGGCCACTCATGATTTATGTACTGTGTGTGTACATCGGGAAATATTTGTTCAATGAGAGTATCTTGCGAATCAGCGATTGTGCAGAAATCGGTCGGTCATTTTACGTATCCAGTTTCATCTGTAGCAACTTTTCCATCACAGATATCTAAGAGTTGTTTTGAGAATGTTTCAGCGGATGGATCTTGAAGCATTTGAACGCGCATATTTACTTTCAGCTGTAATTTTTCAACATTACGCCACAATAGAGATGATTTTAAGCAAGTGTTGATCTCATCAGCGTATGTTGAACGTGGAATGACGGGAAGCGTTTATCTGAAATCACCTGAAAGCACCAACAGAGAGCCGCCAAATAGTTTGTCGTTGTTTATAATATCTTCCAATGTTCTGTTCAACGCCTCAATTGAATGTTTGTGTGCCGTAGTACATTCATCCCAGATGATAATTTTACACTGTTTCAGCACGGTGGCCATGGACGATTGTTTTTTAATGTTACACACTGCGTCAGGGTTATTTTGAATATTTAGTGGCAGCTTAAATACTGAATGAGCTGTTCTGCCTCCATCCAACAAAGTTGCTGCAATGCCCGATGATGCAACGGCCAATGCGAAGCCATTATTTGATCGTATTTCAGCAAGAATTAGTGAAATAAGGAATTTTTTGCCAGTTCCACCCGGTGCATCCAAAAAGAAGAACCCACCTTGTCCTGCTGAAACTGCGAGCAAAATGCGGTCATAAATGGTTCTTTGTTCGTCATTCATTAGTGAGACATTGCGAGTAACAATCGCTGCCATTTCTACAGTGTTGTACTGCAGTTCACGATTTGGCGAATTCATACCGAAATGAGTGAGTGATAAGTTGGTAATGACAATGCAAAGATCCTCAATAGCAATCAATGCTTCATTGTACTTAGAGTCGCTGAATGTTATCGTTAGATCGTTGCACCGTGTACGATGTTGATGCAATATATCATTAGTCATTGAATCTTTGTGATTATCCCACAATATCTGTGCTCGAGCAGGGAAACATGTAGTCAACACTATAGCGAATAGTAGACGAATTTGTATTGCTGTACAGTTCAATGCAGCTTCAGCAAGCATACACTCCCACTGGTTGTCGTCTTCCAGCAAGCCGAGTGCAAGGCACGCGACTTTATATGTTGGATACTGTTGCCCATTCACTTTACGTATATCTTGAAATGATAATGGGCCAGTAACATTAATCAACATCATTCGAAGATAAAAGCACTCAGTGTGTCTTGGATTGACTGTAAATAATCGCCCCAAAGCGTTCGATTTAAATAAATTGAGACATGCATCAACTGGTGAGCCTTGCTTGCGGGGCATCCATTTTTTTGTTTGAGCCCATGTGAAATAGCGTGGTACTTGTGAATAGAGTAATGTTCTTGCAAAGGCACCAAAATCATCCGTACTATTACACAATTTAAAAAAGCAGTGAGTATAGTTTTAGGTGGATTTGTACCACGATCAATCACTGTTTCGTTTCTTGAAAAAAACACGCTGACCGTTTTCAAGATGGATGGCTAACTGAACAACTGCTGGATCCCGTTCATGAATTGGAAAACCGAAGATACGCCAAGCAGCTTCATTGGAGCTGATGTACCGACCAATTTGGTAGAGCGAAATTTCATCGTTTTTATTCATTGGAAGAGCATTTACATTAGTATTTTCTACTCTAAACACAGCCATATAACTGCCTCTATGGACATACTTGCAAATATATTTGATGCTCTTCAGAGAACAACAAAAAATCAACATTAATATGAGCATTGTATGTCTTGCTTAGCAGAGGCGAATACGGTACTACCCAACGATTGTCAATGTCAATGTCTGTATCGCTGATATTTTTAATAAATGATTGTCCGCCATTATCGGGATTTCTTCGGCGATATATTGGATATCAGTCGGTATTGTTATCGTATTATTAGTGAAATTTTTAAGGGAATTTTTAGTACATTTTCCATCTGCCATGCAAGGCGATGAACGATGAAGAGTACCGCATGGATAATGTTTTCTGTAACAATATCAAACAGCACTTGGTCAGAAGACGGATCTGGAATTTCCGCAGAAATGATACTACCGATTTCTTCAGAACGGATTTTGTCGATTAACCAAACCGAAATGTGCGCGTGAGGTAATCCTCGCTTTTGCCAATCAACTGAATACAGCCAGCAACGTGTGGGACCGAAAACATGTAATTTAGTAAAGAAACTTATTAGAGATTTAAACTTTTGTCTGAATACACGTGCTGTAATGTCATGACGATGTACTGCATTTTGGCCAGGCAATGGCAAAGATGTAATCTCTGGCCATTTTGGATTACATGTGAACGTAATAAATAAACACGGTCGTCCATATTCGCGCACGTAAGCCATAGCATCCTGTATATATTCTTGCATATGACGTGGACTGCCTACGTACGATGATGGTAAAATGACAGAGTTACCAATTTCGGCGACGTCGGTGTTGTTGGTAATAGCGTCTCGTAAGTGAATGTACTCTTCCGCACGCAGCTTGAGTTGACATCGTAGAATGACGTTGTCCAGGCCTCGCCGAATCATTAATCGGTACGCATAATAATCTTTCGAGCTAACGTTCTTGTATGTTTCAGCTCCTGTAATAATATATTTATGAATATTAACTTAAATTAATTACGTTCAATAATTTAATTGTTTTTTAAATGGTTAATGATCAAGTTCATAACAAATGAAGTACCTGATACGGGATCTCGTTGTTTTATGCTTATGCAATATCCGTCTTGCCAATTCCAGAATATTAGCGGATATTGGAGAGCGTCATATGAACGATGTGTATCAGCAATGAACAGAAAATTATTATTTCTTCTACGAATCACAATTTCTCGTGTACCTGTACAATCGCCAACCATGATTCCAGCAACGTCTTCAGCAACAGGTGCATTGAATCTACGATTATGTTCTCCAGCTGGTGTTTTATCAGGATTAATGACAATAGCGTGATTATCGCTTTGTGATTTATGCATGTTTGATTTGAATATTTTCAACAATTCATTGTGCTCGTTCAGTAGAGCGTCCAAGTCGCTGACGATGCGCCTGGCAAAAAATGAATCAAGGTTATTGTAGTCACAACGTGCATTCACGCGATTGGCAAGTGCGCTTCCGGAATCCTCGCCGCCCATGAAGTGGATTTGTAAAAATGTATGTGGTTCGTTGGGCATTGGTAGCAATGAGCCCGTTCTGTGATTAACTTGGCCTCTGATTTTGAATGTAGAATTGTATTGTTGACCATTAGCATTAGTATTTCGAACTATTTCTGTTGCTCCAAACGATGACATTTGAAAGCATGAATTGAATGTTCGAATTGACTTCAGGAATACGTTAGAATCTGGATCGGTGCCGATAAGTAAACCGTTCAATGGTTCAGATGGTGTTTCAATTTCAGGTAGTTGCACTTTTCCTGAAGGGAAACACATCCCAAGTGGCTCATTTTTGAATTTGAGAGCATGACAATGCGGACATTCCTTATCCATAGCACCAATTACCACTTTTGAATGAGCATAATATTCAATATCGGACTCATACTGGAATGCTAGACGCAAAAATGAATCGGATGTAAATGCACGATGTATCTGTTGGCGTTGTTGGTCATTTGTTCTGCGTCTATTAACCGTGAAACGGCGTGATTGTCGTTGTTCTAAACGTATAACTTCATTGCGCTCAGCTAGTGTATCTTCTGATTGTTCTTGACGCAATTGCTAGATGCTCACACGTGCATCAGCATTTTGTTGCTGGACTTGTTCTTCTGTTCTTTGGGATCTTTGATCTCTCATACTTCTGGACCTACTTGTATTACGACTCAAATCAGCCCCTTTGCGTTTTCCTGGCATTGCTCACTGTACAAAACACATATAAATAGAATTAATGAAATTACTTAATGATGAAAAACGTTATAGTTATAATTACCAGGGCCAGGATTATAGCGAAAATAAAAGTTTTATGGAAAAAAATTATAAACAAAAGTTGTAAAAAATTGAATTTTACTAAAAAGTTATTTTGTCATAATTATATAAAAAAAGTATACTTACAACACAAAAGCCGTTGTTGGTTGGACCTCGTGACACGTGTTGAGTACTTTTAAGGTTATGTAAATCACTTGTTTAACTAAAACTTGATTAACTGAACTAATCGTGCCAAATACACTTAAAATTAATAATTTTATTATTATGAATAAAATAGTAATAATTAATAGTTAATATGTTACACTGAGATAGCAATATGATAATTGTAAACATTACTACTACACTTGATACATAAACAATAATGATGGCCGAAAACTGTGTAGGGAGTGAGAGAAGTCTTATTGTGTGAGTGAAACAGGAGACCGGCTTCAGACTCATCCATACTCCGTGCTGTTTACTTAGAAGTGACATCGGCATTTCACTCACCAGTACAGGCTCGGCAAATTTTAAGAATCTAAGGGCCGTTTGCTCATTCTATACATAACTTCTTATTCATGACATAAACCCTTAAGTATCACTTATAGACATAGCGAGTAGTTTTTGACTCATTTGTCGAAATTCGTGATGGCTATTACACAGATTTATGGATGAATGTTGAATTAAACTATCATTCAAATTTGTTTTTCAAGCAATAATCGATTTTGGTGTTTATTATGCATATGTCCCAGAATGGCTGTTGACATTGTGTTGAATTCATTATGAGACAATATCCTTTTCTTTCCAAGTTGCACACCATCGGTTCTTGTACTCGCTCACACAAAAATACCTTCTGGTTTTCATGACGTCAACTGTGGTACTATGCCACTTGGCACATGAAATAACCAACGTAAAGTTAGCTCCGTTTGTAAAGTGATCGCTAACTATGTTGTACATATGTAAGTTTTGTTTGTGCAAAGCAATTACGCTTAGGTACCACATAAAGCATATGTTATACTTACGTACGTTTTGGATTTATGTTGCGAATGAGCAAACGGCTCTAAGATTGGCAACACTAAGCATATATCCGGATTAAACTTTAATAATAAAAATAAATGTTAAAGGAAATTTTAATCGAAGTACAGTTAAAAACACTATAATCAGTTAGTCAGTTATTGAGCGTGATGATAATGATTAAATTACTAAAATGGCTATAAACAAATAGGGGTGGGTGATAAAAAAGTAAAAATGTAGGGTTGTGTGTATTTTTTAATGCCACATTGCAAAAAATTAAAAACAAAAAATTTCGTCCAAAAATAAAAAAAAATATTAAGGGTGAACAACCCTTAAGCCGATTCTCAGACCTACTGAATACGCATATAAAATTTGGTAAAAATCGGTAAAGCCGTTTCGGAGGACAATATATGTGCGTATAGCATTATATATACATGTAAAAACGTTCAGTTTAAGGTAGTTTAAGTTATTTTAAGGTACTATGTAAATTAGCATCTAGGTTTTCAGTACAGTTATTACGTTTTTTTAAAAGTTTTCTTAATTTCAAATTGTACAGCCAATCATATAATTTTAAACATATGCATTGTTAGGTTCAGTCGAAAGGCATAGCTTAAAATTAAGTTTAGCTTAGAGTGCCCGCCTATGGCCAGTATGTAGAAGTAGTAACACTCTTCGTCCAACTAGTTTTAAGCATTTTTGTCTAGTACTCAAGCTTTGTTACGAATTTAAAAAAAAAAAAAAAAATACCGACTCTTTTATTCGGAAACAAATTTTTTCCAGAATAAACTAGTTTTCCGAATCAAAGGGCTTTTACTGTATACGTATATATTGGCTTGATTAAGGAAGCCAATCGTTAATATTGTCGCATTTGGGGTTGAGAAAACCCCCGAGTAATTGTTGAGAAACAAATGCATCCCCACGGATTTCGGTCTGGAGGCATTATCGGACTATTCTCATTCGAAGAGACTGCCACTGGTCAGGCAGTAACAATTAATTGTGTTCGTTATCGTGACATGTCAGTTTAGGTGACTAAATTACAAAATATGGATGTGACCAACGTGTGGTTTCAGCAAGACGGTGCCACGTGGCATACAGCCAGAGAAACAATTCATTATTGCATGAGTCATTTCCTTATCGTTTAATCGGCCGATTTTGCGATTAGAATTAGCCATCCAGATCGTGTTTCGATTTCGCAAAGACAACAAACAAATAAGCAACAAAATAAAGTAGTGCAACAGACACTGGGATACGCAATAAGAACGTGGCCCAGTGCGTAGAACTCACAGCCGTGAATCAGCAAGGGTTGAGTTCAAGACCCAGTGAGAGAAAGATCTTTTTTTTTCGTTTTCTGTTTCCTCCAACTAAGTGCACTTGCAAAAAGAGTGAGTGCAAGTTATGGAGGAGAAAGGTGAGTCCGCAAACCTAGAAGCGGACGGCGATAACCATCAACCTGTGGCAGAATCACGCCATCAAGCAACGGTGCCCAAAGCAGGCACATCGAAGAGGAGGATGAAGAAGCAGACCTCCAACAGTTCGAAATGACGCAACATCAACGCGTCACCGCGGAAGAAGGGAATGTATCGTCATCAAACGAGACATCAACCGAAGCCGATCCAGAAGATGACGGCTATTCCTATGTGTCGGATGGGAGGGAGGGGCGATTCGCAGTAAGCAGCAATAGCTTCTAGTCGGTGCCCTCCGACACTGAGGCGGTAATTCGCTCTAAAAAAGCGAAGGTCGCTGATCTCAAGGAGGAGACGCAAAAACTCCTCTATGAGATAAGAAAACTTCGAGTAATTTAGCAACAACAACAGAAGGCAGCTCAGCAACAACACCAAGCACTAACAAAGCGACAGAAGCAGCAGTGACAGAAGCAGCAGCGACAGAAGCAGCAGCAAAAGAAAGTAGCTCAAAAACAAAAACATCCAGCAGTACATTAGCAACAGCAACAAACAACAAAGAGAGAAAAAGTTCCACCGATCTATTGATTTTCAAGCCGGACATTCTATATGAGAGGGCCTTAGGTACTGGTAATTTTAGTATCATAAAAAATAAAGGCGCCGAAAAATATGCAATCCGCTGCAAGACAGTTAATCAACATAATGCTCTTATGACGTGTTTAAAGCGCTCGACGACGGTGTTCTTCTCCTTCACACCGAAGGTAGAAAAACTTCAGACAATTCTGCTTAACCGTGCCACTCGGAGCAGAGAAGGTCTTCCAACTGCTCAAAGAGCAAGTGTGTGACGGTGTCGAGATTGTCGAGGTCAAGCCCTTCACCACAGCAAAGGCAAAGAGAGAGGGGCGGTAATTACCCTTCTACATTGTAGAGATGACACCCACAAGCAAACCCGGTAATATAAATGACATCATATGGGAAAGTATACGAAGGAGCGTTATCCAATGCGTTCGGTGCCAAAGGTTTAGACACGCCCGCGTCGAACTGCCAAATGCAGCCTCGATGCGTTAAGTGCGGAGAAAACCACAGTGCTCATAATTGTTCTCTGGGGCAAGAGGTAGCGGCTGACAAAAGTCAGCTCAAATACGTACTCTGCGGGAACGCGGGGCACACCGCTAACTATCGGGGATGCCCTAAATTCCAGGAGCACAAAGCAAAATGGTTCAGCAGAAGCAGCTCCCAGTGAAAAATCCACCATACTCGTAACCCCTAAATTGCCCGATTGGAAATCCTCCACTGAAAGGCGTATGGAGAGGCTAGAGGAGCAGGTAGCACAAATTCTTGCGCTCCTGCAAAACCAAGCACGTCACCAGTCCTAATGCATGCGCAGATGGAGAGCGCATATAAGATCCTTGCAGTGAATGCAAATTCATTGGTAGGGATCCCTCGAAAAAACGATGTCTATAGATTGTTGGACAATCAAAGCCCCGAGCTATTTCTGATTAGCGAAACCCAGCTAACCCAGAGAGGCACATGGGAGCACAGTAATTATAATGTTATTAGAAGAGACTGGCCCAACTCCAGTGGTGGAGGCCGTGTTGTGATCTTAATTAGAAATAACATTAGACATAAAGTAATGTATAGTAGTGAAGTACGACGGTTTCAGGAGTTGGAGGCCTGCATCGTGTGCATTTCTCTCCGCAGTGGAAAGAAAATGCATGCGGTGTCGGTCTACACCTCCGAGCCCTCACTTCCAGAACTACGATATCAGAGCTCGATTCACTCTTTCGATGTCTAAGATTGGACTCGGAGGAGAACTATTTCATTTTGGCCGGGGACTTATGCCCGACATGGACATTGCTCTACAGCTGGGATTGCTTGCACAGTGTCGAGTATAGACTTGAGTTGAAAGCAACAGAGATCTCGTCTACTATCCGTTCCCCCGAAGCGGCTCTTATATGGATCTCCTTTTGTTTGACGCAAGACTGCAGCTCACAGATACAAACGCACAAACGGTAAACTGTTTGAACACTTTCGTGTATCTCAGTGACTGCGGACTCAGTGCCGAAATCAAGATCCCCAGCGATATTGCGGAATTAGGAGAGTTTGTTCAAACGTATCCCTACAATTACAGTAGGACACGCTGGCCACGCTTCTCCAGACAAATGACGAGAACAGTGTCCTCGAATGCACTCCACATACCGTCCAATAGAAACTTGTCAAACGAGGAGATTGACATGTATCTAATACAATTGGATTAGACAATAAAACGAACGATGAACAGTACGATACCACGGTATACACGAACAAACAACGAAAACTTGTACCGCAATGCGTCAATTAACGCACTCCACCAATAAAAAAGTAGACTCCTGTCAAGACGAGATGAGGAAATGAGGACGCTGAAATTGCTCATCAAAAACATTCTAACATTAGTTGTCCAAAATTACAGAGTTTCTGTTAACTTGCATTGGAACAATAAAATTCGGGCTGTTAGATCCAACAACCCGAGCATGTTTCTGCAAATAAATAAAAATTTTCGTAGTAAGCATAGCGATCTTCCGTGTCTTAAGCTCAACAGAACGACGAACAACGAACAAATAATGACTACAGCAGGTATTGATCCAGATAACGCCGTACTCGACGATAACTTCTTTATGGTCGAAGACCCGCAAGAAAAAATGGAGGTACTAGGCGCGGTCTTTCAGGAAGTGTATAAGGTGAATGTGAGTGTTCGCCGAAACCACGACCAGGAGAACTACGTACAATCTAGCAACTCGTAACTTCGAGAATACATGCAACAATGGCGATCTGAGAACATCGGCTTTATCGTGTTCAATGAAGATAACATGGCAGATAATGTCATCGCCGACGAAGAGGTTCATCCTCCGTTCATAGCGAAGACGGAGCTCCAAGCGGTCTTCGAATCACTAAAGAAGAAAAAGTCAGTTGGAATCGACGGGATCTCGAACATTGTGCTAAGACATCTCCACCTAGATGTGTTAATATGCATTAGTAAACCACTGCTGTACATACTGTGTGGTAGAAGGTAGAAGGTAGAAGGTTATTTGCAGGTATATTTGAAGTAAAAAATGGTCTCCAACAGGGCGCCGTTAATTCGCCGATCCTGTTCAACATTTTCTTGAGCGATCTGATAAGTTCTCTTCCTCACGTAATTGCGTACGCCGACGACTTGATCGTGCACAGATCAGGTAAAAAGATCGAGGACGTCACTACTCTCGCGCAGGGTGACTTCGACTCATGCATGAGAAGTTGCGATGACTGGAAGTTGAATATCAACTTTCAGAAGCCGGAAACCAAAAAAACTTTCAGGACCCCGTTGTATAAGGCTTCGGCAGATACAAAAATGATTTGGCGAAAGTTCTCAATTGTTGGGCGACACGGGCAACCATTGGCGCAAAGGACTATGGTCAGATACTTGGGGATCTGGCTATTTCAATATCTACATTTTGCAAACATGTAGATGCTGCTCTAGCCCGAGCCCGAGGCGCATTTGCTCTTACAAAGAGACTGTTTTACAACAGCCAACTCTATGCGAGGGTGAAGGTAATCTGCTACATGGCCCTCATCCGGCCAATGCTCACCTATGGCTGTCCCGTGTGGGTCAACGTGAGTGCAAGCCTGATGGAAAAGATTTGGGTGTTTGAGAGGGCTTGTCTTAGGGCTTGCCTTCGCCTTTACAGAAGACCAGAGTCCCAGTACAGAAAATTTTACTCCAATGAGGTTTTATACAACGGGGCGAACTTGATACGAGTGGACAATTTCCCGTTGAAATTGATTCGAGGCCACACTGCCAGAACGATGAACTCTGGTAATAGCTTGATCTCGGGGGCTTACTACCCCAATCACCACGAGAGGGTATGTTATAATGGCTTCGTCTCCCCAGAAACTTTCCTCCATTTTGATATGCACGGTCTGATACAAAATGAAAATGCGGTACCGCTCCTCTTCCACATCGCCCTTTCAACTGTGGATGGGCGACTCATCCGAGACCGTTCCGTCGCACAACGAACTGAGGAGGGAGGCCTCCGGTTCAGTACGGCGGTATCAAGGCGAGATGTTCCGGAGGTTGCAATGCAACACCGAAAATGCTGGTGGCTGTGCAGTGAGGGAACTCCATCATCGAACCCTTTAGACCCTGGTTAGGGAAAGGGTAGTGCATATCCCCTTATGGGGCGCAGTTGGGCTCTATATTGCAGCGGATTAGTTAAGCTGAAAAATATGGCAGACCTACGTATCTTAGGTAGTTTTTAAGGTTGTATATATGAAAAAAAGGACAAAAATAGTAAACACATTTGTACAACTGTATGTACTTATGTGTATACCCTTGTAAGTAGTTTAAATGCGTAAGTAGTAAGTAGTTAAATGCGTATAAAATTATATATACATGTATATATGTATGTATGTTTAGTTTCATCATCATCATCATCATCTTCTGACCCGCAAGATCCACTAAAGGGGTCGCGGAAGTAAACCACGCACGAGAGATCTCCAGGCAACTCGATCCTCCGCCATCGACTCTAATTCATCAGGAGCAATGCCCAAGCGTAACCCGGCGAGTTTTTGGACTTGGTCCGACCACCTCGTCCTGGGTCTGCCAAGCGGTCGCCTACCTGATGGAATCGCATTCGCCACGTGACCAAACCACCGAAGCATAGCCCTTTCCGTTCGAAGAAGCAGCTGCTCACTGTTGAGTTCCTCGCGGACTGCCGTGTTTCTCACCTTATCCCGGCGAGTAATTCCCACAACAGCACGAAGAAATTTCATCTCAGCAGCTTGCACTCGCGATCTTATTCTTTCGGTCATTACCCAAATTTCATGACCATAGGTGAGAGTTGGTACAAATACTGAGTTGAAAACCGCTAACTTGGCTTTGACACCAAGCTCGGCCTTTCTGATTACAGAACTACCAAGCTGTGTCAAAACTGACCCAGCTCGACCAATCCTACAGGAAAGCTCAGCATTACTCCTTCCATCACTCGTTAAAAAGACCCCGAGATACTTAAACTTCTCCACCTGCTTCAATGGGACTCCACTAACATGCAGAGTGCATTGAACAGGCGTTCTGGAAATGACCATAACCTCCGATTTGTCCACGTTAATCCTCATTCCAGCATCAGCACATACGGCCACAAGCCTATCGAGTGCGCGCTGGAGTTCCGCCTGGGAGGATGTGAGGATAACCAAGTCATCTGGAAAAAGAAGATGATTTACCCTTAACTCTCCCAATGTGAAACATTCCTCACCTCGGCTGCGCTGCAACATGCAGTCCATATATACAATGAAAAGGAGAGGTGACAAGACACAGCTGCTACAGTGTGTGTATAGAGACTGAATGGCCCTCAGAAGAGGACGATCAATCCCATACTCCTGCAGGACACTCCAGAGTTTACCTCGAGGAACTCGGCCAAATGCCTTTTCCAAATCTACAAAACAACTGTAGATGGGTTTGGCATACTCGCAAGCCTTCTCAAGTACCATTTTAGAGTGAAAAGGTTGTACTTCTGCCGGGACGAAAGCCACACTGTTCATCCCCCATCCTGGGCTCGACCATAGCTCTAGAACGCGCTTCCAACACCTTAGCATAGACTTTCCCGGGGATACTTAAAAGAGTTAGTTTGCCAATCGCCACTAGAGAGCCATAAAACTCTCTCTTTACACATTGCCTTAAGCATTTTTGGCCGGATTTCATCCACACCAGCGGATTTACCAATTTTTAGCGATTCAATCGCCAAAATGACTTCCTCCACCGTAGGACTATTCTCCGCCCCACTCAAGACTACGGGTCTGTCATCCTCAGTGCTATGTTCGGGATTGAGCAGCTCCGAAAAGTGCTCGCTCAATTTGCCCAAGATGTCCGCCTCATTGGAAAGCAACACCCCATCTTTGGACTTGACTCCTTCGATGATGTTGAATTTCCTTCCTCTGAGTCGGCGAATGGTTTGCCAGAACACCTTTTTCGCAGATCTATGGTCGCTTTGCAGCTTTATGCCGAACTCCTTCCAAGACTGCTCTTTAGCTGCTCGCACAGCTAATAAGCAAGTTCTTCGCGCCTCAGTGTACCGGTCACGAGATGCAGAGTCCCCCAAGAGAATCCAGTCTCTGTAGGTCTTCTTCTTCTCTCTGATGGCTTCTTCGGGTGTTTTAAACCACGCAGTTCTTTTCTTACCACAAGCCGCCACTTCAAGCCGCTTCACTCCACAAACATCCCGTGCAGAGGCAATGACTGCTATTGAAAACAGTCTCCATTCTTCCCCTACATGCGATGGAACAAGTCGGAAGTCGCTCAAACCTCTCAGATATGTGCCCTGCAAAATTAAGCTGCAACTCACTGTTCTGTAGTTTCTCCCACCGTATTCGTGTAACAACTCTTGGTTTCCGCCTTGGCAGAAACGGTACTTTATCAGTGAGGTACAGCGTACACAACACCAGGTGATGATCAGTTGACAGTTCAGCCCCTCTCATCACACGAACGTCACAAACCATCCGTTTCACGCACGATGGTACCACAAAGAGATCTATCAACGATTTCTGTTGAAGACTCTAATGGTACCACGTGTATTTATGGATGCCTTTGTGTGGAAAGAAGGTGTTCATTATGGACATTATAGTCATTTGCATTTGCACAGTAGAAGTCCAACAACTTCTCTCCGTTCACGTTCTGATGAGGATCACCGTTCCTTCCAAACACACTCCCCCAGGTCGTTACGTCCACACCCACATGAGCATTGAAATCACCCATCAGGATATAGGAATTCATTTCCGCTATCCTATCAAGGGCAGCATCAACTTCATCCAGGAAAGCCGCGTACTCTGACTCTAAATTCGGTGCATACACCTGCACCAGAGCCAGAGTTGACCTTCCAAGCTTGAGCTTTAAGATCTCCACTCTCCCTCCTAATGATATCCACTCGAATACCCTGCCTGCCAGCCTGGGACTTGTGAGTATCCCCACTCCCGCCTGTGCAGACATTTGAGGTGCAACTCCCGACAGGAAGAGTTTCCACCCGTCCAAAAGGTCCACAGTTCTAGATCCCCTTTGCTTCGTCGAAGAGATACCCACGATATCCAAACGATACCTGGCAGCTTCTTCAACTAGCTCGAGATCCTTTCCTATGAGCCATGAGACGTTTCATGTGCCTATCCTAAGTCGATGCCGTTGTCCGTTGCCTTTTGTTAATCGCACGCACTGGTTAGTGCATGCGTGACTTCCCCCCCACCACCATAGCGGCTCATGAGGCCAATGATGGGTTGCTCCGACCGGCTGCCGAGCGGGACAGGCCGGCCACCAGACGCTCGTATGCTGCCACCATTCAGGCCTGGCTCCAAATGGGGCCCAGGCACACCAGGGTAGGCATTTTCCGAGGCTAATCTTTTTGTGCGTGTCATGAGGGGGGGGGGGGTTTGCACTTCGTTAGCCAGGTTTGGGCTGTATGAAAATAAACTCGTTCACCCCAAACCTGTTGCCCGCCCCCCACCACGAGGAGGTCAACTGCCGGGGGGCTATGTTTAGTTTAAGGTAGTTTAAGTTATTTTAAGGTAGTACTTAAGTTAGCATATAGGTTTTAAAATAAAATAGTTCTGTTATTAAGTTTTTTGAAAGTTTTCTTAATTTTAAATTGTAAAGTTAAAATCATATCATCTTATACATATGCATATGCATTGTTAGGTTAAGACGAAAGACATAGATTAAGATTAAGTTTAGCTTAGAGTGCCCGCCTAGGGCCAGTAAGTTAGAAGTAGTAACACTGTTCGCTCAACTAGTTTTAAGCATTTTTGTCTAGTAAATATTTAATTTATGTTATGAATTTGTGTTAATAAAAATGAATTGAAAATGAAAAAAAAAAAGATGATGACGAGTGCAGGGATAAAAATGGACAACTAGTGGGAAAGTCCTAGTCGATGCTGAGAATTTGAACTTAATTTGGACGAGAATGAACAAGAACTCCGTCCCTCTACTTCGACGAGGTCAAGATAGCGATATCAAAACTGAAGTCAAATAAAGCTGCTGGAGCGGACGGATTGTCCGCGGATCTGTTTGAAACAGCTGGAGATGATCTGGTTAGGCGCATGCACCAGCTCATCTCTAAAATATGGTCGGAGAGAAGCATGCCCTATGAGTGGAATTTCAACTTCATTTGTCCGGTCCACAAAAAGGAAACCCATTTGATTGCGCCAACTATCGAGGGATCAGTCTTCTTAGCATAGCGTACAAAGTCCTCTCAGCCGTTTTGTGAGAACGCCTGAAACCATTCGTCAATAACCTGATAGGTACTTATCAGTGCGGTTTCAAGCCAGGAAAGTCCACCATCCACCAAATCTTCATACTACTGCAGATCCTGGAAAAGGCTCAAGAGATGAGAATCGACACTCACCACCTATTTGTCGAATTCAAGGCCGCATATGACAGCGTGCATAGAGACGAGCTATACAGCGCCATGTCTAGTTTGGACATTCCTGCCAAACTCTTCAGGTTGTGCAGGATGACGATGGAGAACTCTCGCTGCTCCATCAAGGTCGATAAGGAACTCACCAAGACCTTCAATGTCAACAAAGGTTTTAGACAAGGCGACTCGCTGTCATGTGATTTCGTCAACATCATACTTGAGAAGATCGTGCGAAACTCAAACGTCAACACCAGAGGCACGATTTTCCAAAAGTCCTTTCAACTGCTTGCTTACGCGGACGAGATTGACGTGATTGGACGAACACAGCGAGCCGTCAATGAGGAGTTTTGCTGGCATTGAAGTGGAAGCGGCTATATTGGGTCTGGAAGTAAATCAGGGCAAAACAAAGTACATGCTGTCATCACGGAAGGACGCACAACATCGACGTCTCAGACACATAATGGGCAGCAGAAACTTTGAGGAAATCAAGGACTCTGTTTACCTCGGCTCCGCAGTAAACAGGGACAATAACACCAGTACGGAGATCAATCGCAGAATTACTCTTGCTAATCGCTGTTCCTTTGGGCTCAAGAGGCAATTGAGTAACAGAGCCATCTCTCGAAGCACCCAGCTGACTTTATATAACACCCTGATCATCCCAGTCCTGCTCTATGGCGCAGAGACATGGACGGTATTGAAAGCGGACGAAGAAGCTCTTGGTCGTTTTGAGAGAAGAGTTTTACGTGCCATTTTTGGTCCTGTTTGCGTTGATGGTGTCTGAAGGAGCAGAACGAACTGTACGGACTGTACAGCGGCATGCACCTAGTTAAGTGTCTTCGGATCAAACGCTTAACATGGCTAGGTCATGTAGAGCGGATGGACACCACAGCTCCGCCCCAAAGAGTTTTTGGATTGCCAGCCATTGGGACAACGCAACAGAGGACGTCCTCCAACGAGATGGCGCACACTAGTGGAGAAGGGCTTCAACCAACTTGGTTTGCGCAATTGGAGGCGGCTGGCTAAAAATCGTGCTGGCTGGAGAGGCTTGTTGGTTGAGGCCCAATCAATTCAATTAGTAATCTCAGCAACATTTAGGTACAGTCAACATCGAAGGACAGTTAACAATTATCTGCTGATATAATAGCTTAATCTGTAATTTGGAATTCATCAGGATAAGCTTTCAATTGAGTGAAATACTTATAGTTTCCTTTTAAGTTGCCTTGAAGTCCCCTGGCTTGACTACAATTATAGGTCTAACTTAGTCATCTACTTGTTGGGGAGGACGATCCAATGTTTTGGAGTGCTGTGTAGCAGACATAGGGTGTTTTCATAAGCGTCAGACTTACATAGGCCTACGTTATCTGTTTTCATTAATGCATATATACGATCATACTAACTTAGGCGAACTGCAGTACCTACTGTTCATAAACGTCAATAGCTCTTCGATGTCGGGCAGATTGTGCAGTCATTATTTTTTGACTGCATATAGGATCGATAGGGAGAAAAATAGTTTGTACTAAGGCAAGACTGCAGACATTCTGCACCGTCTGTGTGTTCAAAAACGCATGAAAAAAGAAACGCGATTGTACTAGCGCAGATTTCCGACGTTTATGAAAACACTCATAATCAAACCAGGTACGTGATGTGCTTAAATAGTCATGACAAAAACCAATAAATTACGTCATTACAAATTTAAAAAGTGTGCATATATTAAATTGTGTCACATTTTAGTTACCTGCTTTTAAAGCATTTGATTTTATCTTTTCCTGGCATCTGCGCTTAAGCCTTCTGCACTCACTTAGTGCTTCTAACTTAATTTCTTCTTTTTCATCTCTCTCTATATATTTCCTTTCCTCCAGCAAGAATATATAATATAATACCGTTGCGATGATCACGGTATACCTTGTGCCAACTAAAAACTCGACGAATGCTTCGGGCGAACACGTGTTGCGTGTCACATCGTCATCTTATCAGCTTTTTTTCCCTCTGACGCTGGAGTTTGTGTTGTTGTATCCTAGAATCGTAGTGAAATGCTGTGAGCCAATTTGGAATAAATTTATTGGATTAAGTGCATCGCCACGGAGCAGTCACAATTTTATCAGATCAGTAAATTGAAATACGGAATGTATAGTGTGTCGTAAATGCAAGAGCAATGATCTCACATTCAGAAAAGCAAAAACCGCTGAACTGATTTACTTATTAGAAACTCATGCATGCTAATTACAATTACTGTTGCTTATCAGCGAAAAAAAAACTTTATTTCAAAAATAATTTACTCGTGAAGTAATACAAAATTTTAAGAGAAACTAACGACCGGTAAACCTATTTACATGCTTTCTATCACTTACTTTAATGTGTCGTTTCAATTGCAGACGCTAGGTCAGCAATTTTACAATGTTGCGACACATGTACAATTCATTGCCCTGGTTTTATCGATAGGTCAGCTTTCACGGGCAGTGACCGGATAAAGGTTTCGAATTTGTCGTCACCCGTTCTGACTATACCAGACGCTGACGTATACATAACTTTTCCTTCCTGTTGAGTGAGATTCTCCTGTGTTCGTTGAACTTGATCTGTATCCGTTTTTGTTGTATACATAAGCACATTAATATTCCAAACATAATTACAATTATTACAATGAATATAATATTTAAATTATGAAATACATTTTGCTTAAATTCTATTTCCTGGTTTTCTTTTATGTTTTCAAAATTATCAAAAATTATTTTGTTGAATTTGATTTTTTGAGATACATTATATATTTGATTATAGTCGGGATAATAAAATCTTTGTTTTTGTAAATGTTTTACATTTGAGAATTTTCTATTTAATATATGTAAAGTACAATTATTAAAATGAATCAAATAGTTTCCGTTAAGTTTAACATTTCTATCATCACATGTTTGATTTAATATCAGGTTAGCATTTTTTATTAATAATGTTTCGTCGTCATAAGGTACAAATTCTGTTCCAATATTTTTTCGCATATTACAATTTTGTTGAAATGTGCAATCTTTTGTTTCAATTAATTCATTCATAGTTATTCCTTCATTATAATTGTACGTTTTATTTTCATATTCAATTACAAAATAGTTTTCTGTATTAATTTCAAAATAATCTTTATTTGGAATGGGTGCTAAAAGTTTAAGAGGTAAAGTTATATAATTTTTCGCAATTTTTATAGCAAATGCAATCATATTATCTCTGTACTTAGTAACTCCTAATTTAATTTGTCTCAGCTTATAAAAATCTATTTTATATGTCTGCATTTCTTCTTTGGTTAGAATATTAGGGTGCAAAATACTGCTTCTGTCTGATACAATATTGTCCTGTATATGATCTACCTTAGATTCAATATATTTTAGTTTCAATAATTGATCAAAGTAAATTTGTTTCATCACTAAGTCTCTTTCTACTCTCTGTACTGTATTAATTTGCTTTAAAATAATTCCTCTATCATTGTCTATAGATTCTTGTAAAATTTGAAAGGTATTGTTAAAACATGTATTTATTTTTACTTGTCTATTCAATGTGTTTATGCCGTTCTTGTTATTTATTCTTATGTTGTCTAGGTGTTCCTCAATTATTTGGCGATCTTGATCATCTATGGTGCCAAATAGCCATTTCTGTGCGCTACCTATTATATTAATTAACCCTCGTTTTTGTCTATTTATTGGTATTAAGGTCCTAATTTTATTTATACTATTTTCGATTTCCACATTAACCATTTCCTTTTGATTCAGTTTGAGTGGTGCTAAGTTCATTGATATATTTTTCACTAAGGCTATTATTTCTGTTGGATTTATTATATGCAGTATAATGTCTGTCTCGTTAGTCACTGTTACGTCTGTCAGTTTAAGTTTCACATACCCGTTTTGTTCAGATATTGTCTGTACGTCTAGAAATTGTTGACTGTTCACTTGTGGAAGTGCTATCGTCAGTAATATGCATATCCAAATTAGCTGCTGAAAATTTAGGAGGCCGTTTAATATTTGTTAAATGAATTGTTTATGTGTATTGAATTAAATTCGATATCTGCAATTTTTTTTACTGGGTTTTCCTATTTTCGAGAAATGATCTTCCAGTACTTCTATTAGTGTTACGTGGTTTCTATAGGTAAGGTGGTATACTGAACCAAACTTAGAGAACTTATCAATTATTGTTAAAAATGTTACTTTCTTGATTATATATGTGTCTATATGAATTATCTGATTGCAATCGAAAGGTGCTTCAGTAAAATGAAATTTGGGTTTTATTGGAGCCCGGTCAGACTTTACTTGTTAGCAAATATCGCATTGATTGATAACTATTTGTATGTGCTCCATTAAGTTGGAGTAATATGTTTGCTTTTTAATCTGATTGTATGTCTTTTGAATACCAGAGTGTTAGCTCTCTTTCACATGATATAAAGATATCTGTTTTAAATTTTCTACTTCAGTTTCTATGTCTCTTGCTCTATGAGAACATTTTATGAATCTTATGGTATTATCATTTGAAAACATTTCCCTGATCTTCGCTTGGAGAATATTATACTTACTATCATCCAGTTCGGAGTATATAGCTATTTTTCCTTTTTTTATGAATCTCCTTAGAATGTCGTCTAATCTGTCATGCAATTATAATTATATTACTCTGCAATAGTAATAATTATATTACTCTGCAATATATATTATTCGTTTGCCATGTAGAATTTGAATTTCATTTGTTTTATTATTGGTAAGTATTAATTGCGTTTTATACTTATTTACAATATCGTCGATTATAGGAATATGATCCATTAAGTTTTCGTCCGATGAGTTTATGGTTTGTTCTATCATGTCCTCTTCCATGTTGAATACAAAGTCTGACAGCAAGACATTTGAGTCAGATTCGTTACATTTAAGCGAAAATTATCTGATTGTGAGGGGTCGACACTCTCCCTCCTTAGGCTTAACGTCCACGTTATGATTTATTCGACTGAGGAAATCAGCCACCTTGTTTTCCTTACCCTTGAGACATTCTATCTCGAATTGTTACTCTCCTAACTTGAGTAGCCATCGTTGATGTCGCGGTGATAAGTCTTTTCCTCGGTATTTTGCATGAAGGTATTTAATGGGTTGATGGTCAGTTTGAATTATGAATTTGTTACCGTAAAGGTAAGGTTTAGACCTTAGTAATTTATAGACCAAATGATAGCTAAAAATTCCTTGTCTGTGGCGCAGTAATTAGTTTCGTGCTTATTAAGTGTACGCGTTGCGTAACATACAGGATGTCCTTCCTGTGAAATGACTGCTCCTATTACGTAGTTTGACGCGTCTGTAGTTAATGTGAAAGTCTTTTGGAAATTGGGATATTTAAGTATTGGATGACTACTTATCTTTCAAAAGCTTCGATGTAATTAGGGTCGTTTACATTTATTCTTGCGTTTTTCTTCAGATACTTTGTTATTGGTTGAGCTACCTTTGCGTAGTCTCGTATGAACTTTCTATAATATCCTGTTATTCCCAGAAAGCTCTTTATTTGTTTCTGCGTTGTTGGAATTGTTAACTGCTCAATTATAGATATCTTTTCCGGGTTTGGTTTAATCCCTTCTTTCGTGAGGACGTGTGTCAAAACTCGGTTTTTTTTTCATAAAGTTTCACTTATCGATCTGTTTTTTTAGCTGCTTCTTTTCCAAAATGTCTATTGCATTATTAATGTGTTCTTTTAATGACGTGCTAAAAACCAGAATGTCATCAAGATAGACAATACATGTTTTGTTTATATGATCTGTCTCAGAATCTCATTCATGAGTCTCTGGAATGTCGCTGGGGCATTCGTCAACCCGAACGCCATTCTTATAAACTCGTATAGTCCGTGTGGTGTTACGAAGGCCATTTTCTTGCGATCTTCTTCTTTTATCAGTATTTGATGTAGCCCTTCGCATCTATCGTTGTAAAGTATTGGGCCTTCCCGAGTTTGTCTAAAATTGAGTCTATATTGGGGAACGAGAATTTATCGTCCACTGTAACCTCATTCAGTTTACGATAGGCAATTACTATTCGGAATTTTCTCTTTCCAGAGTTTTCCATTTTCTTTGGTACAACTATTATAGGGCTTGAGTACTTTGAATTACTCTTTCTAATAATCCCTTGCTTTTCCAATCAATTCAATTCAATTCAATTCAATTTTATTTGAACAAAAACTATACAATTGGTCTTACATGCTAAAAGCTTAAGCTAGCGGAAAAGGTGTTGGCTCAACAATAGGGGCCCAACGGATGTACAGTGTTTACAAGATTTACAATGTTATTTAAGTTAATGGTTTGATAATTTTTACATAATGGAGATCTTTTACATCGCGGTGTTCAATTCCGTGTGTCCTTGTTGGTCCTCTCGGGATGGGGGGTGATGGTGTGGCGGCCTATCTAGCCGCGATGTTGACTGCTATCACTACTTTGGTAGAAGTCATACGGTCCGTTGCTTGATGTCCTTGGGAATGTCTGCTCATTTAGCAGATTCAATGCGTTGAGGAATTGTTGTCCGGGAGTCGAACTTCTCAGGTCCCTGATAGCCATGTTTGGGTGATTTCCGATGTCGTGTAGTTGTCTCTGGAACAGTGTCACCAAGTATTGTTGCAAGGGGATGATGCGAGCTTCTTCGTAAAGTCTCCTGTTGTTGGGGTACTGCTGGCGGTCTCTGTCATAGGAGAGACCGGTGCATATTCGGAGTATCTTCCTCTCGAAGATCGAAAGCTTTTCCATGCTGGTCTTGGAGATGGTATGCCATATAGGAAACCCATACGCTATGATCGGCCGAATGAGTTGCTTGTAGAGTAGCAACTTCGTCTTCTGGCTTAGTCCGTTTTGTTTTTGCATAAGCGGGTAGATGCGATGGAATCCAAAACTGGCCTTTTTAAGGGTCAGCTTCGAGTGGTTGTTGAATTTCAGTTTCTCGGTGAAATTGACGCCGAGATACCTCACCTTGTCTACTGGCGTTATTGTCGCGCCATTCGGAAGCACGATTTTAATGCTCCGGCATGCCGTTACTGATCTGCATCTACCTCCGGATGGTCTTCTGAAGCACATGAGTATCGATTTCTCCGCATTTATACGGATACCAAATTTGGTGTAGTAGTTGTACTTCTCTCTTTCTTGGTTTTCGACCCTCCGCGCTGCGATTTGCGGTGACATTGAAGTGGCGTATGTCAGTGAGTCATCTGCGAATAGACAACATCTAACTGTGTCGGCTAGAGGTGGTTGGTCTGCCGTGTAGATGTTGTACAGCTTTGGTCCCAGCTTTGATCCTTGGGCAACTCCTGCTTTGATGTTCCGTTCCGTTGACTGGCTGCCCTCTACCTGGACGTAAAACTTTCTAGAGTGAAGAAAGCTGTAGATCATTTTGATTAGGTTCGAGGGGAATCCCATCAGATTCATCTTGTAGACAAGTCCCTCTATCCAGACCGTGTCAAATGCTTTTTCCACGTCCAGAAAGCAGGCCACTGTGACTTGGTGGTTGTTCAGGCCAGCTACGACGTCATGTTGTAACTTCATTAAGGGATGCAGCGTCGAATGTTTTTCCCGGAATCCGTACTGTATATCCGGGATGATGTTAAGGTCGGTGGACCATCGCTTTAGCTTTATCGCTATCAGGTACTCCAGGATCTTGCTTATATTGCTCAAGAGCGATATAGGCCTGTATCCCGAAACACTAGAAGCGTTTCCCTTTTTGGGTATTGCAACAATTTTTGCAACTTTCCACTTACTTGGAAAGTAGCAATTGTTGATGCAATTGTTCATGACTATGGTGAGAAGTATCATCACCGCTTGTGGCATTCGTTTCAGGACAAAGTTCGATATTTTGTCGGCTCCGGCCGCTTTCCTTGTTATGCTGCGTTGAATGATTCCAGTGATTTCCTCTGTTGTTGTCAGCTCTTCATTTTCTGCTGGTTCATCGGCTGGATTTTCCTCGTTGAAGATAACGATTGGTGGGGATGGATTTCCAACGGTGCAGACGTAGCTATTGACTTCTGTGACAAATACTGAATCATCGGGTGGCGATGGTTGGAAGTTGCCTTCGAAGGATCTTGCGAGCGCTTCAGCTTTCTGGGCTGGAGTGCTTGCGTCTCCTTCACTTGTGGTTAGAGTTTCTGGTAAACCCTTTTTATTACCGATGATCTGGTGTATTTGTCGGAACGTGTCAGGTCCTGGCCTTATTTGGCGAAGCTTGTTTTCCAACTGGGTGTTGTTGTGGTGGCGTACTGCATTCTGAAACATTATTTTAGTGCAGTTCAATTCACTCAGAACAGTTTGGTAGTCTCTGCTTTGTGTGTTCCAGTCCCTGCGGTATATCCGCTGTAGTCTCTTCCTTAACCTTTGCCTGTGGAGATAAAGGTTTTGGATATGAACTGGTAAGTGACTATACCTGTCTTTGCTCGTTCTTGGCCTTTTTTGTTGGTCCAAGGCACCGTTGATTGACTGCTCCAGTCCTCCAATTGCATCATCAATCTCTGTGTTGGTGAGGTTCCTTGTTGTTGATGGTATTTGGATGTTCCCCAGTACGTCTTCGTGCAGTTTGCCTATGTCCAACTGATGAAAATTGATGAAGTCTCCTTCTGGTCGGCTGTTGGTGAAAATTGGCTGTTGAAGATTGATTATTAGCTGGACAGCCTCATGGTCAGAATCGCTGCCTAATGTTTTGCAGGAGTAGTTCCTTATTTCTGGGAGGATATTCACCAGGTTGGAGGTTGCTATGAAAAAATCGATTGTTGATGGTGTTCGCGGGAATGTTGGCTTTGGTTGTGAGATCGCAACCAATGAATGCCTGTCGGCATTATCATCCAGCCATTTGGCGATACTTCTACCCTGCGCGTCAACCTCCGTGTCCTCCCACATTGGATGTCTTGCGTTGAAGTCTCCACCTATAAGTCCATAGGTATGCCTTGAAAGAAGTGCATTTACTGCTTCTAGGTCATGTTGCATGTTCGTATCGCTGCCGTTTTGGCCGTATATGCTCAAGACCAGCAATGTTTCCGTGGGGGTCACCTGGATCTC
The DNA here is from genome assembly GCA_907269125.1 of Eristalis pertinax. Lineage (NCBI taxonomy): Eukaryota > Metazoa > Arthropoda > Insecta > Diptera > Syrphidae > Eristalis > Eristalis pertinax. The sequence goes on from OU026145.1 coordinate 90,622,187, forward strand.
GACTCCTGTCGCTTCAAATGATCTGAGCTCCGGCATTGTGACATTAGTTGATTTGGTGGTCTTCTTGATGAGGACGGCTGTACCCCGTTTCCCTTCGGTGATGTCAGATCTGAAAATATAAAAATCTTTATACTGTACCTTATCTCTCTTAGTAAGACATGTTTCGCTAAGCAAAACGATGTCGGGTTTATTAGTTTTCAGGAACAGACTGAGTGCTGTTCGTCTTACTAAGCTGCGCACTGAATTCACGTTGTACGCTATAATATGCAGTCGTTTTAGACGTTGCATATTTCAAATAAAAACGTGGCTAGCGCCACGGACTTTTGGTTCTCACTGAGGTTCCTGTATCCCCCTGGGATAGCGCTGCGAGCCTTGCCAATGAGTGTGGTGAGGTCTGCACCAAACACTCTCTGCACCTCGTTGTTCAGGTTGATGTTTCCCTGCCCAGGTTTGATGTTTGGCTACGGTTTGGTCGAGTTTTTGGGTGATGCGGTCTGTGGTTTCGCTGGGTTTGTAGCTGCTGCCGGCTGTGGTCGCTGCGTGTTGGTGTTTAGTTGCTTTTCCATGTCTTTTACTTGACGTCTTACTTCTTTCTCGTGTTGCGGAGGGTATCTCCTTTTTTGAAGAATAATTTTTGAAAACGTTTTAGTACTTTCTCCACTTCAAATCGTTCCCCCTCATTAAGATGGTCTAAATTAATTATAGTCTTAATTTCATCCAGAGGTTCTAAAGAACATATTTCCTCAATTAAGTATGGCATGTTGAGTAATTTGATGGTTAGGTTATTAAGTTCTATGATTCCCTGTTCTAAAATGATTGATGTATGAAGGTTTTTTAATAAGTCTATGCCAATAATAAATTGATATTGCCTATTAGACAGTTTTCTAGATTTCCAGCGCACCAATGCGTTTGGTGGTGCATTAAATTCCTTAGGCGGTGTAGTATGTATTTCGTGTGTTATCGTATCTTTTCCTGTTATGGTTGTAAAATTAATTGGTTTGATAGGAATTTTTTGAATTCAATAAGTTTCTTGTCGACTATGCTCAAAGTTGAGCCAGTATCGATTATAGCTATATATGATTTTGATCCTATCGTTATATTGATTAGTGGTAGGTCGTCCGAGGCTAGTTCATACAAAAATTTGGATTTTGCCTATCACTATTTCTATTTTCATATGTAGGTGATTTGTATTGTGTACTCTTTCTTTGTTTAGATCTCTTCTGTTCGTTCCTATATTGGCCCGGAGATGGTCTAAAGCGTACTGAATTTGAGTCCTGAATGTGTACATTATTTACTTGCCTGTTTATATTTTCCCTTTGAATAGTGTCTACTTCCATTCTTTCCTGTTGCCTATTTTGATTTTGATTCTGTCTATAATATCTTTGAAATTGCTGATTTTGTCTATATTGACCTGAATTATTTCTATGTTGTTCGGCTTGTGGATTCTGCCTATATTGTCCTGAGTTATTTCTAAACTGTGCCTGATTGTTTGAGGTATTCCTATTTGTTCAAATCTTCTGTGCTCAGAAAACTTACTTACTTATCAGGGCGGCGACCCATGAAGGGTCCGAGACTGAGCAATTGCTGCCTTCCATCGTTGACGGTCCTGGGCTAGGCCATCGGAGCCTGCGGCCTTGTTGTTCTTCAGACTTCTTCGAAGCTAGGTGGGAGAACTACTTCATCGACTGGAGTTGGGATTTCCTGATTCCCTATCACTCTCTCCTGGTCAGGCTCATTAAGCAGTTGTTAGAAGTGCTGCTTAAACACATCCACTATTCCCTACGGGTCAGTAACAAGGCTACCCTCACGATTTCGAAGAGTCTGGGTGCCTTGCCTAAAGCCTGAATCCAGGCTTTTGGCTTTTTTATAAAAGGCCCGTATTTTTTGTATATCCCTAGACTCTTCAATGTCCTTGAGCTGGAAGATTGCGAGAGACCTTTTCTTCAGGAAGGTAGAAGCTTCTTTTCCTCCCGTCTTCTAGCCCGGTACTCCTCTTGCGCTGCTCTAGTTTTCCGTTGCAGCGCTTTTTGGTATGCCTCGTCGGTTGCACGTTTCTTCTGCCAGCACTCGCCATCATACCACGGGTTTCTTGTCGGGGGTGGTAGGTAGCCTAAGGTGTTTTCCGCTACCTCTTTGATGGCCGAGCGGCAATGCAACCACATCTCGTTGGCGTAGGCATACCGGAGAGTCTCTCTGTTAATTGCTCTTCGTAGGCTCTGGCAATCTCCGTTGTGCTCAATCGTCCAATGCAAAGTTCCTCTTTGTTGGCTGGTGCAGCTTTCTGGCATTGGACAGTCGGGCTCTGAATCGTGCTGCCACGAGGAAATTGTCAGAGTCGACGTTTGCCCCTCTGAATGTTTGCACATTCAGGATATTTGACGCATGTCGTGCGGCAATGAGCATATGGTCAATTTGGTTGGCGGTTCGACCGTCCGGAGATCGCCAGGTTGCTGTGTGGATTCTTTTGCGAGGGATTATTGTGCTACTTATGACCATATTACGTCCGGACGTATATGGACCTTATTACGTCCACATACGTCCTGTCAGTGAGTGGGAAGCCGTTATCTGTTGTCGTGTCGTGGAGGCTGTGCTTTCCGATCACTCCGCCAAAGATGTTTTCCTTACCGATTTTGACATCGTACTCCGGACAGGCTCCGTAGGCACCGTCCAAGAGGTCGTAGTAGTCCTCTTTGACGGAGTCTTCAGCCTCATCGGTATGGGCGTGTGCACATATACGGCGGATGGTGTAGAATCTGCCGGATACGGATCACAGACATTCGATCTTATCGGTTTAAAGTCGATGACCTTCGACCTTAACAGTTTTCCCACAACGAATCTGCATCCAAATATGTGCAACCTTTTGTTACGGCTGTAATATATATCGCACTCATTCTTCTTCATTATTCCTTGTCCTATCCAGCGTATTTCCTGGATCGCAATAATATCCGCCTTGTACTGCGTGAGGATCTTTTCTAGTTCATGAGCGACCCCTGGAGTGTAGAGTGTTCTTACGTTACAGGCGCACACTCGCAAATCGTTGTCCTTTTTCGCGCCGTTGTTGTGATTCCGTCCGTTGATCCTAGGCAGTTTGCTCTCTCGTAACTTTGTTTTTTTGTGTGAGCGGGTTGTTAGCCCTCCGCACAACCACAAGAGTCGTTGCGTACATTAGTTCACCTCACAACGGGTGTTGTGGAGGCTATCCAGGGGGCGCCGCTAGGAGGCCGTATGTCAACTTGATCTATGCATCGACAAGGATCGTTGCTGGCGTCCCGCCAAGTTGGGAGTGATCAGAAACTTTACCCTGTGTGCACCGACCCAACCCCCCAACTCAGAAAAGAGAGTAGGAAAATCACTTCTTTTACTGCAACCCATAACCTCAGATAAGTCCCAAGAAATTCTGATAAAACTAACACATTATACGTCCATCATCACATTCATCATATATAAGTTAATCGTAAATAAGAGATTAACAAATTTGTATAATTACTATTTGTTGACTTAATGCTACTTACTTTACACGAACACGATGAATTTGAATCACATAATTCAACTAATGTTTTACTGTCTCAAAAATGTTTGCTGTTTGCGATGTCACACTAGCAACGTGTGACCTGTCGTGTTATACCTTTGACTTTGATTTTTGCATTAAGTTCGGCTAGATTCGCAAAATAATACACTGTGCGTCGGTGAAATAATAAAGTTCGAGTAAAACACAATAAGATTAAAAGAATATAAATGTCATTAAGTGAAACACAAGATTAAAGAAATCTATCAATTTTATCGGAAGTGCGTGGAAGTGGATAGAGGGACACCAGGATCACTCTGACCATGAAAATTTAAGGATTAAAAATAACAATAAGCAAGTCGTCACAAATCGAATGATTGCCAATAAGAATAAATGAAACTTCAAATATCAGTAATCATATAATATTTTACTTCCTTTATTGGCGCTATAGTCCTGGGTGGACCTGAGGTCCTTCCCCACTTGTGTGCGCCGTCTTGTTCGAGGACGTCCTCTGTTGCGTTGTCCCAATGGCTCGAAATCGAAAACTCTTCGGGCCATCCGTTCTACAAGACCTAGCCATGTTAAGCGTTGGATCCGAAGACACTTAACTAGGTGCATGCCGGTGTACAGCCCGTACAGCTCGTGGTGGAATCTGCTCCTCCAGACACCATCAACGCAAACAGGACCAAAAATCGCGCGAGCTTCTTTATCCGCTTTCAATAGCGTCCATGTCTCTGCGCCATAGAGCAGGACAGGGATGATCAGGGTGTTATGGTGTTATGGTCCCTGTTTACTGCAGAGCCGACTTAAACAAAGTCCTTGATTTCCTCAAAGTTTCTGCTGCCCATTATGTGTCTGAGACGTCGATGTTGTGCGTCCTTTGTTTTGCCCTGATTTACTTCCAGACCCAATATAGCCGCTTCCACTTCAATGCCAGCAAAACTCCTCATTGACGGCTCGCTGTGTTCGTCCAATCACGTCAATCTCGTCCGCGTAAGCAAGCAGTTGAAAGGACTTTTGGAAAATCGTGCCTCTGGTGTTGACGTTTGAGTTTCGCACGATCTTCTCAAGTATGATGTTGACGAAATCACATGACTGCGTGTCGCCTTGTCTAAAACCTTTGTTGACATTGAAGGTCTTGATGAGTTCCTTATCGACCTTGATGGAGCAGCGAAAGTTCTCCATCGTCATCCTGCACAACCTGAAGAGTTTGGCAGGAATGTCCAAACTAGACATGGCGCTGTATAGCTCGTCTGTATGCACGCTGTCATATGCGGCCTTGAATTCGACAAATAGGTGGTGAGTGTCGATTCTCATCTCTTGAGTCTTTTCCAGGATCTGCAGTAGTATGAAGATTTGGTCGATGGTGGACTTTCCTGGCCTGAAACCGCACTGATAAGTACCTATTAGGTTATTGACGAATGGTTTCAGGCGTTCTCACAAAACGGCTGAGAGGACTTTGTACGCTATGCTAAGAAGATTGATCCCTAGATAGTTGGCGCAATCAAATGGGTTTCCTTTTTGTGGACCGGACAAATGTAGTTGAAATTCCACTCATAGGGCATGCTTCTCTCCGACCATATTTTAGAGATGAGCTGGTGCATGCGCCTAACCAGATCATCTCCAGCTGTTTCAAACAGATCCGCGGACAATCCGTCCGCTCCAGCAGCTTTATTTGACTTCAGTTTTGATATCGCAATCTTGACCTCGTCGAAGTAGAGGGACGGAGTTCTTGTTCATTCTCGTCCAAATTAAGTTCAAATTCTCAGCATCGACTAGGACTTTCCCACTAGTTGTCCATTTTTATCCCTGCACTCGTCATCATCTTTTTTTTTTCATTTTCAATTCATTTTTATTAACACAAATTCATAACATAAATTAAATATTTACTAGACAAAAATGCTTAAAACTAGTTGAGCGAACATTGTTACTACTTCTAACTTACTGGCCCTAGGTGGGCACTCTAAGCTAAACTTAATCTTAATCTATGTCTTTCGTCTTAACCTAACAATGCATATGCATATGTATAAGATGATATGATTTTAACTTTACAATTTAAAATTAAGAAAACTTTCAAAAAACTTAATAACACAACTATTTTATTTTAAAACCCATATGCTAACTTAAGTACTACCTTAAAATAACTTAAACTACCTTAAACTAAACATAGCCCCCCGGCAGTTGACCTCCTCGTGGTGGGGGGCGGGCAACAGGTTTGGGGTGAACGAGTTTATTTTCATACAGCCCAAACCTGGCTAACGAAGTGCAAACCCCCCCCCCCCCCCTGACACGCACAAAAAGATTAGCCTCGGAAAATGCCTACCCTGGTGTGCCTGGGCCCCATTTGGAGCCAGGCCTGAATGGTGGCAGCATACGAGCGTCTGGTGGCCGGCCTGTCCCGCTCGGCAGCCGGTCGGGCTCGAACACTGGGGCGCTTGAATCGTGAGACGCAATCAAAATTTGGTCCAAGTCTCAGAGAGAAAGTAATAAGTATGTTTGACCGCAGCACTACCACTTGCATTGGTGAGATCCGCTTTGTGAGTTCCAAGTCTTTGACAATTTAAGAAACATAAAGACAATCCTCTCCACGCAGTAATGTAATCTAAGTGGAAGCTATTCAGTTATACTGTGTCCCAGTAACTCCTCTTGCAAAGTGGTCGTCGACGTTGTTGTTTTTTGCCCATGATAAAAAGTTGCATCGTGATCTCATATGACAATGTAAAGTCCTCCAATACTTGCTATGCGCTATAATTCTACGTGTAACAATTGCTGCTAGTGATTTTTTCATTCTCATTGAATATGCCACTTTAAGAGACGTCCCTTACGATATGATGTATTCGATAAACATTTATATTTATTAATTAAATCATTTTCCTGGTAACCTTGTTACGAGCATGCACTTGCATAAACTCCGAAAATGATTTCAATTGTTTCGTTTAAAACACATAGATTATTATGACTTTTAAACAGAATAAATCTCTGTACTCTGTTTATTGTACAATCCTTTGTCGCTGTTTTTGTAAAAGCTTCTTCAAAGCGTCACACTTTATGTAACTCGCTAGTGTGTAAGCTAGTCTGAATAAAGCGCCCATGTGAATAAAATTGTTTTTTTATGAGTTTAATTTTGTGAATTTGATTTGATTTCTGCATGTTTAAAAAAATTAATAAATATAAGCTTACAACACCTGAAAACTATTCCTTTTCACAACAATCGTGTTATTGTTATTTACTGTTATTGTGGATGCTCATCTTGCTACTGGTTTTATGTTATTTGCCATTATATGTGCAGCAACTTTTCTTCTGATTTCCTCACCCGGTTTTGATGACACAAGGAAGTCCAGCCCGAGTCCTGTTCAATCCGTATTTATTTACTCAGTGCACCATTCGTATGGTTCCTTTATAACAAAAATTGTTTCTTACAAATAAAAATATTTCATGTGTGCATAACCTCTTTGCATCTTCTGTTGTGAAAAATCAGATGTAGTTGCTACAGTATACATCAGTCTGAGTGAAGCGATTATAAATTTCCATGAGAAGCATTATTACAGCTGGTCCAGCTGGTCCTGTAAAGAATATTTGGAACAGAGAGCGATTACAAGAAAAAACGATTGGATATGACATGAAGCAAGAGACCTTCTTGTCTTTCGTTCAACATTCTCATAAATTCACAAAACTGGGCATTGGACATCAGATTCTCTCTCCCTAACTACCTCAGGTATTTCTGCTTCATCCTCATTGAGTCCATTTTCATGGCATAATTCTTGACATATCTTGATAGTTTTCGGGATGTCCAAGCTGAATGAAAACTCTTTGTGACTTTGCAGAATCAATCATTGTCATCATAGATTGTGATAAACTTCATCTCTGCAAGAAGTTCCTCTTCTTCATTTCGAAAGGGTATATTCAAGTATACCATTTCCCACTTGTACTCGTTCAAATCAGTGCCGATATAGTAATTTCGATATTGTATTACGTTTTTCCATATTATGAACGCTCCTTCTACATTTCGTGTAAACTTTGCCGCAAATTGTGCTAGCATTATGTCCTCCATATCTTCTAGTATATATATCGCGACCATATCAAATTCTGGTTGGTCATCCATAGTTTCTATAATCTTACGTTGCAAGCTACTAATACCGCTATTCGTTTTATTGACATATTCTACAAAGTAAGTTGCATACAAATATCCTACCGTGATAAATTGGATATTTGTATTTGCTTTCTTGACATTAAAAATTAATTGGGTTGAGGATTGTGCCATTTTTCGTGTGGTGTCCGTTTCATAAAAACTCTCGTTATCGTTATACTAGTTAGGAGTACATTCGTATAGTTTTCATCTATGGAATGTTATTTTCGTCGTAAAAAATATCAATATCTGCATAATCGTTATTCTCTAGATGTTGCTTGAGACTAGTGTAACGTTTGGCATATGTAGCGAATCCAGGACCTGTTTTCTGCATTGGAATCAATATGTCTTTCGATTCGGCTTAGAAGGCGCGTCAAATCTACATTTTTGGGGCTTATTATATGAGTTTATAGATTAATATTCCTGAAGGCTCTCGAGCTGATACAGAAATTAACTGGTCAATCAAAATCTTTTGTTCGTAGAGCTCAGGAACAGCTCTCGTTGTTCGATGCAGCGTTGCTTTGTAGGCCTCCTCTTTGGCTGCATGTGCCTGCCTGCACTCGTCGTCAAACCATGGGCTTTTTCTTGGTGGTGTCGTAAAACCCAGTACATCAATGACAGCTTCTTTGATCGCTTCTTGACAGCGTTTCCAATCCTGGTCTATTGAGAGTGTGTGCAGGGTCGAACTTACAGAGTGTTTGTGGGAGACTCGGTCGGCAAAGTTCCCAGCTGTCGATATCTAGCTTGCTCTCGTTATCCTCATCCTTACCTTGGCTACAACAAGGAAATGATCCGAGTCGATATTGGCTTCTCGGAATGTTCGAATATCGAGAATACTGGAGAAGTGTCTGACGTCGATCGCAATGTGATCAATCTGGTTGACGGTTGATTGATCAGGTGATCGTTAGACTCCCTTATGGATGTTGAACCACAGCAGTCCCACTTAAGGAAAGTTTTGAGTTCGTTGCTCTCTTAATATTGCGTAATAAAGCTTAATGTATTACTATTTGATATAATTCGTCACACAAAAAATCAACGTAAAAGTAAGACGACAAGAAACAAGAACAAATTCGTTACAAAAAATTAACAAAACTTAAAAATAAAAAGACAGGAACAGCGTAGAAAACTAAGCGGTAGGAGTGAAACTTCATAGCGACTTAATTTCAAGAGACGTTAAAATGTCTGAATCTATTACGTTCTGTAGCTTAAGAAAGAATAGGATATTATTTTTTTGAACAATTCAATTATATCAAGGAACAAACGATTTTTATTTGTTTACTTTTTTTTCTTCTATTTGTATTCTATTCTTTCACCTTTTTTTACAAATCTGCTATACACATTTTAGATTGTAATCGGGCAAGAACTGCATTAATACTGGTTCCAGATTTCGTCGTTGCTTTTTCTCGGTCATTCGTAGTTGGAGTTGAATATAGAGAAAGTCAATTAATGGTTGTGACTCTGCAAAAGTTTGGGATCAATTACCGGCGCAATTTCCACAGTATACACCGCGAGGAATCGGTGTATAAATCTAATGATATCTGCTACCGTGTGATTCAGAGATATAAGATACCACCATCAAAATTGTCGCTGATGGCGGAAGTATTCACAGACAGTATATTTGTATGTTGTAAATCGAAAGTTACATCAGGAGTAACAATGTTTGTGTTGTTGACAGCATATTTTGTATACACCTGCGGCTCGAAGACTGGGGCGCTTGAATCGTGAGACGCAATTAAAAATTTGGTCTAAGTCTCAGAGAGAAAGTAATAAGTATGTTTGACCGCAGCACTACCACTTGCGTTGGTGAGATCCGCTTTGTGAGTTCCAAGTCTTTGACAATTTAAGAAACAAAGACAATCCTCTCCACGCAGTAATGTAATCTAAGTGGAGGCTATTCAGTTATACTGTGTCCCAGTAACTCCTCTTGCAAAGTGGTCGTCGACGTTGTTGTTTTTTGCCCATGATAAAAAGTTGCATCGTGATCTCATATGACAATGTAAAGTCCTCCAATACTTGCTATGACTTGCTATAATTCTACGTGTAACAATTGCTGCTAGTGATTTTTTCATTCTCATTGAATGTGCCACTTTAAGAGACGTCCCTTACGATATGATGTATTCGATAAACATTTATATTTATTAATTAAATCATTTTCCTGGTAACCTTGTTACGAGCATGCACTTGCATAAACTCCGAAAATGATTTCAATTGTTTCGTTTAAAACACATATGACTTTTAAACAGAATAAATCTCTGTACTCTGTTTATTGTACAATCCTTTGTCGCTGTTTTTGTAAAAGCTTCTTCAAAGCGTCACACTTTATGTAACTCGCTAGTGTGTAAGCTAGTCTGAATAAAGCGCCCATGTGAATAAAATTGTTTTTTTATGAGTTTAATTTTGTGAATGTGATTTGATTTCTGCATGTTTAAAAAAATTAATAAATATAAGCTTACAACACCTGGAAATTATTCCTTTTCACAACAATCGTGTTATTGTTATTTACTGTTATTGTGGATGCTCATCTTGCTACTGGTTTTATGTTATTTTCCATTATATGTGCAGCAACTTTTCTTCTGATTTCCTCACCCGGTTTTGATGACACAGGGAAGTCCAGCCCGAGTCCTGTTCAATTCGTATTTATTTACTCAGTGCACCATTCGTATGGTTCCTTTATAACAAAAATTGTTTCTTACGGTAGCCCACCAGTATCGATAACTGACATCTTGTGTAATTTTTTGTGTACGAAAACTTGTTATTATGCATTTTGACATCCAACATACATGTCTTTGCCGATTCAATAAATTTTCTCATGTGCGCTGCTCAACCCCGCCTGATTATACACGTTTACAGAGTTATTTGTTAGATACAAAAGTATCTCATGTGTGCATAACCTCTCTGCATCTTCTGTTGTGAAAAATCAGATGTAGTTCATCAGCATATCCTGCCGTCACCAATTTTGGTAAACAATGACGAATATTGTTCATTCGCTTGTCGCATGACTTGACCCAATTAATAAAGCATGGGACCGCGCCATTAAATTATACCTGCTATTCGCTGCTTAATCGATTTATAAATTGAAGTGGCTCAGACTGGTGGTAACTGCCGTAAGTCCTCAATCAAGATGATATCCATTCCTCCGGCATTCGTTTCAAAATTTCCAATGATTTGTTTCAATTTTGAATCAATTTGTGATCGAAGTTAACTTGGATGTATTTAAACAGAGTTCTGTATTGCTGAGCTACATCAATATAATAACGGCAGTCATTTCAAAAGAGATATATTCAGTGCAGTATGAACGGTGGTCCCATCAATCGTTTCTGCAGTTTTACTAGTTGATTCACAGGTTATGTTGCTACAGTACACATCAGTCTGAGTGAAGCGATTATAAATTTCCATGAGAAGCATTATTACAAAAGTGTTTCCACATCCAGCTGGTCCAGCTGGTCCTGTAAAGAATATTTGGAACAGAGAGCGATTACAAGAAAAAAAGATTGGATATGACATGAAGCAAGAGACCTTCTTGTCTTTCGTTCGACATTCTCATAAATTCACAACTACCTCAGGTATTTCTGCTTCATCCTCATTGAGTCCATTTTCATGGCATAATTCTTGACATATCTTGATAGTTTTCGGGATGTCCAAGATGAATGAAAACTCTTTGTGACTTTGCAGAATCAATCATTCCTCTTCTTCATTTCGAAAGGGTATATTCAGGTATACCATTTCCCGCTTGTAGTCGTTCAAATCAGTGCCGATATAGTAATTTCGATATTGTATTACGTTTTTCCATATTATGAACGCTCCTTCTACATTTCGTGTAAACTTTGCCGCAAATTGTGCTAGCATTATGTCCTCCATATCTTCTAGCATATATATCGCGACCATATCAAATTCTGGTTGGTCATCCATAGTTTCTATAATCTTACGTTGCAAGCTACTAATACCGCTACTCGTTTTATTGACATATTCTACAAAGAAGGTTGCATACAAATATCCTACCGTGATAAATTGGATATTTGTATTTGCTTTCTTGACATTAAAAATTAATTGGGTTGAGGATTGTGCCATTTTTCGTGTGGTGTCCGTTTCATAAAAACTCTCGTTATCGTTATACTAGTTAGGAGTACATTCGTATAGTTTTCATCTATGGAATGTTATTTTCGTCGTAAAAAATATCAATATCTGCATAATCGTTATTCTCCAGATGTTGCTTGAGACTAGTGTAACGTTTGGCATATGTAGCGAATCCAGGACCTGTTTTCTGCATTGGAATCAATATGTCTTTCGATTCGGCTTGAAAGGCGCGTCAAATCTACATTTTTGGGACATATCACTCACAACTCGTTGGTAACAACTTATGTGTGTTTATGAGTTTATAGATTAATATTCCTGAAGGCTCTCGAGCTGATACACAAATTAACTGGTCAATCATAGCTACAGCAATATATCCGTCTTTATTGAGACCATCGCTTGGTGTATTTTCTAGCCATAACAGAATATGGGCATAAGGAGTGCCGCAATGTTAGAACTCGATGCGCTTGAAGTATTTACTGCCCAATATTGTCCAAATCCATTTCTTCAACTGCAGAAAACATTTTTCGGAATAAATGACAGAAGTTACAGCATCTTCATTCACGAGCGTACTTTTCCCTAGATAATTCAATTGTTCCTCTAATTCATTTCGAGCACACAGTTCTTCAATTTGCAGAGTGTTTGAAGTCCAACCGATTTCGTTCGCGTTGAGAGTGAGAGAAACCGTTATTTTGCCGAATTGTGTGCTCTGACCAGTACAACGTAGTTTTCGGAGCTGCCCGTAAGAAAGTAAGCTTACTTTCTATATAGTATATTGTTATATCTGGCTTCTAACTACTTGCAAGCCACAGTGTCTTAACCTTCTTGTAGGACACACTGTATCGAACCGAGATACATTGCAACATAATACGCAAAGATTCGTTGCTCGTCAACGCGCGGACCTACCACCTGCATTTTTGCAAACTCAGCACATTCCATCACATGGGATGTTATTTGGTTTGGGTCTCTTCGAAGCAAAAGATTGTATTCTAGTTTTTAAGATCAGTTTCGAATAAACTCGTGAACAGCTCGGTTCACATCATTATACGAGCATATAGTATAATCCGCTGATTCAATTAGTTGCCCAGTCATATCGTATACAATAGTTGATACGGAGTTACACCACGACGATCCGAGCGCCTTAGCTCACTCGTGGCAGTCATGGTGTAATACGTACATCTTGCTTTAATGTCCAGAATAGCCCCAAATAAGTTGCAGGAAAAGATAATTCTTCAGCGTGCTCACCAATATTATAAAATCTCGTTTTAGAAATAGGATCAACGTTGTCAGCAGTATCGAAAAAATGCTAATTTATCGTGACATTTTTGTAATTTTGTAATTAATTGGTATTTTATTTAGTAAACCAAAATTACTTCACAATTGTATGTGTGTTAAATTATACAATTAAAATTAATCCGCTTTGGAGGTACAATACATTTGCCGGCGCACATTGTGTGTTATTTTGCAAATTTGGCGCAATCAAATCGGTCTCCTTTCTTGTGGACCGGACAAACGACGCTGATATTCCAATCATTGGGCATACTTTCCTCCGACCATATCTTAGAGATGAGCTGGTGCATGCGCCCAACCAGATCATCCCCAGCTGTTTTTAACATTTCCGCGGATAATCCGTCCGCTCCAGCAGCTTTTTTCGATTTCAGTCTAGATATTGCTGTCTTGACCTCGTCGTGAGTCGTGAGGACGGAGTTCTTGTTCATCCTCGTCCAAATTAAGTGCAACATTCTGCCTGACAGCGAAATTTGTGTCGTCTTCGCCATGTGTCTTCCTTCTTGCCGTAACTCGTGCTCTTTCTTTTTTCTTCTGAGAAGCCGGTTCTCTTCTCTGCTCTTTTGTTCGTAGAGCTCAGGAACAGCTCTCGTTGTTCGATGCAGCGTTGCTTTGTAGGCCTCCTGTTTGGCTGCATGTGCCTGCCTGCACTCGTCGTCAAACCATGGGCTTTTTCTTGGTGGTGTCGTAAAACCCACTACATCAATGACAGCTTCTTTGATCGCTTCATGACAGCGTTTCCAATCCTGGTCTATTGAGAGTGTGTGCAGGGTCGAACTTACAGAGTGTTTGTGGGAGACTCGGTCGGCAAAGTTCCTAGCTGTCGATATCTAGCTTGCTCTCGATATCCTCATCCTTACCTTGGCTAAAACAAGGAAATGATCCTAGTCGATATTGACTCCTCGGAATGTTCGAACATCGATAGAATATACTAGAGAAGTGTCTGACGTCGATCGCAATGTGATCAATCTGGTTGACGGTTGATTGATCAGATGACCGCTAGGTCCCCTATGGATGTTGACCCACTGTAGCAAGCCCACTAAAGGAAAGTTTTCAGTTCGTTGCTCTCTTAATATTGCGTAATAAAGCTTAATGTTTTTCAGGCAATTATGCTATATGGATGTCAAGTTTCGGTAGACTGTGCCCAATGTCATATTAAACGTCTGCAAGTATCACAAAATAAAATACTTAAAATTATGTTGAATTTACCATGGTTTCACTCAACTTCAGATCTTCACAGAAAAGCGAATGTTGAACTGATCGCTGAAAGAATACAAAAACGGAAAATAAAATTCCAAGAACGCTGTAGTTTTGTTGATAATCCTCTCATTCATAACTTGAGTGTCACATAATTCCTTGCCATTTGTTCTGTATGAACTTACTTAATTGTAATATTATTATTTTTTGTTTATATTCATTTGTAAATGTACTAAATTTATTCATTTATTTATTTTATTTATATATTTATTTATTTAAATTATTTACTTACTTACTCACCTTTCCTCTGTTATTTTTTCTTTTTTCCTTTCATTGGACGTTTTTTTTCTACGAATTTTCCTCCAAATTACTATAAATTATTTAATTTGTATTTCTTTTTATACAGAATTATATAATGTTTTAGAAGAAAGACATTATAGTATCACATCTCTAAATTGTAACATGTGCGGTAACAAGTACCTCTGTACAAACCATTATACGAAATAAAATGATCTATCTATCTAAAGCTTAATGTATTACTATTTGATATAATTCATCACACAAAAAATCAACGAAAAAGTAAGACGACAAGAAACAGGAACAAAATTCGTTACAAAAAATTAACAAAACTTAAAACAAAAAAAAGACACACACAGCGACTTAATTTCTAGAGACGTTATAATGTCTGAATCTATTACGTGCTATAGCTTGGGAAAGAATAGGACCTTTAATTGAAGGTAGCTTGTTTTGAAATTATTTTTTGAACAATTCAATTATATCAAGGAACAAAAGATTTTTATTTGTTTACTTTTTTTTCTTCTATTTTTATTCTATTCTTTCACCTTTTTCCACAAATCTACTACACACAATTTAGATTGTAATCGGGCAAGAACTGCATTCATACTGGTTCCAGATTTTGTCGTTGCTTTTTCTCGGTCATTCGTAGTTGGAGTTGAATATAGAGAAAGTCAATTAATGGTTGTGACTCTGCAAAAGTTCGGGATCAATTACCGGCACAATTTCCACAGTATACACCGCGAGGGATCGGTGTATAAGTTTAATGATATCTGCTACCGTGTGATTCAGAGATATAAGATACCACCATCAAAATTGTCGCTGATGGCGGAAGTATTCACAGACAGTATATTTGTATGTTCTAAACCGAAAGTTACATCAGGAGTAACAATGTTTGTGTTGTTGACAGCATATTTTGTATACACCTGCGGCTCGAACACTGGAGCGCATGAATCATGAGACCCAATCAAAATTTGGTCCAAGTCTGAGAGAGAAAGTAATAAGTATGTTTGACCGCAGCACTACCACTTGCGTTGGTGAGATCCGCGCAGTAATGTAATCTAAGTGGAGGCTATTCGGTTATACTGTGTCCCAGTAACTCCTCTTGCAAAGTGGTCGTCGATGTTGTTGTTTTTTGCCCATGATAAAAAGTTGCATCGTGATCTCATATGACAATGTAAAGTCCTCCAATACTTGCTATGCGCTATAATTCTACGTGTAACAATTGCTGCTAGTGATTTTTTCATTCTCATTGAATATGCCACTTTAAGAGACGTCCCTTACGATATGATGTATTCGATAAACATTTATATTTATTAATTAAATCATTTTCCTGGTAACCTTGTTACGAGCATGCACTTGCATAAACTCCGAAAATGATTTCAATTGTTTCGTTTAAAACACATAGATTATTATGACTTTTAAACAGAATAAATCTCTGTACTCTGTTTATTGTACAATCCTTTGTCGCTGTTTTTGTAAAAGCTTCTTCAAAGCGTCACACTTTATGTAACTCGCTAGTGTGTAAGCTAGTCTGAATAAAGCGCCCATGTGAATAAAATTGTTTTTTTATGAGTTTAATTTTGTGAATGTGATTTCATTTCTGCATGTTTAAAAAAATTAATAAATATAAGCTTACAACACCTGGAAATTATTCACAACAATCGTGTTATTGTTATTTACTGTTATTGTGGATGCTCATCTTGCTACTGGTTTTATGTTATTTGCCATTATATGTGCAGCAACATTTCTTCTGATTTCCTCACCCGGTATTGATGACACAGGGAAGTCCAGCCCGAGTCCTGTTCAATCCGTATTTATTTACTCAGTGCACCATTCGTATGGTTCCTTTATAACAAAAATTGTTTCTTACAAATCAAAATATTTCATGTGTGCATAACCTCTTTGCATCTTCTGTTGTGAAAAATCAGATGTAGTTCATCAGCAGCTAATATCCTGCCGTCACCAATTTTGGTAAGCAATGACGAATATTGTTCATTCGCTTGTCGCATGACTTGACCCAATTAATAAAGCATGGGACCGCGCTATTAAATTAGACCTGCTATTCGCTGATTAATCGATTTATAAATTGAAGTGGCTCAGACTGGTGGTAACTGCCTCAATCAAGATGATATTCATTCCACCGGAATTCGTTTCAAAATTTCCAATGATTTGTTTCAATTTTGAATCAATTTATGATAGAAGTTAACTTGGATGTATTTAAACAGAGTTCTGTATTGCTGAGCTACATCAATATAATAACGGCAGTCATTTCAAAAGAGATATCTTCAGTGCAGTATGAACGGTAGTCCCATACATCGTTTCTGCGGTTTTACTAGTTGATTCACAGGTTATGTTGCTACAGTATACATCAGTCTGAGTGAAGCGATTATAAATTTCCATGAGAAGCATTATTACAAAAGTGTTTCCACATCCAGCTGGTCCAGCTGGTCCTGTAAAGAATATTTGGAACAGGGAGCGATTACAAGAAAAAAAGATTGGATATGACATGAAGCAAGAGACCTTCTTGTCTTTCGTTCGAAATTCTCATAAATTCTCAAAACTGGGCATTGGACATCAGATTCTCTCTCCCTAACTACCTCAGGTATTTCTGCTTCATCCTCATTGAGTCCATTTTCATGGCATAATTCTTGACATATCTTGATAGTTTTCGGGATCTCCAAGCTGAATGAAAACTCTTTGTGACTTTGCAGAATCAATCATTGTCATCATAGATTGTGATAAACTTCATCTCTGCAAGAAGTTCCTCTTCTTCATTTCGAAAGGGTATATTCAAGTATACCATTTCCCACTTGTACTCGTTCAAATCAGTGCCGATATAGTAATTTCGATATTGTATTACGTTTTTCCATATTATGAACGCTCCTTCTACATTTCGTGTAAACTTTGCCGCAAATTGTGCTAGCATTATGTCCTCCATATCTTCTAGTATATATATCGCGACCATATCAAATTCTGGTTGGTCATCCATAGTTTCTATAATCTTACGTTGCAAGCTACTAATACCGCTATTCGTTTTATTGACATATTCTACAAAGTAAGTTGCATACAAATATCCTACCGTGATAAATTGGATATTTGTATTTGCTTTCTTGACATTAAAAATTAATTGGGTTGAGGATTGTGCCATTTTTCGTGCGGTGTCCGTTTCATAAAAACTCTCGTTATCGTTATACTAGTTAGGAGTACATTCGTATAGTTTTCATCGATGGAATGTTATTTTCGTCGTAAAAAATATCAATATCTGCATAATCGTTATTCTCTAGATGTTGCTTGAGACTAGTGTAACATTTGGCATATGTAGCGAATCCAGGACCTGTTTTCTGCATTGGAATCAATATGTCTTTCGATTCGGCTTAGATGGCGCGTCAAATCTACATTTTTGGGGCTTATTATATGAGTTTATAGATTAATATTCCTGAAGGCTCTCGAGCTGATACACAAATTAACTGGTCAATCATAGCTACAGCAACATATCCGTCTTTATTGAGACCATCGCTTGGTGCGTTTTCTAGCAATAACAGAATATGGGCATAAGGAGTGCCGCAATGTTAGAACTCGATGCGCTTGAAGTATTTACTGCCCAATATTGTCCAAATCCATTTCTTCAACTGCAGAAAACATTTTTCGGAATAAATGACAGAAGTTACAGCATCTTCATTCACGAGCGTACTTTTCCCTAGATAATTCAATTGTTCCTCTAATTCATTTCGAGCACACAGTTCTTCAATTTGCAGAGTGTTTGAAGTCCAACCGATTTCGTTCGCGTTGAGAGTGAGAGAAACCGTTATTTTGCCGAATTGTGTGCTCTGACCAGTACAACGTAGAGTTCGGAGCTGCCCGTAAGAAAGTAAGCTTACTTTCTATATAGTATATTGTTATATCTGGCTTCTAACTACTTGCAAGCCACAGTGTCTTAACCTTCTTGTAGGACACACTGTATCGAACCGAGATACATTGCAACATAATACGCAAAGATTCGTTGCTCGTCAACGCGCGGACCTACCACCTGCATTTTTGCAAACTCAGCACATTCCATCACATGGGATGTTATTTGGTTTGGGTCTCTTCGAAGCAAAAGATTGTATTCTAGTTTTTAAGATCAGTTTCGAATAAACTCGTGAACAGCTCGGTTCACATCATTATACGAGCATATAGTATAATCCGCTGATTCAATTAGTTGCCCAGTCATATCGTATACAATAGTTGATACGGAGTTACACCACGACGATCCGAGCGCCTTAGCTCACTCGTGGCAGTCATGGTGTAATACGTACATCTTGCTTTAATGTCCAGAATAGCCCCAAATAAGTTGCAGGAAAAGATAATTCTTCAGCGTGCTCACCAAAAAGCAATCTCTTCGGGATATTATAAAATCTCGTTTTAGAAATAGGATCAACGTTGTCAGCAGTATCGAAAAAATGCTAATTTATCGTGACATTTTTGTAATTTTGTAATTAATTGGTATTTTATTTAGTAAACCAAAATTACTTCACAATTGTATGTGTGTTAAATTATACAATTAAAATTAATCCGCTTTGGAGGTACAATACATTTGCCGGCGCACATTGTGCGTTATTTTGCAAATTTGGCGCAATCAAATCGGTCTCCTTTCTTGTGGACCGGACAAACGACGCTGATATTCCAATCATTGGGCATACTTTCCTCCGACCATATCTTAGAGATGAGCTGGTGCATGCGCCCAACCAGATCATCCCCAGCTGTTTTTAACATTTCCGCGGATAATCCGTCCGCTCCAGCAGCTTTTTTCGATTTCAGTCCAGATATCGCTATCTTGACCTCGTCGTGAGTCGTGAGGACGGAGTTCTTGTTCATCCTCGTCCAAATTAAGTGGAACATTCTGCCTGTGTCGTCTTCGCCGTTTAACAGACTGCAGAAGTGATTTTTCCAAATTCTCAGCACTGACTGCGACTTTACTACTAGTTGTCCATTTTCATCCCTGCAGGCTTCGGTCCGAGATCTATACCCTCCCTGTTTAAACTTTCGGACCTCCTTCTTGCCGTAACTCGTGCTCTTTCTTTTTTCTTCTGAGAAGCCGGTTCTCTTCTCTGCTCCTTTATTCGTAGAGCTCAGGAACAGCTCTCGTTGTTCGATGCAGCGTTGCCTTGTAGGCCTCGTGTTTGGCTGCATGTGCCTGCCTGCACTCGTCGTCAAACCATGGGCTTTTTCTTGGTGGTGCCGTAAAACCCAGTACATCAGTGACAGCTTCTTGATGGCTTCTTGACAGCGTTTCCAATCCTGGTCTATTGAGAGTGTGTGCAGGGTCGAACTTACAGAGTGTTTGTGGGAGACTCGGTCGGCAAAGTTCCCAGCTGTCGATATCTAGCTTCCTCTCGTTATCCTCATCCTTACCTTGGCTACAACAAGGAAATGATCCGAGTCGATATTGGCTTCTCGGAATGTTCGA
Organism: Eristalis pertinax; assembly: GCA_907269125.1. Taxonomy (NCBI): domain Eukaryota; kingdom Metazoa; phylum Arthropoda; class Insecta; order Diptera; family Syrphidae; genus Eristalis; species Eristalis pertinax. The sequence continues at coordinate 90,642,116 of OU026145.1, forward strand.
ATATCGAGAATACTGGAGAAGTGTCTGACGTCGATCGCAATGTGATCAATCTGGTTGACGGTTGATTGATCAGGTGATCGTTAGACTCCCTTATGGATGTTGAACCACAGCAGTCCCACTTAAGCAAAGTTTTGAGTTCGTTGCTCTCTTAATATTGCGTAATAAAGCTTAATGTATTACTATTTGATATAATTCGTCACACAAAAAATCAACGTAAAAGTAAGACGACAAGAAACAAGAACAAATTCGTTACAAAAAATTAACAAAACTTAAAATAAAAAGACAGGAACAGCGTAGAAAACTAAGCGGTAGGAGTGAAACTTCATAGCGACTTAATTTCAAGAGACGTTAAAATGTCTGAATCTATTACGTTCTGTAGCTTAAGAAAGAATAGGTTATTATTTTTTTGAACAATTCAATTATTTCAAGGAACAAACGATTTTTATTTGTTTACTTTTTTTCTTCTATTTGTATTCTATTCTTTCACCTTTTTTTACAAATCTGCTATACACATTTTAGATTGTAATCTGGCAAGAACTGCATTAATACTGGTTCCAGATTTCGTCGTTGCTTTTTCTCTGTCATTCGTAGTTGGAGTTGAATATAGAGAAAGTCAATTAATGGTTGTGACTCTGCAAAAGTTTGGGATCAATTACCGGCGCAATTTCCACAGTATACACCGCGAGGGATCAGTGTATAAATTTAATGATATCTGCTACCGTGTGATTCAGAGATATAAGATACCACCATCAAAACTGTCGCTGATGGCGGAAGTATTCACAGACAGTATATTTGTATGTTGTAAATCGAAAGTTACATCAGGAGTAACAGTGTTTGTGTTGTTGACAGCATATCTTGATGTCAAAGGCCTTTGATAGAAGTTACGTCGCCACTTTTCAAGACGAACTTTCTACCTATTATCATGTCATAGATCATGTATAGCAATGATTTGCTTATGCCGAGCCTGACCAGCTTGAGGAAGAGGCCCTCTAACCAAACGGTGTCGAACGCTTTCTCCAAGTCAATCAGACAGGCACCCGTGCATTGCTTTTTGTCTTTGTTCCACTGAATGTCGGATACCAGATTGGACGCGGCATGTATAGTTTCATGCCCCGCCCTGAATCCGAACTGGTGGTCCGGTATGATTTTATTTTCCTCAACCCATTGTTTCAGAACTCGAATGACTATTTTTTCAAAAACCTTGCTTATGCAAGGAAGAAGACCGAAGATTTATCGGGATAGATTTGTCTTTATCCCGTTTAGGGATTGGTTGCACTACAGCTGTTTTCCAGTGTGCCGGGTAATAAGCATTACTCAGCGCATTATTGAACAGCGTTGTGTAAATCTGTACGGCTTCGGGAGGAAGATAGCGAAGCACAATATTTGGTATACCATCGATTCCCACCGACTTTTTCTTCTTCAGCGAGTTAAAGATACCCTGACGATCTTCTTGAGAAATCAAGATGTGATTTCCATCATTGGCGACGGCATTATTTGCCATGTTATCATCACTGAACCTGATAAAACCAGGATTCTCAGATCGCCATTGACTTATCTCGTTTCGGAGCTCGAAGTGGTTTAGCGAGGCTCTATGCTCCAGGTCGTGATTCGGCCTACGAACCTCGTTGACCGTATACACTCGCTGAAACACAACACCAATTGCTTTCACCTTCTCCTTGGGGATCTTCAACCACGAAGAAGTCGTTGTCTAGTACTTACCCATCTGGATCGATGCCAACTGAAGTCAGTAATTGTTCGTTAATTGTCGTTCTAACGGCCTGAATGTCGTTTTGATCTTTCCTCCGAAATATTTTATTTACTTGTGGGAACATACCCGGGTTGTTAGATCCTACAGCCCGGATTTTATTGCCCCAGTACTGGAATATAAATATATAAATTAAACGCAACTTTTCCTTAAACGTGTTTTATTTTCGACTGCCAATACAAAAGTGAATGCACCACTTGCTTTTAGCTTGCATCTAACATACGTTGTACAGAAAAATATAACAGTACACGAACAGAAAATGAACAGAGAACAAAAGAAGGAAACGATCATGCGACAAGTGCAGCACATCAAGCCTAGCCAACAGGTGGACTAGTGGTTGCAGGTTGGGACTGTACCATAACTGGTGAACAACATGCATGCGGCTGATAGCATTCACTCACAGCATTCGTTGGAGTATGTTCTGTTACCATGCTACCAAGCATGTGGATAGCGGCTCGATTGGTGAAAACAGCATGTTTACCAATGCTGTGGTACTTTATTTGGACGCTTGCTCCCATTGTTGATATTGCGCTGTACATGTTCCCGCTGTTGCTAGGCAGTTGTGTTGAGGGACACGTGTAACTCCTCCCGCCGTAGTATGGACGAAACGTGAATGTACATAGTGATATTGCAGTCGAGATGTTTCTAAGCTTTTTTGACTTTAATGCACTGTGTGAAAATAATACGTATACGAGTATTATTTTATTTCATATTTTAAAAATTCAACATTATTTTTTTTTTTGCTACATATCCTGTACAACATTTATGTTTAACATTTAATCATTTTACATATATATTTTGGTTAATAATAACATTTAGGGTCCTAATGACTTTATTAATTTCAAAAATTCGGACATGTTATTAACAAACAAAGCATATTAGGTTACATTTCTTTAATTCATTGTGTTTTACTTAAAATTAGATAACAACTAGACAACAAAAACTTAGATAAAGAAGATGAAATGAAAAATATTAGGCTAAGACCAAAGAATCGGATATGTATTATAAGTATATGAAAATGGTGAAGAATTGAGATGAAAAAAAAAGGAATTTGTTTTTTTTTATATATTCGAAATTATAGTCTCTTACCCTTGACACTCCTGCTTCGCTTTGAGTAATCTCTGCCTGTTAGTTTCCTATCAAATTGGTTGTTTGCTATTGGTTTTTTTACTATTTGGTAGCGTTTTATGCCATCCGTGTCTTTAAAATAGGTTTTGCCCTTTTCCTTAACGTCTTTTATTATGTACCTAGGTAAATGTTTGATATTGTGGAAGCCTACATTTTTTACAAACTCTCTTTCCTTGTATTCAGGTGGGTCTTTTCGTACTTCATTTATTCAATTTATTTGTTTTTCTTTAACTTCTTGAACTCTTCGTCTTAGATTTTGCCATTCAGATTCATTTAAAGTAGAATGGAGAAGATCGTTAGGTGTGTATTTGGTCGTTGAATGAATTGTCTCGTTATAAATTTCTACAGCTTTAAGAGACAGTGTCTTATCATCGGTTTCTTTATTGAGCTTGAAAAGTCTTATGTGTTCATTTAAAGTTGAATGAAAACGTTCTATTGTGGAATCCGGTGTGTACATTTGGAGATGTAAAGTGGTAAAGAATGTTTTCTTTGTTTAGAAAACTTTTGATATACGCAGTGTTGAACTCGTTATCCGCTATAATTTTATGTGGCTTACCTAAATTTGCAAATCGATGTTTTAACATTTCAACTATTGTTATTGAATTACTATCTGTTAGGGGGTGAATAGATACATGCTTAGTAAGACTATCAATGCATGTAAGAAACATATTGTTTTTATTTGAAAACCAAACGTCTATGTGCACTATTTGATTAGGTTTGTTAGGTATTTCAGAAAACATTCATGTTGGTTTTATTGGACTTCTGTCGTATTTGCACATATTACAATGTATTTATTGATCTCAAGTCTAAGGTTTGGAAAGTAATACGTGTCTTTTAGTTCTAAAAAGGTTTCCTCTATTCCTCTATGATTTTTACTAAGATGAGCTTTTTCGATTAATTCTACAATCGTCTCAAGACAGGTTAAGTCCGTGAGGAACTTTGTCCATCGAAGAATTCTCATGTATGGTGAGTTTGAAAAATATCTTACTAAGGTGTTCTGAAATTTAACAAATATGATGTCATCCTTACAAAATATCCCTACTGTCCCTCTAACAGATAACAATTCCTTTAAGACTTTTAGAACGTGATCTTCATCATATTCTGATAGGCAGACAGTAGTTCTTCTTTTCCTCTTATATAAAACTTTATTTGTGTGTGATTTGAAATTGCTTTTTTCTAGTACTAATTGATATTTATATACATTCAATGGGGTTTTTGTAATAAAAATATGATCATTGAGATTTTCGACACCGCTATGAATCGTTGCTAAGTCGGATCTAATGTCTTCATTAACTTCTTCTGAAAAATTGGTCTCTAATCGACTGAGAAAGTCAGCTACATTATTTTCTTTCCTCTTAATATATTCGATGTCGAAATCGAATTCATTAAGTTTTATTTTCCAACGTTGCAACTTGGCGTTTGGTTCTTTAAGCGACTGTAGCCAAACCAGAGTTCGGTGGTCAGTTTAAACCTTAAACTTACGGCCGAACAAGTATGGTCGAAAGTACCTAGTCGCCCACACTATGGACAGAAGTTATTTTTCTACAGTGCTGTAGTTTGTCTCGTGACGATTTAAAGTCCGAGATGCAAACAAGATTGGATGGTGATTTTGCGACAGAACTGCCCCTAAAGCTGCATTACTCACATCAGTTGTTAGGACGAAGCACTTGTTGAAATCTGGATATGCCAAAACTGGACAAGTACATACAAGTTGTTTGAGCTTGTCAAAGGACTCAAAGTATTGTCTGTCTTTTACGTTGATTCTTGAATTTTTCTTAAGAAATTGGGTCATTGGAAGGGCAACTTTAGAGTAGTGCTTTATCCAGTGACTCCCAAAAATGATTTGATTTGTTTAACTGTATATGGTATTTTAATATTCTTAATAATTTCGATCTTATTAGGATTTGGTTTTATACCATCAGTTGAAATAATGTGCCCAAAACATTCGGTTTCGCGTTTTAAAAAATTACATTTGTTTATCTGTATCTTAAGATTATATTCCAGAAGTCTCTTGAAGATCTTGTTGAGGGAATCAATATGCTCTGGAAGCGAGGTTGAAAAAATAAGAATATCGTCTAAATATACGACACAAATTGTATTAATGAAGCCGCGCAGTACTTCATTCATCATTCTTTGGAACGATGCAGGTGCATTTTTCAATCCGAATGGCATTCGAGTAAATTCGTAATACCCGTTCGCTGTTGAAAAAGCTGTCTTGTGTCTGTCTTGTTCCCAAATTGGGATTTGGTGGAATCCCTTCGCAAGTTCTGTTCACCAGAGTTATCGATCTTTTTTGGGATAACCCAAATCGGAGCATTGTATGCACTTGTTGAATTGACAATAATACCTGACTGAAGCATTTCAGAGATTTGTTTATCAACATCATTTTTATGAGCCTCAGGATATCTATACGCCTTTGTATATATAGGGATATCATTTTTGGTTGGTATTTTGTGGTTGTATTTGAGAACTGAGGATAAATAGTCACCTTCGAGATAAAAAACTTTTTTATATTTGTGGATAGTCTCAGTCAATAATTTTATTTCTTCGTTATTGAGGTTGTCTAGTTTAAGTCTACTTGTAATTGCGCTTATATCAGGTTTAATACAATTTATGTCTATTGCGTTGTTTTCTAATTTATCAATACCTTTCTGAGTTGAGTGGTATTATTAGATTTGAAAAAATTAAGGGTATTTTTGCATCTTTTGTAATTAATTGTGAACTATTGAAATTAATTATAGCTTGCAAAGGTTTTAAAACATTGCATCCAATTATGCCATCAAAATGACTATTTAATTCCGTTTCAAGCCTTTCTATTCTCACAAAAGGTCTATTGAACTCCTTGAAGAGTGGAATCGTTACTTTTGAATTAACGCAAGTGTTTGAACTGATAGACTTTAGTATCAGTGGCTTTTCAAGTTCCGTTTTGAAGGAACTGTGAAATATCCCTTTTTTAATTAACGATGTACTTGATCCAGAATCGATAAGCAATTTGATTGGACTTGATTTCGTTTTTACTATCACGCAGGGTAGAGTTCTGAGGCGGTTAACGGAAAATTGAGAATCATTGAGATGTTCAGCTTGGATATTTCTACTAGATTCACTACCTTGAAAGTTTTCTGTTTGTATGTGATCTAACTCCATATCAAAATTTCTTGTTCTGAAAGATCCTGAGTTTCGAGCATTTTGTCGGATTCCTGAGTTATTATTTCTATGATTTGTAGAACTCCTTGGATTGTAGTTGCTATAACCTGAATAGATCTTATTTGCATTTTGAATGTTCTTTTTCCTATTTTGCCGAAAATATTCTGGATTATAGTTTTGAGAATAGCCTGAGCTTCCTACATAATTTCCTGGATGAAGTTGTCTATTGCTTCTTAAATTTATTTGACTTGCATTATTGTGCATCTGTCTAAAAGTTAGTGGACTGCTATATGTGAAGTTGCTGTTATTAGTAAAATGTTGATGGCTCTGTCCACTTGTGTATGTATTGTAATTATTACTAAATGGCCGACTAAAGTTATCTGTATCAATGAGAACTGCTTTCGCTTCTGCTAAATTTGGTGGATTCCTAGCATTGAGGATAAGTTTAGGTTCACCAGGTAATTCGCTAATGAATAGCTTTAAGATAATTTCCTCATTCTGATCACTATTGAACCAAGCAGGAGTGTCTGAACATAGGGAAGATTTAATATTCAGCTTTGTCAAAAGATTTAAATGTTTTTCAAATAATTCCTCAGCTGTATTTTCTAATTTTAAAACTTTTATTTGATTGATGATACTCTCCACACTTTCATTAATACCATAGTTACACTTTTTATTATAGGCCATTGTATTGGCTTGTTATTATTAATTAAAATCAAACTAGCTTTGCGTTTCACCTTCTGTCTTATTCTTAAATCTAAGAACCCTCTTGAATTTACATCTAGATTTTGCGATAGTACATATATATAATCTACTTGTTTAATAAATAAACCTAACTCTTTTGCAAGCCCAGTAAAATCCGATATTTCCCTTATCAGATCAAGTAAATTCAAATTCTCGTACCTTGTTTTTTTTTGTTTCTATCTTGGGGTTGCTTTCTGCTTAGACTGCTAAGTCCAACTATGATTTTATTTTATTTTGCACTCATTATGTAAATATGTACATACATATATGTTGATCTTGTCTTTTTCTGTTTCACATTTGCCTTTGTTCTAATGATTCTTTTTTTTTTTTTAAATTGTCACTAGATTTTGTTTCACTTCATTTTTAGTTAATCCCAACTATATATAACATACAACTTTTTTTTTGTTGTTGCTAACTCTCTGTATTTCTTAATTTGCTATTCACTAAGCTCTAAGTTCACTTGCTTTCACCGACTGCGCCAGTAATATGTATATATATAAATTAAACGCAACTTTTCCTTAAACGTGTTTTATTTTCGACTGCCAATACAAAAGCTAAACCACTTGCATCTAACATACGTTGTACAGAAAAATATAACAGTACACGAACAGAAAATGAACAGAGAACAAAAGAAGGAAACGATCATGCGACAAGTGCAGCACATCAAGCCTAGCCAACAGGTGGACTACAGGTTGCAGGTTGGGACTGTACCATAACTGGTGAACAACATGCATGCGGCTAGCATTCACTCACAGCATTCGTTGGAGTATGTTCTGTTACCATGCTACCAAGCATGTGGATAGCGGCTCGATTGGTGAAAACAGCATGTTTACCAATGCTGTGGTACTTTATTTGGACGCTTGCTCCCATTGTTGATATTGCGCTGTACATGCTCCCGCTGTTGCTAGGCAGTTGTGTTGAGGGACACATGTAACTCAGGGGGCAGTCCTCCGCCTTGTGGCTATCACTGCACTGAACACATCGAAGCTGCATTTGGCAGTTCGACGCGGCGTGCCCAAACCTTTGGCAGCGAACGCATTGTAGAATGTCGTCGCACCTGCTAACAATTTTCCAGACGCAGTCCAGATAATCTAAGAACTTGATTTTTTTTAGATTGTCTGTTTTGCTTATGGGTGACAGCCTTGGTGTTGCGGCATTTCGGAGTTGTCGTTTTCTTTCTCATATTTGCTGTGCCTTCTTTGGGCATCGTTGACTGGTAGCCAGATTCTGCCACCAGTTGTTGTTTTTCTTTGTCCACTTTAAAGAGCGCACGGCTCGTGGCATTCCATTTCCCTGCACTCACTCACTTAAATGAGTATTTCGTTACTTACTTACTTAAGGTGGCGCTACAGTCCGGGGTGGACCTGGGCCTCAACCAACAAGCGTCTCCAGCCAGCTCGATCTTTAGCTAGCTGTCTCCAGTTTCGCACGCATAGTTGGTTGAGGTCCCTTTCCACTTGCGTGCGCCACCTGAGTCGCGGTCTTCCTCTACTGCGCCGTCCCTCGGGGGTGGATTCGAAGACTTTTCGGGCCGGAGTATTGGTTTCCATCCGCTCTACATGACCTAGCCATTTCAGTCTTTGGATCTTCACTCTTCTGGCTAAGTCGATGTCGCTAAACAGCCCGTATAGTTCGTCATTATATCTCCTCCTCCACTCACCGTCTATGCAGACGGGACCGAAAATCACACGAAGAATTTTCCTCTCGAAGCAACCAAGGGGAGCTTCATCCGCTTTTGACAAAGTCCATGCCTCCGCGCCATAGAGCAGGACTGGGACGATTAAGGTCTTGTAGAGCGTTATCTTGGTTGTTCGAGAGAGGGCTTTGTTTACCAGTTGCTTTCTTAGCCCAAAGAAGCAGCGATTGGCAAGGGTTATTCTTCGTTTGATTTCAGCGCTGGTGTCATTGTCTGAGTTTATAGCGGTGCCGAGGTAGACAAAGTTTTTGACTACCTCAAAGTTATATCTGTCTACTGTGACGTTCTGACCGAGACGTCGGTGTTGGGTGCCCTTTCTCGTTGACAGCATATACTTGGTCTTACCCTCGTTTATCGCTAAACCCATCTTCGCGGCCTCCGTTGCAATACCCACAAAAGCGCCATTGACATCACGCTGCGTTCTTCGGATAATGTCAATATCGTCGGCATATGCGAGTAGTTGGACAGACTTCTGAAAGGTTGTTCCTCTGGTGTTGGCGTTCGAGTTTTGAACAATTCGTTCAAGAACGATGTTGAAAAAGTCGCATGACAGCGCATCGCCTTGTCTGAATCCTTTTTTGACATCAAAGGTCTCGGTTAGGTCTTTACCGACCTTGATGGAGCAGCGTGCATTCTCCATCGTCATCCTACACAAACGGACGAGTTTGGTAGGGATGCCAAAACTAGACATTGCTCTGTATAGCTCGTCTCTATAGATGCTATCATACGCGGCCTTAAAATCGATGAAAAGGTGATGGGCTTTAGGCGTTCACACAGTATGGCAGATAAGATTTTATATGCGATACTTAGGAGACTGATGCCTCTGTAGTTGGCGCAGTTCAAAGGGTCTCCTTTTTTATGGATCGGGCAAACAATGCTGAGGTTCCATTCATCGGGCATGTTTTCCTCCGACCATATTTTACAGATGAGTTGGTGAATGCTCCTTACCAAATCATCGCCTGTGGCTTTAAAAAGCTCGGCGGGTAGGCCGTCAGCTCCCGCAGCCTTGTTGGATTTCAGTTTAGATATGGCAATCCTCACTTCATCCGGGTCGGGTGGACGGAATTGTTGATCTTCGTCGTCCCTTTCATTGGGGTTGAATGGTTCGTTCTGCCTGACAGCGGGATTTGGTTCTTCGTCGCCGTTATACAGTCTGCAGAAATGGTTTTTCCATATCCTCAGCATCGACTGTGACTCTACTACGATGTTCCCTTGATCATCCTTACAGGCTTTGGTTCGGACTTTATAACCTTGACTGGTTAACTTTACCCTTTGGTAAAACTTCCTCACCTCATTCCTGCAGTAATATCCCTCTATTCTGCAGATCGCGCGCTTCTCATGCTCCTTTTTTTTCTCCTGAGAAGCCGGTGTTCGTCTCTCCTCTTCTGCTCGTAGAGCTCCCGAGCAGCTTTGTATGCTTCTTGCTTGGCTGCATTCGCCTGCCGACACTCGTTGTCAAACCAGGGGTTTCGTTGTGGTGGCGGATTGAAACCCAGCACATCAGAGGCGGCATCTCTGATGGCTTTTTGGCAATGCTGCCACTGGTCTTCAATACTTGATGTTGGCGGCGTAGGATTTCTTAAGAGGTTAAGGGAGACACGATCGGAAAAGGATTTGGCAATCTCTTGCGATTGTAGCCGGCTGACGTTGAACTTCCTCACAGTATTTCTTTGTCTTGGCGGTGTTCGGCATATCCGCAGCCTTACCTTGGCTACAACAAGGTGGTGGTCCGAATCAATGTTGGCGCCTCGGAACGTTCGGACATCTATGATACTGGAGGAGTGCCTTGCGTCTATCGCAATATGGTCAATCTGATTGACTGTTGATTGAACAGGAGATCGCCATGTTCCTTTGTGAATATCGAGATGTGGGAATCTTGTACTGGCTACTACAACATTTCGGCCCGCAGCAAAATCGATCAGCCTAAATCCGTTATCGGATGTGGTGTCGTGTAGGCTGTGCTTCCCGACCGTACTACCAAAGATGTTCTCTCTTCCTAGCTTTGCTTTAAATTGCCAAGGACAATTTTAAAGTCGAAGCTAGGGCATTGCTCATACGTTTTGTCCAGGAGCTCATAGAACCTGTCTTTGGTGTCATCATCTTTCTCCTCTGTGGGGGCATGTGCGCATATAAGGCTTATGTTGGTAAATTTAGCCTGGAACTGTCGTGAGGCGCTCGTTCACGGACCTTAACGACAGGACTTCTTGCCTAAGTCTGCCTCTAACGACAAATCCACATCCAAATAGGAGCTGTTTTTGTTGTTTGTAGCAATCACCGTAGTATATATCACAGTTTTTCATCCTTCTTTTGCCCGGTCCACCCCATCGCACTTCTTGGATGGCGGTTATATCTGCCTTGCAGCAGTCTAGGGCTTCCGCTAGTTGTTCGGCTGCACGTGGCCTATTAAGGGACCTTACATTCCACGTACAAATCCGAAGATCGTTGTCCGTATATCGTTTGCAGTGGTCGTCATCAGTAAAATCATCCGTTTCCGAGGCTTGTTGTTGCTTCGTAACAAGCAATTTTTTGTGTGGTCGGGCAGTTACCCCGACGGCACAACCCCCAACCTGGAGGGCCAGTTCCTTTTTTATAACCCCTAGGACAAGAGGTCGCACTTATAAGTTTGGCAAGTTGAGCTCGGGTGAACTACAAGCAGTACCGGATGGCTACCACTTGGAGATAAAATAAGCACAATTGGTGTGTAGAAAAAGTTACAACACTGGGCATCGCCAGGTTGACGCCAGTCAGTGCCTACCCGATTCCCACAGCACCCAGCCATCTGAGTATTTCCTTGGGGTAATGAAAAAAAGGATTGATCTTTTTCTTTTTTTTTGGTCTTGTCCCCAACGGGGATCGAACCAGCACTTGTTGAGTCAAGAGGACTGACGGTACCAACTCTCGGCCGATCCTCTATTGGAAAAACTTGCGGCACCTGTACTACTAAATTAATGCGATTATCATTCGCTTTTATTTTGTGGAAGTCGAAACACTCACGCACTATCACTGCACTACTCAAAGGTCTGTGAACGACTGATTTTGAAAATACTCATAAGCAAAAAGTATTCCTATGTCGTGATTTTTTGTATACGTTATACAAGTCAATTAAAATGTCAGTCGAACTGCAACCCGGCTGGCAATGTTTAAGTGAGTTAAAAACTTGTTTAGTAAATCTACATTATTTTGAGATATGACAGTGACGTAAAAGTCCTACTTAAATAGTTCCCTATGTGTTTTTTCCGCTATGAACCAACGCCAACAAACCAAAAAACTATATACTAACCTACACTCAATAACATTCACACTTGGTTGACAGTTTCTCGGTAATCATCACCGGATCGGTCATAGCAATATCCATCCCCCTCCTCTTGAATTTTCCCTAACCATTGTCAGTTCCTACCAGTTTATTTTACATACATATGTGTAAATCCGACTTTCCGAGATGGTGTCAGGCAGCATAATTTGCATATCAATCAAATGATTTATTAATTCAACCAGATTTTCACATTTGCTCTATGCTTACAGTATACAGTTTACGAACTGCTACTGAAAGCAGGCCAACTGATTGTCGGCGAGATTTTTAATTGATAAATTTGATTGGAATCGTATATCGAGAGATAAGCCAAACGCGAGGTTTAATACGATTTCAGTGTACCTGTGTAATACCAGTATCAGTGTGGAACAAAATGCTTATATTACTACACAATGAGTAGATGATATGTTCTGTTAAATTTGGTTGGACGACATACCACAACCCCTCTCATTTAACTCTGCTACATGATTTCTAAATACAGAACGTTAATTTAATGTAAGTAAATTGGTTCTTCACATTTCGTGCTCAAAAGTGAAAAAAGCTTAAAAATGTATGTTGAAGCCTGTGGGTTTCTTAAAATATACGATCGAATTTTTTTTTAATTTAATACATGTTTTGATTCATGTAAGAATTCTGGTATGCGTGTATAGAGATGAATATGTAGACACATATGTCGCTATATATAAGTTACCAACATCTTTTGTCACTTGAAATATGTATATCATGCAAGATTGTGATTATTCGGCCAGTTTGGGATTATCTGATATGAACTTAGATATTTCTATATTACTTGGTTTCTATATATACATAGGTAGTTATGAATATTTGTATTAATATAAGTAGATACAAACATTCATAAGTTTCTTACAGTCGTACAGTCTGCATGAACAGAGCAAATTGCCATGAGTTGATTAGCGTTGAATTTTGAAATAAGATGTTTGTTTGAGTAGCTCTGCATACAAACGATAGGAAGCACGAATCGATCACACAAGGATAGCCGAACGAGTTCAAACCGTAACAAAAAATAAGTGTTACTCGCTATGTGGTCTGTACCCAAACGCACTTAGAGAAAAAATCCTGTAAAATCAAACAGAATTTAACCATTTACCGTGTTGTTATTTGTTCAACATATCCCAGAGTGTTGAAATTTAATACGATACATGATTTTGACACGATTTTTATTTCTTGGCCGAGTGCTAACTTAACGTGAACAATCCTGTTATATTTATACTGTGCAACATGTTGAATTAGAATGAAAATTACAAGGAATCAACATGATTCCATATGAGCTGTAAAATTAACATTTAAAATTGTAAAATTAACATTTTTATAACGTTGATCTAAAAGTGGCGCCCTGTATATTCTGCAAAATCTATGGTTAAACTCAAACTATTTGCCATGCCAAACTTACATGGACACGTGATGAATTAACAAGGTTCACTGGTAAATTGACACTATGCATGACAAGATTAAATTCACTTCGGTTCAATTGACAAATAAATAAAACAAAATTTTAGTTTACTTACTTATAATTTTTACTGTTCATTTTTTATTGAAGATATTTTAATCGTACCACCTTTAATTTATTACTAAGAATGTGGAGATGAAGAGAGGTGAGATGAATTCATTTACATTTAAATAATATGATGTCAATTTATAACTTCTATAACATAGGCTTGGAGATGTGTATCAAAATAAATAATTTTGTAGTCAAAACAAATTAAGAAAAGGTCTTGATTTGAGGATTTCAAAAAAAGAAATTTCACCTATCTTAGCAATTAGAAAAAAGATCTTATTGTATTTTATACCATTGAATGTTACTTTATAATAAAATTGAAGTTGCTTCAAATTGAATTTGTTTTGGAAAAAGTCGCTGTATATAAAAATAGTACTATTAGGGAACAAATGTTCACTGTTGGTTAATAAATTCGGTTGGAAAAACTTCTCAGATCTGAAATTGTGTGCATATTTTAAAGCAGCTTTAATTGATAAAGTCCATGGAACATTTAAGTGTGGAAACTTTATGAGCTGCCTCAAACCTCATGCACATGGAAACATAAAAAATCATTGTGGACTTTTTTTCAGCTATTATTTAAATAATTAATCAAATATATTAAGTTTGGGTCATACGATTTAATGGCTGTACTGAGCAATTCCTGTCCAATGCTTTTTTTAAATCATTTCGTAATGGCGGCTGTAGTCATTTATGGACACGCAGTGAAGAATATTGTCAGCTTGTGAATCACAAATCGATGGCTTCCATTTACAACGCTTACTCCCAGCAGAAGTAGCTTTAATTGAATTTTTATCTTTAATTGGTTTAACAACAGGATGCAATAAACTGAGAACAATGCAGTTTTTTGAATCTGCAAAAAAAACAAAGTTTAGTCGCAAGATCAAGATATCGAATATACATTCAGAAATATCGCCTTCGAGTTTCTGTAAGAAGTTTTTGGACTTTTTTCTTTATTTTTTCCTTGAAGTAAGGAATGTTTTTGCCGAAACTGATTCCATTTTTGAAAAATATTTTGAACCTTTTCTCGCGAAACCTGGGCAAAATCCATTTCAATCTAAATATGACATTGTATTATTATTCCCAAAAAATGTTATTAAAAAATCTTACTAAAGAATAGCGCAAAGAATTCTGGAATGAAGGCCAGTCAGCCAAAATATCAATGTCTTTGCTTAAAATATCGGATCTGCGAATTTTAAAGGTGGCCTTCCATTTTTCGCATACTTAATCCCATGCCTCAATGTTGTGCAATAACCATGTTTTTTTCCGAGTCATTTTCGCTTTTTGGAAGATATGTAGGTTGGTTTGCAATAAGAAAATATGCTTCCTTTCAACTGTAACCTCAGCAGCTGTAACCAATAAGCTCAAATTTGTTTAGTCTTTGATTCTTTCTTTGTCTTTGTCTTTTATAAAGTTGAGTTAGAATTATAAAAAGTTAAAATTTCTGGTCCTCTTGGGGTTTCCTGAAGGGCGTCAAAAAGTTTTGGATTGGACGTTTGAGTTGAAGAGCTTTGATAAGACTGTGAATTTAATTAGCTTTGGTTTGATGTTGAAGTTATCCAGATTCGAAATGAAAGTGTTTGGCCTGAAACAAAATATGTGACGTGACAATTTGTTACTTCGCCTAAGAGAATTTAAAGATACTAATTCTCACCCCAAGAAAACCCAATCACTCTACATTCGGTTAGCGTATTTGGTACGCATGTGCAGCACTTTGGACGTTGGCTCGCGTCTGTGGTATAATTGTTTGGATTTAGTACTTTACTGGTTTATATTCGATTAAAAATGTGTATCAATATCGCATTACACAAAAGAGAAGTCGATTTACGAGGGCTGCTTATAAACCAACACAAATCCCTTGAGATAATACAAGTTATCGAAGAAGGCATTCTGGGAACAAGCAACTGTGAAGGATTTTAATGCCAACATTTTCCAAAAATTTAATCGAAGTGTTGCAAATTCTCGAAACAGAAAATTGTTCCAGATGGATTACATTTCAAATAAGAGTAGAAAAAAGAGTAGATTCCAGAATAACAGATTTATTCTCCTTCTCGATGTCACCCACAAAAATGCTATGCGGGCTATTGTGACTAAATTTCGCACCAATTTTACATTGTTGGACATTAAACCACCAACATGCTTACGTAGAGTGCGAACAGAAGAAAATATCGCAGTTGTATCGACCAGTGTTAATAATGACCATCAATTATTGATTCGTCGCCGTTCGCAGCAATTGGGCCTCTGTTACTCAACAACGTGGAAAATTTTGCGGAAGGGTTTTGCCCAAAATGCAAGAGCTTGACTTGCATGACATGTGGTTTCAACAAAACGGTGCCACATGCCACACAGCACAGCGCAACAATGGACTTATTGGGGGGCGAGTTCGGTGAACATTTTATTTCACGTTCGGGACCGGTCAATTGGCCGCCTAGATCGTGCGATTTAACGCCTTTAGACTATTTTTTGTGGGGCTATGTTGAAGCTCATGTCTACACAGACAAGCCCGCTTCAATTGACGCATTGGAAGACAACATTGAAGCATTTATTCGTGAGATACCGACCGAAATGTTGGAAAGAGTCCTGAGAAAACTATTCTGATATTTATTGTTCTTTTCTTTAATTTTTCACATTAATTCTTAGACTTATTTTTCACCACGTTTTTTAACCGATAAACAGGTGTGGATTTTCTCCACGGGTGCAATACTGTGCAAGTTGCAGGTGCATGTATCTACAGCAATGTGTGGTTTTACTGCATGTGTACCGTATAGAATAGTGAATGCAAAAGTGTACACTGAAAATTTACTACGTAGCGTTTCAAACGGACTAGGAGGAAATCTCTGCTCCCACTTACAGCAGACTAGGAAATTGTTTCACAACGAGTGAATTCCGTTAATGCACTTTATTGTAAAAATCACAATTGTTCAAAGTTTAAATTTGAAAAAAGTTCTGCACACTTTATTGTTTTAATTATTTACTTTGTCCAATGAAGGTAAATTAAATGTAAATATCAACTGTTATTGCTTATGAACTTTTTATTTTCTTCGGTAAGAACTTCATACATCTTCCCGAAGCAGTCCTAGTGGACTTATGAATGAAGCAAGCTATACCATACTATGCAATTATATATCTTTGTTGAGATTCCCTACTATAACTAAATTTTTCGCTTTTTCCTGGTTAAATAGTATAAATGAGTTTACTAAATAAAAATCAACATTAAACGTATGAAGTCTATACATATGTACATAAAAAGACATAAATGTACAAATGAAAATGCGACCAAAGAAGATGTGTAATAAATGTAGAAGAAGAAAAAGTGGTATAAGAGTGGTATATAAATGACATCTTTGATTTCACATTTCTCTATTACATGTTGCTTACATTACGATTCTTATAATGACAATTGCATTTAACAGTGGTGCATAAATGTACATATGCATATACAACACACCCCATCAATGCAATGGCAATAAGTGAAATTTCAATACAAAATTATTGAATTCATCATTTCTGACGTACACACATAGATATCTCGTTTTGATAACTCCTTCTTCAAGTAGCTATCGGATGGAGTGGTAACGGAAGTCTATGTGCTTCGTTCTTTGATGATGGACCGGGTTCTATGCAAGCTGTTTTGCACCTAAATTGGCATTAAAGGAAATAATCTAAGGATTACTGACCATTCTATGACTGCTCTTTTATTTAACGTTACACATAAGAAAGAAACCCAAAGTCCAGATTCTCTGCACGGTAAAAAAAAAAAGACTTCCAAAAACTTAATGATAATTTGTGTCACGAGTTCTGGGAAAATATTTATTCTTGCAGTAATGTGTCTACTGCCTATACCACCTTCATTGCCACACTTAAGAAGCACATTTCGGATTGTTCCTCTTCTCTGCCTTCTAAAAAATCTATAAAAAGTCTTAAACCGTGGATATCCAACTCCTTACTAAAGAAGGTATCTATAAAAAATTGGATTGGATTAAAATGCAAGAGAAAACCTAACAATTTTCTCCTTAAAACTCAATACAAAAAACTGTGTTTAGAATTAAAAAAGGAAATTCCTATCTGTCGGGATAGTTTTTATCGCTCTCAAATTAATACGGCAAAAGGAAATCTAAGAAAGGAATGGAAAATAGTCAATAGCTTACTTAACAAGGACTCAACCAAAACAGTATATAGTCTTTTATGTACTGATGGCGTTGAAAAAATAGATAAACGTGAAATTGCAGACGCTTTTAATAGTTATTCTTAATATCGGACGCAGCCTATGTGATAAAATCGTACAGTGTTGTGTCCATTGTTCAATGCAAGAAAGTAGTTTCGTTTTTGAACTAATAACCCCGTTGGAAATTCTGAGAACAATTGGTAGTTTAAATAAATCTAATTCTTGTGGTGCTGATGGTTTATCTAATATTGTCTTAAAAAGTATTGCATGTTTTACAGTGGATGTCTTGGCAGAAATATTTAACCGTAGTGTGTTTACTGGTGTTTTTCCGAATGATCTTAAATGTGCTGATGTCATACTTCTATTCAAAAAACGCTCTACAATGGAAATCGGCAACTATCGACCCATCTCATTGCCTCCAGTAATTAGTAATGTATTTGAAAAACTGATCAAGAACAATAGTAAATTTTCTTAATAAAAAGGTTCAGTTTGGTTTTCAAAAAGGAAAGTCTACAGAAGATGAACTTTTACTGTTCTGTCTAAAATTATGTCTCACCTTGATGAGACAAAACGTACTGCTGGTCTATTTATGGTATCAGCAAAGAAAACTGGAAAAGGCAGGCATTCGAGAATTCATGCTAAATTTGTTTGAGTCTTATCTTAAAAAGGGTCCCAAAGAGTAAAATTGGATGGGATGAGAAGCGAAATTAAATTCCTGAATGTTGGGGTACCTCAAGGCTCCGTCTTGGGCCAATCTTATTCTTAGTTTACATCAAACTCACTACTTGGACTTGATTGCGAAGGCACACTAACCGCTTTTGCCGATGATATTGGGTTTTCTTTGGCTCAAACAGTCCTTTGGACTTAGTTTCCGACATCAATTGGGATGTGAACCTATTAAGGCATTGGCTTGCTAAACATAAGTTAGTAATAAGTTCCAAAACTAAATTTATGTTTTTTAACTTGTCTCATACTCAGGAACAGGATGCTGATGTTTACTTTCATGCACCAAATTGCCAAAGATATACATTACTAAAATGCAGATTTTGAATTCCTCTTGCCCCACTTTTTGTAGTAGTCAAAACTGTAGTGATAAGTGTTTTTTGATAAAGAGTGTTAATGAATTCAAGTATTTAGGGCTCATTTTGGATACTGGTATGAAATTTTGAAATCATGCAAATGAATTGAAGAAATATTTCCGTTCCACACTTAGACATTTTTATTATTTGCGTAATGTATGTTCTCCGAAGCTGTTAACTGCTATTTACTATGGCATATTTCACTCAAAGCTACAATATGGTATTACTTGTTGGGGAGGTGTATATTTTTCTAAAATAAAACCCATACTAATTCTACAAAAGTACATTGTACTCTCTCGCAAACCTGTAGATATCCTAGCTTTTCTTTGTTTTATGTCTTAAGAGTTCCTCCTGTTCGTCATTTGTATTGTTTTAAAGTGCTAAAAGCGTTCTTTATGCGATCTGGTAATCGTAATGTTCGTATAATTTCAAGTCATAATTTGCGTGGAAACTGTTCAAACATGTTAACTATACCTATGTTTCGTACCACTGCTTACAATCATTTTGCCTCTGTCCTGTGTATTCGCTTATTTAATAAACTCCCGGAATCGGTTAAAACACAGCTAATACCCGGTTTATTTCTAAAGTCCTTAAAAATGTGGTTATTTTACCTTAACTACGATAAAATAGAATCTCTTCTCTCTGATACTTTGGTGTAATTGTTAACATTAGTATTAAACATCAGAAGGTACTGTTATATCAGAAGGTACTTTCATTTTTATTATTTATTTAAAATCATACTTTTTTATATATAAATATCCCTTATTCTCAAAATATTATACTTTGTTTATATCCTCTTTTGCAAGGTTGCCCCACACAAAAATATAGTGCCGTTAAAACGCCAACACTCGCAGCAAGTCATCCACACAAGATGCAAGGAGTCTACAAAATTGTGGAGTCCACTCCAGACGAGAAGGATGTAGAAGAATACGAACGTTTTGTGAATCAAGAGTGTGGAAATTATACTCCCAAGGATCATGAGACCAATCCAAATGAAGAAGACTGTCTGGGTGAAGTAATTAGACGACATATATTTTTCGCTTCTTCTGTATTTCAAAGACGTTGGGAAGAGTGTACAGATATACAAATTTGTCATAGATACATGCTCAAATAAAAACTTCATCCAACCCCGTCATATTCGGAATCCAAACAAAAAACCATTTGTCACAAATTTAGTCGGAGGAAATATTAAGATCACACATAATTACTTTATCCAACTATTTGACCCCAAAGTAGAAAAACTTGAATTTTTCATACTCCCAAACTTCATTTCATTTGATGATATAATTGGTAATGACGCACTACAAAAATTAAATGGTGTCATTCACAATAAAAAAAATTACATGACAATTCATCCGAACATAATTATACCGTTCAAACAACATCTTACAGAAACTGTTAATAACCTAATTGTTAGAACCGCCCATTTATCTAAAGATGACTAACATAATCAGTGCAGTAAATCCGAACAGACAGATGCCCTATTCCCGAGATCAACGAGATTCTCGCTAATCTTGGCAATAACAGTTGGTTCTCAATAATACAATATATCTCAAGAGAGTATTTCATCAAATACAGCTCAAAAAGTCGGATATCGAAAAAACGGCGTTTTCGTTTCCATAACGTGAACTCGTCTTCCCTTCCCGGCTATTTGTCAAACAGCTCTCGATGATATCCTGAGAAGGATACATTCAACTTGACAAATGCGAATTCTTGCAGAAAGAGTTGGAGTTCCTAGGATTTCTTTTAGGAACTGATGGAATTAAGACCAATCCAAAGAAAGTTCAGGCCGTTGAAGAATTAACCATCCCAAAAACCATAAAAGATTAATGTACGTTTTTAGGTATATCAGGCTATTATCATATCGTATTATTAATTTATTCAAGATTACGGTAAAATAGGAAAACCTTTGACATCCCTTTTAAGAGATGAAGAGGGACGAGTGTCCAAACATCTTTCAAAAAATAAAACTATCTAACTCGACACAAATGCCATCAAGTCTTTCCAAGATATTAAGCAATTAATGGCTTCTAAAGAAGTACATATATAGAATCTACTTGTTTAATAAATAAATCTAACTCTTCTGCAAGTCCAGTAAAATCCGATATTTCCCTTATCAGATCAAGTAAATTCAAATTCTCCATACCTTGTTTTTTTTTTTTTGTTTCTATCTTGGGGTTGCTTTCTGCTTAGACTGCTAAGTCCAACTATGATTTTATTTTATTTTGCACTCCTTATGTAAATATGTACATACATATATGTTGATCTTGTCTTTTTCTGTTTCACACTTGCCTTTGTTCTAATGATTATTTTTTTTTTTAAATTGTCACTAGATTTTGTTTCACTTCACTTTTAGTTAATCCCAACTATATATAACATACAACTTTTTTTTTATTGTTGCTTACTCTCTGTATTTCTTAATTTGCTATTCACTAAGATCTTAGTTCACTTGCTTTCACCGACTGCGCCAGTAATATGTTTATATATAAATTAAACGCAACTATTCCTTAAACGTGTTTTATTTTCCACTGCCAATACAAAAGTGAATGCACCACTTGCTTTTAGCTTGCATCTAACATACGTTGTACAGAAAAATATAACAGTACACAAACAGAAAACGAACAGAGAAGAAAAGAAGGAAACGATCATGCGACAAGTGCAGCACATCAAGCCAAGCCAACAGGTGGACTAGTGGTTGCAGGTTGGGACTGTACCATAATTGGTGAACAACATGCATGCGGCTGATAGCATTCACTCACAGCATTCGTTGGAGTGTGTTCTGTTACCATGCTGTCTCGCGAGGAAGCATGTGGATCGATTGGTGAAAACAGCATGTTTACCAATGCTGTGGTACTTTATTTGGACGCTTGCTCCCATTTTTGATATTGCGCTGTACATGTTCCCGCTGTTGCTAGGCAGTTGTGTTGTGGGACACATGTAACTCAGGGGGCATTCCTCCGCCTTGTGGTTATCACTGCACTGAACACATCGAAGCTGCATTTGGCAGATCGACGCGGCGTGCCCAAACCTTTGGCAGCGAACGCATTGAAGAATGTCGTCGCGCCTGCTAATAATTTTCCAGACGCAGTCCAGATAATCTAAGAACTTGATTTTTTTTAGATTGTCTGTTTTGCTTATGGGTGACAGCCCATAAGTCGTTTTCTTTCTCATTTTTGCTGTGCCTTCTTTGGGCATCGTTGACTGGTAGCCAGATTCTGCCACCAGTTGTTGTTTTTCTTTGTCCACTTTAAAGAGCGCACGGTTCGTGGGATTCCATTTCCCTGCACTCACTCACTTAAATGAGTATTTCGTTACTTACTTACTTAAGGTGGCGCTACAGTCCGGGGTGGACCTGGGCCTCAACCAACAAGCGTCTCCAGCCAGCTCGATCTTTAGCTAGCTGTCTCCAGTTTCGCACGCATAGTTGGTTGAGGTCCCTTTCCACTTGCGTGCGCCACCTGAGTCGCGGTCTTCCTCTACTGCGCCGTCCCTCGGGGGTGGATTCGAAGACTTTTCGGGCCGGAGTATTGGTTTCCATCCGCTCTACATGACCTAGCCATTTCAGTCTTTGGATCTTCACTCTTCTGGCTAAGTCGATGTCGCTAAACAGCCCGTATAGTTCGTCATTATATCTCCTCCTCCACTCACCGTCTATGCAGACGGGACCGAAAATCACACGAAGAATTTTCCTCTCGAAGCAACCAAGGGGAGCTTCATCCGCTTTTGACAAAGTCCATGCCTCCGCGCCATAGAGCAGGACTGGGACGATTAAGGTCTTGTAGAGCGTTATCTTGGTTGTTCGAGAGAGGGCTTTGTTTACCAGTTGCTTTCTTAGCCCAAAGAAGCAGCGATTGGCAAGGGTTATTCTTCGTTTGATTTCAGCGCTGGTGTCATTGTCTGAGTTTATAGCGGTGCCGAGGTAGACAAAGTTTTTGACTACCTCAAAGTTATATCTGTCTGCTGTGACGTTCTGACCGAGACGTCGGTGTTGGGTGCCCTTTCTCGTTGACAGCATATACTTGGTCTTACCCTCGTTTATCGCTAAACCCATCTTCGCGGCCTCCGTTGCAATACCCACAAAAGCGCCATTGACATCACGCTGCGTTCTTCGGATAATGTCAATATCGTCGGCATATGCGAGTAGTTGGACAGACTTCTGAAAGATTGTTCCTCTGGTGTTGGCGTTCGAGTTTTGAACAATTCGTTCAAGAACGATGTTGAAAAAGTCGCATGACAGCGCATCGCCTTGTCTGAATCCTTTTTTGACATCAAAGGTCTCGGTTAGGTCTTTACCGACCTTGATGGAGCAGCGTGCATTCTCCATCGTCATCCTACACAAACGGACGAGTTTGGTAGGGATGCCAAAACTAGACATTGCTCTGTATAGCTCGTCTCTATAGATGCTATCATACGCGGCCTTAAAATCGATGAAAAGGTGATGGGCTTTAGGCGTTCACACAGTATGGCAGATAAGATTTTATATGCGATACTTAGGAGACTGATGCCTCTGTAGTTAGGGATTTGGTTCTTCGTCGCCGTTATACAGTCTGCAGAAATGGTTTTTCCATATCCTCAGCATCGACTGTGAATCTACTACGATGTTCCCTTGATCATCCTTACAGGCTTTGGTTCAGATGTAGAAGAATACGAACGTTTTGTGAATCAAGAGTGTGGAAATTATACTCCCAAGGATCATGAGACCAATCCAAATGAAGAAGACTGTCTGGGTGAAGTAATTAGACGACATATATTTTTCGCTTCTTCTGTATTTCAAAGACGTTGGGAAGAGTGTACAGATACACAAATTTGTCATAGATACATGCTCAAATAAAAACTTCATCCAACCCCGTCATATTCGGAATCCAAACAAAAAACCATTTGTCACAAATTTAGTCGGAGGAAATATTAAGATCACACATAATTACTTTATCCAACTATTTGACCCCAAAGTAGAAAAACTTGAATTTTTCATACTCCCAAACTTCATTTCATTTGATGATATAATTGGTAATGACGCACTACAAAAATTAAATGGTGTCATTCACAATAAAAAAAATTACATGACAATTCATCCGAACATAATTATACCGTTCAAACAACATCTTACAGAAACTGTTAATAACCTAATTGTTAGAACCGCCCATTTATCTAAAGATGACTAACATAATCAGTGCAGTAAATCCGAACAGACAGATGCCCTATTCCCGAGATCAACGAGATTCTCGCTAATCTTGGCAATAACAGTTGGTTCTCAATAATACAATATATCTCAAGAGAGTATTTCATCAAATACAGCTCAAAAAGTCGGATATCGAAAAAACGGCGTTTTCGTTTCCATAACGTGAACTCGTCTTCCCTTCCCGGCTATTTGTCAAACAGCTCTCGATGATATCCTGAGAAGGATACATTCAACTTGACAAATGCGAATTCTTGCAGAAAGAGTTGGAGTTCCTAGGATTTCTTTTAGGAACTGATGGAATTAAGACCAATCCAAAGAAAGTTCAGGCCGTCGAAGAATTAACCATCCCAAAAACCATAAAAGATTAATGTACGTTTTTAGGTATATCAGGCTATTATCATATCGTATTATTAATTTATTCAAGATTACGGTAAAATAGGAAAACCTTTGACATCCCTTTTAAGAGATGAAGAGGGACGAGTGTCCAAACATCTTTCAAAAAATAAAACTATCTAACTCGACACAAATGCCATCAAGTCTTTCCAAGATATTAAGCAATTAATGGCTTCTAAAGAAGTACATATATAGAATCTACTTGTTTAATAAATAAATCTAACTCTTCTGCAAGTCCAGTAAAATCCGATATTTCCCTTATCAGATCAAGTAAATTCAAATTCTCCATACCTTGTTTTTTTTTTTTGTTTCTATCTTGGGGTTGCTTTCTGCTTAGACTGCTAAGTCCAACTATGATTTTATTTTATTTTGCACTCCTTATGTAAATATGTACATACATATATGTTGATCTTGTCTTTTTCTGTTTCACACTTGCCTTTGTTCTAATGATTCTTTTTTTTTAAATTGTCACTAGATTTTGTTTCACTTCACTTTTAGTTAATCCCAACTATATATAACATACAACTTTTTTTTATTGTTGCTTACTCTCTGTATTTCTTAATTTGCTATTCACTAAGATCTTAGTTCACTTGCTTTCACCGACTGCGCCAGTAATATGTTTATATATAAATTAAACGCAACTTTTCCTTAAACGTGTTTTATTTTCGACTGCCAATACAAAAGTGAATGCACCACTTGCTTTTAGCTTGCATCTAACATACGTTGTACAGAAAAATATAACAGTACACAAACAGAAAACGAACAGAGAAGAAAAGAAGGAAACGATCATGCGACAAGTGCAGCACATCAAGCCTAGCCAACAGGTGGACTAGTGGTTGCAGGTTGGGACTGTACCATAATTGGTGAACAACATGCATGCGGCTGATAGCATTCACTCACAGCATTCGTTGGAGTGTGTTCTGTTACCATGCTGTCTCGCGAGGAAGCATGTGGATCGATTGGTGAAAACAGCATGTTTACCAATGCTGTGGTACTTTATTTGGACGCTTGCTCCCATTTTTGATATTGCGCTGTACATGTTCCCGCTGTTGCTAGGCAGTTGTGTTGTGGGACACATGTAACTCAGGGGGCATTCCTCCGCCTTGTGGTTATCACTGCACTGAACACATCGAAGCTGCATTTGGCAGATCGACGCGGCGTGCCCAAACCTTTGGCAGCGAACGCATTGAAGAATGTCGTCGCGCCTGCTAATAATTTTCCAGACGCAGTCCAGATAATCTAAGAACTTGATTTTTTTTAGATTGTCTGTTTTGCTTATGGGTGACAGCCCATAAGTCGTTTTCTTTCTCATTTTTGCTGTACCTTCTTTGGGCATCGTTGACTGGTAGCCAGATTCTGCCACCAGTTGTTGTTTTTCTTTGTCCGCTTTAAAGAGCGCACGGCTCGTGGGATTCCATTTCCCTGCACTCACTCACTTAAATGAGTATTTCGTTACTTACTTACTTAAGGTGGCGCTACAGTCCGGGGTGGACCTGGGCCTCAACCAACAAGCGTCTCCAGCCAGCTCGATCTTTAGCTAGCTGTCTCCAGTTTCGCACGCATAGTTGGTTGAGGTCCCTTTCCACTTGCGTGCGCCACCTGAGTCGCGGTCTTCCTCTACTGCGCCGTCCCTCGGGGGTGGATTCGAAGACTTTTCGGGCCGGAGTATTGGTTTCCATCCGCTCTACATGACCTAGCCATTTCAGTCTTTGGATCTTCACTCTTCTGGCTAAGTCGATGTAGCTAAACAGCCCGTATAGTTCGTCATTATATCTCCTCCTCCACTCACCGTCTATGCAGACGGGACCGAAAATCACACGAAGAATTTTCCTCTCGATGCAACCAAGGGGAGCTTCATCCGCTTTTGACAAAGTCCATGCCTCCGCGCCATAGAGCAGGACAGGGACGATTAAGGTCTTGTAGAGCGTTATCTTGGTTGTTCGAGAGAGGGCTTTGTTTACCAGTTGCTTTCTTAGCCCAAAGAAGCAGCGATTGGCAAGGGTTATTCTTCGTTTGATTTCAGCGCTGGTGTCATTGTCTGAGTTTATAGCGGTGCCGAGGTAGACAAAGTTTTTGACTACCTCAAAGTTATATCTGTCTGCTGTGACGTTCTGACCGAGACGTCGGTGTTGGGTGCCCTTTCTCGTTGACAGCATATACTTGGTCTTACCCTCGTTTATCGCTAAACCCATCTTCGCGGCCTCCGTTGCAATACCCACAAAAGCGCCATTGACATCACGCTGCGTTCTTCGGATAATGTCAATATCGTCGGCATATGCGAGTAGTTGGACAGACTTCTGAAAGATTGTTCCTCTGGTGTTGGCGTTCGAGTTTTGAACAATTCGTTCAAGAACGATGTTGAAAAAGTCGCATGACAGCGCATCGCCTTGTCTGAATCCTTTTTTGACATCAAAGGTCTCGGTTAGGTCTTTACCGACCTTGATGGAGCAGCGTGCATTCTCCATCGTCATCCTACACAAACGGACGAGTTTGGTAGGGATGCCAAAACTAGACATTACTCTGTATAGCTCGTCTCTATAGATGCTATCATACGCGGCCTTAAAATCGATGAAAAGGTGATGGGCTTTAGGCGTTCACACAGTATGGCAGATAAGATTTTATATGCGATACTTAGGAGACTGATGCCTCTGTAGTTGGCGCAGTTCAAAGGGTCTCCTTTTTTATGGATCGGGCCAACAATGCTGAGGTTCCATTCATCGGGCATGTTTTCCTCCGACCATATTTTACAGATGAGTTGGTGAATGCTCCTTACCAAATCATCGCCTGTGGCTTTAAAAAGCTCGGCGGGTAGGCCGTCAGCTCCCGCAGCCTTGTTGGATTTCAGTTTAGATATGGCAATCCTCACTTCATCCGGGTCGGGTGGACGGAATTGTTGATCTTCGTCGTCCCTTTCATTGGGGTTGAATGGTTCGTTCTGCCTGCCAGCGGGATTTGGTTCTTCGTCGCCGTTATACAGTCTGCAGAAATGGTTTTTCCATATCCTCAGCATCGACTGTGACTCTACTACGATGTTCCCTTGATCATCCTTACAGGCTTTGGTTCGGACTTTATAACCTTGACTGGTTAACTTTACCCTTTGGTAAAACTTCCTCACCTCATTCCTGCAGTAATATCCCTCTATTCTGCAGATCGCGCGCTTCTCATGCTCCTTTTTTTTCTCCTGAGAAGCCGGTGTTCTTCTCTCCTCTTCTGCTCGTAGAGCTCCCGAGCAGCTTTGTATGCTTCTTGCTTGGCTGCATTCGCCTGCCGACACTCGTTGTCAAACCAGGGGTTTCGTTGTGGTGGCGGATTGAAACCCAGCACATCAGAGGCGGCATCTCTGATGGCTTTTTGGCAATGCTGCCACTGGTCTTCAATACTTGATGTTGGCGGCGTAGGATTTCTTAAGAGGTTAAGGGAGACACGATCGGAAAAGGATTTGGCAATCTCTTGCGATTGTAGCCGGCTGACGTTGAACTTCCTCACAGTATTTCTTTGTCTTGGCGGTGTTCGGCATATCCGCAGCCTTACCTTGGCTACAACAAGGTGGTGGTCCGAATCAATGTTGGCGCCTCGGAACGTTCGGACATCTATGATACTGGAGGAGTGCCTTGCGTCTATCGCAATATGGTCAATCTGATTGACTGTTGATTGATCAGGAGATCGCCATGTTCCTTTGTGAATATCGAGATGTGGGAATCTTGTACTGGCTACTACAACATTTCGGCCCGCAGCAAAATCGATCAGCCTAAATCCGTTATCGGATGTGGTGTCGTGTAGGCTGTGCTTCCCGACCGTACTACCAAAGATGTTCTCTCTTCCTAGCTTTGCTTTAAATTGCCAAGGACAATTTTAAAGTCGAAGCTAGGGCATTGCTCATACGTTTTGTCCAGGAGCTCATAGAACCTGTCTTTGGTGTCATCATCTTTCTCCTCTGTGGGGGCATGTGCGCATATAAGGCTTATGTTGGTAAATTTAGCCTGGAACTGTCATGAGGCGCTCGTTCACGGACCTTAACGACAGGACTTCTTGCATAAGTCTGCCTCTAACGATAAATCCACATCCAAATAGGAGCTGTTTTTGTTGTTTGTAGCAATCACCGTAGTATATATCACTGTTTTTCATTCTTCTTTTGCCCGGTCCACCCCATCGCACTTCTTGGATGGCGGTTATATCTGCCTTGCAGCAGTCTAGGGCTTCCGCTAGTTGTTCGGCTGCACGTGGCCTATTAAGGGACCTTACATTCCACGTACAAATCCGAAGATCGTTGTCCGTATATCGTTTGCAGGGGTCGTCATCAGTAAAATCATCCGTTTCCGAGGCTTGTTGTTGCTTCGTAACTAGCAATTTTTTGTGTGGCCGGGCAGTTACCCCGACGGCACAACCCCCAACCTGGAGGGCCAGTGCCTTTTTTGTAATCCC
Source organism: Eristalis pertinax (assembly GCA_907269125.1). Lineage (NCBI taxonomy): Eukaryota > Metazoa > Arthropoda > Insecta > Diptera > Syrphidae > Eristalis > Eristalis pertinax. The sequence goes on from OU026145.1 coordinate 90,670,654, forward strand.
TAGGACAAGAGGTCGCACTTATAAGTTTGGCAAGTTGAGCTCGGGTGAACTACAAGCAGTACCGGATGGCTACCACTTGGAGATAAAATAAGCACAATTGGTGTGTAGAAAAAGTTACAACACTGGGCATCGCCAGGTTGACGCCAGTCAGTGCCTACCCGATTCCCACAGCACCCAGCCATCTGAGTATTTCCTTGGGGTAATGAAAAAAAGGATTGATCTTTTTCTTTTTTTTGGTCTTGTCCCCAACGGGGATCGAACCAGCACTTGTTGAGTCAAGAGGACTGACGGTACCAACTCTCGGCCGATCCTCTATTGGAAAAACTTGCGGCACCTGTACTACTAAATTAATGCGATTATCATTCGCTTTTATTTTGTGGAAGTCGAAACACTCACGCACTATCACTGCACTACTCAAAGGTCTGTGAACGACTGATTTTGAAAATACTCATAAGCAAAAAGTATTCCTATGTCGTGATTTTTTGTATACGTTATACAAGTCAATTAAAATGTCAGTCGAACTACAACCCGGCTGGCAATGTTTAAGTGTGTTAAAAACTTATTTAGTAAATCTACATTATTTTGAGATATGACAGTGACCTAAAAGTCCTACTTAAATAGTTCCCTATTTGTTTTTTCCGCTATGAACCAACGCCAACAAACCAAAAAACTATATACTAACCTACACTCAATAACATTCACACTTGGTTGACAGTTTCTCGGTAATCATCACCGGATCAGTCATAGCATTATCCATCCCCCTCCTCTTGAATTTTCCCTAACCCTTGTCAGTTCCTACCAGTTTATTTTACATACATATGTGTAAATCCGACTTTCCGAGATGGTGTCAGGCAGCATAATTTGCATATCAATCAAATGATTTATTAATTCAACCAGATTTTCACATTTGCTCCATGCTTACAGTATACAGTTTACAAACTGCTACTGAAAGCGGGCCAACTGATTGTCGGCGAGATTTTTAATTGATAAATTTGATTGGAATCGTATATCGAGAGATAAGCCAAACGCGAGGTTTAATACGATTTCAGTGTACCTGTGTAATACCAGTATCAGTGTGGAACAAAATGCTTATATTACTACACAATGAGTAGATGATATGTTCTGTTAAATTTGGTTGGACGACATACCACAACCCCTCTCATTTAACTCTGCTACATGATCTCTAAATACAAAACGTTAATTTAATGTAAGTAAATTGGTTCTTCACATTTCGTGGTCAAAAGTGAAAAAAGATTAAAAATGTATGTAGAAGCCTGGGTGGGTTTCTTAAAATATACGATCGATTTTTTTTTTTAATTTAATACATGTTTTGATTCATGTAAGAATTCTGGTATGCGTGTATAGAGATGAATATGTAGACACATATGTCGCTATATATAAGTAACCAACATCTATTGTCACTTGAAATATGTATATCATGCAAGATTGTGATTATTCGGCACAGTTTGGGATTATCTGATATGAACTTAGATATTTCTATATTACTTGGTTTCTATATATACATAGGTAGTTATGAATATTTATATTAATATAAGTAGATACAAACATTCATAAGTTTCTTACAGTCGTACAGTCTGCATGAATGGAGCAAATTGCCATGAGTTGATTAGCGTTGAATTTTGATATAAGATGTTTGTTTGAGTAGCTCTGCATACAAACGATAGGAAGCACGAATCGATCACACAAGGATAGCCGAGCGAGTTCAAACCGTAACAAAAAATAAGTGTTACTCGCTATGTGGTCTGTACCCAAACGCACTTAGAGAAAAAATCCTGTAAAATCAAACAGAATTTAACCATTTACCGTGTTGTTATTTGTTCAACATATCCCAGAGTGTTGAAATTTAATACGATACATGATTTTGACACGATTTTTATTTCTTGGCCGAGTGCTAACTTAACGTGAACAATCCTGTTATATTTATACTGTGCAACATGTTGAATTAGAATGAAAATTACAAGGAATCAACATGATTCCATATGAGCTGTAAAATTAACATTTAAAATTGTAAAATTAACATTTTTATAACGTTGATCTAAAAGTGGCGCCCTGTATATTCTGCAAAATCTATGGTTAAACTCAAACTATTTGCCATGCCAAACTTACATGGACACGTGATGAATTAACAAGGTTCACTGGTAAATTGACACTATGCATGACAAGATTAAATTCACTTCGGTTCAATTGACAAATAAATAAAACAAAATTTTAGTTTACTTACTTATAATTTTTACTGTTCATTTTTTATTGAAGATATTTTAATCGTACCACCTTTAATTTATTACTAAGAATGTGGAGATGAAGAGAGGTGAGATGAATTCATTTACATTTAAATAATATGATATGTCAATTTATAACTTCTATAACATAGGCTTGGAGATGTGTATCAAAATAAATAATTTTGTAGTCAAAACAAATTAAGAAAAGGTCTTGATTTGAGGATTTCAAAAAAAGAAATTTCACCTATCTTAGCAATTAGAAAAAAGATCTTATTGTATTTTATACCATTGAATGTTACTTTATAATAAAATTGAAGTTGCTTCAAATTGAATTTGTTTTGGAAAAAGTCGCTGTATATAAAAATAGTACTATTAGGGAACAAATGTTCACTGTTGGTTAATAAATTCGGTTGGAAAAACTTCTCAGATCTGAAATTGTATGCATATTTTAAAGCAGCTTTAATTGATAAAGTCCATGGAACATTTAAGTGTGAAAACTTTATGAGTTTCCTCAAACCTCATGCACATGGAAACATAAAAAATCATTGTGGACTTTTTTTCAGCTATTATTTAAATAATTAATCAAATATATTAAGTTTGGGTCATACGATTTAATGGCTGTACTGAGCAATTCCTGTCCAATGCTTTTTTTAAATCATTTCGTAATGGCGGCTGTAGTCATTTATGGACACGCAGTGAAGAATATTGTCAGCTTGTGAATCACAAATCGATGACTTCCATTTACAACGCTTACTCCCAGCAGAAGTAGCTTTAATTGAATTTTTATCTTTAATTGGTTTAACAACAGGATGCAATAAACTGAGAACAATGCAGTTTTTTGAATCTGCAAAAAAAACAAAGTTTAGTCGCAAGATCAAGATATCGAATATACATTCAGAAATATCGCCTTCGAGTTTCTGTAAGAAGTTTTTGGACTTTTTTCTTTATTTTTTCCTTGAAGTAAGGAATGTTTTTGCCGAAACTGATTTCATTTTTGAAAAATATTTTAAACCTTTTCTCGCGAAACCTGGGCAAAATCCATTTCAATCTAAATATGACATTGTATTATTATTCCCAATAATTGTTATTAAAAAATCTTACTAAAGAATAGCGCAAAGAATTCTGGAATGAAGGCCAGTCAGCCAAAATATCAATGTCTTTGCTTAAAATATCGGATCTGCGAATTTCAAAGGTGGCCTTCCATTTTTCGCATACTTAATCCCATGCCTCAATGTTGTGCAATAACCATGTTTTTTTCCGAGTCATTTTCGCTTTTTGGAAGATATGTAGGTTGGTTTGCAATAAGAAAATATGCTTCCTTTCAACTGTAACCTCAGCAGCTGTAACCAATAAGCTCAAATTTGTTTAGTCTTTGATTCTTTCTTTGTCTTTGTCTTTTATAAAGTTGAGTTAGAATTATAAAAAGTTAAAATTTCTGGTCCTCTTGGGGTTTCCTGAAGGGCGTCATAAAGTTTTGGATTGGACAAATGAGTTGAAGAGCTTTGATTAGACTGTGAGTTTAATTAGCTTTGGTTTGATGTTGAAGTTATCCAGATTCGAAATGAAAGTGTTTGGCCTGAAACAAAATATGTGACGTGACAATTTGTTACTTCGCCTAAGAGAATTTAAAGATACTAATTCTCACCCCAAGAAAACCCAATCACTCTACATTCGGTTAGCGTATTTGATAAGCATGTGCAGCACTTTGGACGTTGGATCGCGTCTGTGGTATAATTGTTTGGATTTTGATACTTAATAAGAGTAGAAAAAAGAGTAGATTCCAGAATAACAGATTTATTCTCCTTCTCGATGTCACCCACAAAAATGCTATGCGGGCTATTGTGACTAAATTTCGCACCAATTTTACATTGTTGGACATTAAACCACCAACATGCTTACGTAGAGTGCGAACAGAAGAAAATATCGCAGTTGTATCGACCAGTGTTAATAATGACCATCAATTATTGATTCGTCGCCGTTCGCAGCAATTGGGCCTCTGTTACTCAACAACGTGGAAAATTTTGCGGAAGGGTTTTGCCCAAAATGCAAGAGCTTGACTTGCATGACATGTGGTTTCAACAAAACGGTGCCACATGCCACACAGCACGCGCAACAATGGACTTATTGGGGGGCGAGTTCGGTGAACATTTTATTTCACGTTCGGGACCGGTCAATTGGCCGCCTAGATCGTGCGATTTAACGCCTTTAGACTAGCCCGCTTCAATTGACGCATTGGAAGACAACATTGAAGCATTTATTCGTGAGATACCGACCGAAATGTTGGAAAGAGTCCTGAGAAAACTATTCTGATATTTATTGTTCTTTTCTTTAATTTTTCACAATAATTCTTAGACTTATTTTTCACCACGTTTTTTAACCGATAAACAGGTGTGGATTTTCTCCACGGGTGCAATACTGTGCAAGTTGCAGGTGCATGTATCTACAGCAATGTGTGGTATTACTGCATGTGTACCGTATAGAATAGTGAATGCAAAAGTGTACACGCGAAATTTACAACGTAGCCTTTCAAACGGACTAGGAGGAAATCTCTGCTCCCACTTACAGCAGAATAGGAAATTGTCTCACAACGAGTGAATTCCGTTAATGCACTTTATTGTAAAAATCACAATTTTTCAAAGTTTAAATTTGAAAAAAGTTCTGCACACTTTATTGTTTTAATTAGTTACTTTGTCCAATGAAGGTAAATTAAATGTAAATATCAACTGTTATTGCTTATGAACTTTATATTTTCTTCGGTAAGAACTTCATACATCTTCCCGAAGCAGTCATACTGCACTTATTAATGAAGCAAGCTATACCATACGATGCAATTATATATCTTTGTTGAGATTCCCTACTATAACTAAATTGTTCGCTTTTTCCTGGTTAAATAGTATAAAAGAGTTTACTAAATAAAAATCGACATTAAACGTATGAAGTCTTACATATGTACATAAAAAGACATAAATGTACAAATGAAAATGCGACCAAAGAAGATGTGTAATAAATGTAGAAGAAGAAAAAGTGGTATAAGAGTGGTATATAAATGATATCTTTGATTTCACATTTCTCTATTACATGTTGCTTACATTATGATTCTTATAATGACAATTGCATTGAACAGTGGTGCATAAATGTACGTATGCATATACAACACACCCCATCAATGCAATGGCAATAAGTGAAATTGTTCCTTAAAACTCAATACAAAAAACTCTGTTTAGAATTAAAAAAGGAAGGCTCTCAATTTAATACGACAAAAGGAAGTCTAAGAAAGGAATGGAAAATAGTCAAAAGCTTACTTAACAAGGACTCAGCCAAAATAGTATATAGTGTTTTATGTACTGATGGCGTTGAAAAAATAGATAAACGTGAAATTGCAGACGCTTTTAATAGTTATTCTTCTAATATCGGACGCAGCCTATGTGATAAAATCGTACAGTGTTGTGTCCATTGTTCAATGCAAGAAAGTAGTTTCGTTTTTGAACTAATAACCCGGTTGGAAATTCTGAGAACAATTGGTAGTTTAAATAAATCTAATTCTTGTGGTGCTGATGGTTTATCTAATATTGTCTTAAAAAGTATTGCATGTTTTACAGTGGATGTCTTGGCAGAAATATTTAACTGTAGTGTGTTTACTGGTGTTTTTCCGAATGATCTTAAATGTGCTGATGTCATACTTCTATTCAAAAAACGCTCTACAATGGAAATCGGCAACTATCGACCCATCTCATTGCCTCCAGTAATTAGTAATGTATTTGAAAAACTGATCAAGAACAATAGTAAATTTTCTTAATAAAAAGGTTCAGTTTGGTTTTCAAAAAGGAAAGTCTACAGAAGATGAACTTTTACTGTTCTGTCTAAAATTATGTCTCACCTTGATGAGACAAAACGTACTGCTGGTCTATTTATGGTATCAGCAAAGAAAACTGGAAAAGGCAGGCATTCGAGAATTCATGCTAAATTTGTTTGAGTCTTATCTTAAAAAGGGTCCCAAAGAGTAAAATTGGATGGGATGAGAAGCGAAATTAAATTCCTGAATGTTGGGGTACCTCAAGGCTCCGTCTTGGGCCAATCTTATTCTTAGTTTACATCAAACTCACTACTTGGACTTGATTGCGAAGGCACACTAACCGCTTTTGCCGATGATATTGGGTTTTCTTTGGCTCAAACAGTCCTTTGGACTTAGTTTCCGACATCAATTGGGATGTGAACCTATTAAGGCATTGGCTTGCTAAACATAAGTTAGTAATAAGTTCCAAAACTAAATTTATGTTTTTTAACTTGTCTCATACTCAGGAACAGGATGCTGATGTTTACTTTCATGCACCAAATTGCCAAAGATATACATTACTAAAATGCAGATTTTGAATTCCTCTTGCCCCACTTTTTGTAGTAGTCAAAACTGTAGTGATAAGTGTTTTTTGATAAAGAGTGTTAATGAATTCAAGTATTTAGGGCTCATTTTGGATACTGGTATGAAATTTTTAAATCATGCAAATGAATTGAAGAAATATTTCCGTTCCACACTTAGACATTTTTATTATTTGCGTAATGTATGTTCTCCGAAGCTGTTAACTGCTATTTACTATGGCATATTTCACTCAAAGCTACAATATGGTATTACTTGTTGGGGAGGTGTATATTTTTCTAAAATAAAACCCATACTAATTCTACAAAAGTACATTGTACGAAGAATCTGTCGCAAACCTGTAGATATCCTAGCTTTTCTTTGTTTTATGTCTTAAGAGTTCCTCCTGTTCGTCATTTGTATTGTTTTAAAGTGCTAAAAGCGTTCTTTATGCGATCTGGTAATCGTAATGTTCGTATAATTTCAAGTCATAATTTGCGTGGAAACTGTTCAAACATGTTAACTATACCTATGTTTCGTACCACTGCTTACAATCATTTTGCCTCTGTCCTGTGTATTCGCTTATTTAATAAACTCCCGGAATCGGTTAAAACACAGCTAATACCCGGTTTATTTCTAAAGTCCTTAAAAATGTGGTTATTTTACCTTAACTACGATAAAATAGAATCTCTTCTCTCTGATACTTTGGTGTAATTGTTAACATTAGTATTAAACATCAGAAGGTACTGTTATATCAGAAGGTACTTTCATTTTTATTATTTATTTAAAATCATACTTTTTTATATATAAATATCCCTTATTCTCAAAATATTATACTTTGTTTATATCCTCTTTTGCAAGGTTGCCCCACACAAAAATATAGTTCCGTTAAAAAGCCAACACTCGCAGCAAGTTTTTTTTTTTTCGTTTTTGTTTTATTTTATAATTCATTTTTCTTACATGCTAGACAAAAATAACTAAAACTAGCTTAACTAACTTAACAATCGTTCTTACATCTAACCTACTGACCCTATACGGGTACTCTAAGCTATTCTGAACTAAATTTAATTGTGCCTTTCGGCTTAGACTATGGTTTTTTTTTTTCTTTTCTGAATGTACTTTCTGATTAGTTTGGCCAAGAAAACTGGTAAAAAACTTGGCATTATATATCTATCTTAACCTATCATAAACTTACGTAACCTAATATAAAAACTTATGAGCTAACTTAACTATGTCCGTAACAGTACGGCACGTGCACCAGGGCGTATATGTTATGTATATGCCTAACATATAAAATTTATACTACCCTAAGATCTATGTAAGTTGGCCACTACGGTCAACTACCGCGTCATTTTGAAAATCCAGCGGCGGCGGGGGCTGGTTTTGGTGTAGCCACCAGTAAAATTGCGTTCTTTGGCAGACTCTCTCCTGTCTCGAGCAGAGATCGCTCTACTGAACCGGAGGAGATCCTCGTGAATGCGAGCGACATCCCGTTCGTATTGGAGTCGCCTGTCCACTGTTCGGCGTACGACGTGGAAGATGACAGGACATCCTTGTGGATCCTGTATTAGGCCAATTGTGTCGAGATAGAGGAACGCTTCAGGAGGAATAAAGCCGGTGAGGCGCACTCTCTCATGGTACATAACATTGGGGTAGTAAGCCCCAAAGATCAGACTGTTGGAAGAAGTCATAGCCATAGTCATAGTCATAGTTTAATAATGAAATTATCTATCCTGTTCAAGTTTGCCTCGTTGTACAGGACCTCGTTAGGATAGAACTTCTTGTACTCAGACTCGGGTGTACGATACAACCGGAGACAAGTGCGAAGACACTGTCTCTCGAACAACCTCATCTTTTCCATCTGGGAAGGACTCACATTGAACCACAGTGGACAACCGTAGGCCATAACTGGGCGGATGAGGGACATGTAGCAGATTACCTTTACTCTGGTGTCAAGTTGGCTGCTGTAAAACAACCCCCTTGCCACAGCAAAGGCCTTTTTAGCTTTCGCCAGAGCAATATCTATATGTTTGTCAAAATACAGATATTGATCCAGCCAAATGCCAAAATATCTGACTACACTTTTCACATCTAACGGCCGTCCCTGCGGGTCAACTATGCCGAACTTGCGCCAGTTTGTGCGCGTATCCCATGCTGCCATGTACAGCGGGGTCCTGAAAAGGATAGTTTCGCACTTCAGGAAGTTGATATTCAACTTCCAGTCGTCGCAAAATCGCTGAATTTGTTCGAAGTCACATTGCAACAAGTTATTTATTACTTCGACCTTCGGAGCTGATCTGTACGCTACTAGATCGTCGGCGTACGCAATTAAGTGCTGCATGGAACCTATAAGATCTGCAGTGAATATTGAGAACAAGATCGGCGAACCAACCGCTCCCTGTTGCAGACCATTTTTGATATCAAAGACCGTGGAAGAAGTTACGTCGCCACTTTTCACGACGAACTTTCTACCTATTATCATGTCATAGATCATGTATAGCAATGATTTGCTTATGCCGAGCCTGACCAGCTTGAGGAAGAGGCCCTCTAACCAAACGGTGTCGAACGCTTTCTCCAAGTCAATCAGACAAGCACCCGTGCATTGTTTTTTGTCTTTCTTCCACTGAATGTCGGATACCAGTTTGAACGCGGCATGTATAGTTTCATGCCCCGCCCTGAATCCGAACTGGTTGTCCGGTATGATTTTATTTTCCTCAACCCATTGTTTCAGAACTCGAATGACTATCTTTTCAAAGACCTTGCTTATGCAAGGAAGAAGACTAATCGACCGAAGATTTGTCGGGATAGATTAGTCTTTGTCCCGTTTAGGGATTGGTTGCACCACAGCTGTTTTCCAGTGTACCGGGTAATAAGCATTACTCAGCGCATTATTGAACAGCGTTGTGTAAATCTGCACGGCTTCGGGGGGAAGATAGCGAAGCACAATATTTGGTATACCATCGATACCCACCGACTTTTTCTTCTTCAGCGAGTTAAAGATACTCTGAAGATCTTCTTGAGAAATCAAGATGTGATTTCCATCATTGGCGACGGCATTATTTGCCATGTTATCGTCACTGAACCTGGTAAAACCAGGATTCTCAGATCGCCATTGACTTATCTCGTTTCGCAGCTCGAAGTGGTTTAGCGAGGCTCTATGCTCCAGGTCGTGATTCGGTCTACGAACCTCGTTGACCGTATACACTCGCTGAAACACAGCACCAATTGCTTTCACCTTCTCCTGGAGATCTTCAACCACGAAGAAGCATCTGGATCGATGCCAACTGAAGTCAGTAATTGTTCGTTATTTGTCGTTCTGGGAAGTCTAACGGCCTGAATGTCGTTTTGATCTTTCCTCCGGAATATTTTATTTACTTGTGGGAACATACCCGGGTTGTTAGATCGTACAGCCCGGATTTTATTGCCCCAGTGCAAGCTTATAGCCAAGCTATAGTTCATACGTATTAACTGTTGGAGGTTCTTGATCTCCGACTTCAATTCCCTGACTGCCGCGTCTTGTGGATTTGTAAACCGCCTGTGTAAGAGTTTGAGTCTTGACAGCAGCCTACTTTTGTGCACGTGAAGTGCATCGATGGTACCATTTCGATAAACATCGCTGTCATCGCTTTTTACTACCTTCGGAATAGTCTTGTCCATGGTACGTTTAATTACGTCGTCCATTTGTATGAGGTACCTGTTAACCTCTTCGTTCGTCAGGTTTCTGTTTGATGGAGGATTGATCCCACTCGAACGTAGTTCTGTGGATAACGTCCTGGAGAAGCGAGGCCAGCGGACCTTATTGTAATTATAAGGATTCCTCTGGACATACTCCTCCAGTTCTTCCACCTCGTTCGGGAGCTGAATAGCTGCGAAGAGTCCGCAGTGATCACTCTCGTACTCAACCGCAGTTAAACAGTTCCGCGTGCGTCTTTCCACGTCTAGTATAGTCAGTCGTCTGTCGATCAGCAACAGATCCAGATAGGATCCGGATCTGGGGTACGATGGCCTATCAGTTGCAAGCAAATCTAGCTTGAACTCAATATTGTGCTCTGCCAACCAGTTATACAGTGGGGTCCCCCTGTCGTTATGCACTCTATTGCCCCATTCTCTATGCTTGGAGTTCAAATCCCCAGCAATGATATAGTAGTTTTCCTCCGAGCTCAGTCGAAGGCTAGTGAAAAGAGTATCGAGTTCTGAAATGAAGTTGCGATTGAGTGCAGGATTGTCAGCTGCGTAGATCGCGATCACATATAACCGCTTTCCACCCTGAAGAGGATTGCGTGCAATACACGTTTCCAGCACTTGAAATCTTCGCACTTCACTGCTATACATGACCTTATGACAGAGGCCTTTTTTGATTAAGAGATTGGATTGTGAGTTTGCATAAGGTTGCAGAGCGTTAATTTGCGTTCTGTCCTAATCAGCGAATTCACATTCACTGCTAGGATCTTAAGGTTACTAGCTGCGTGCGCAGCCATTAGACCGATGATGCGTTTGGCACGGCAAACACCGTCGAGTAGATTAATTCTACTCACGCTGCTTGCTCTTGGAACTGTTTCTCGAGCTGAGCGATCTGCCACTGGATAGAGAGCAGTACCGCCATCATATCCAGATTTACTTCAGGTTGCCTGGCCACTGGGACCGGGGTCACCTTCGGCACTGTCTGTTGTACCGGTCGCCTTCCTGATGCCATTTGGGCGTAGGAGACGGCCGGCGTAACAGTGGTAGCTGGAACACGGGGCACTGGCCTCGCTTCTACCATTTTGACTTGGTTCTTTGCCGCTATACTCTTTCTCCTGATCTCCTGGACTTTAGGACATCCCCGATAATTAGCAGGGTGCCCATTGGTCTTACAGAGTACGCATGTGAGCATAGCCCTGTCCTCGACTTTTTCCTTCCCTAAACGGCATTCCCCTGGATTGTGGGTTTCTGCGCATTTGACGAAGCGAGACTCCATGTTGCAGTTCGCCGCGGCATGCCCAAACCTCTGACAGCGAGCACATTGGAGTATGTGCTTCGTCTTTATTAATGTTTCCCAACTAACAGAACTGGAGCCTAAACGAGTCATTCGCTTTAGGCTCTCTATTCTACTGTCTGGGGTGACCTGAACAAGGAAGAACGGAAGTTTCCTGTTCTCCCTTTTCGTTACCGCAGTGGTGAAGGGCTTAACCCCAACGAACGTGACATCGTCGCTCTGCGCCTGGCGCAGTACAGCGAGGATCTCTTCGGGATCAGTAGCAGGATCCACGCCCTTAAGGAGCATGGTCTGCATTTTCTTCCCTTTTGGGGTGTACGAAAAAAACTCGGCCCCTACCGCCGCTAGCCTTTCTTTTATAATGTGAAAGTCTGCCCCTGACGAGCAGTGGACAGACATTCGTAAGGGCCCTTTATAGAGAAGGATGTAGAATAATACGAACGTTTTGTGAATCAAGAGTGTGGAAATTATACTCCCAAGGATCATGAGACCAATCCAAATGAAGAAGACTGTCTGGGTGAAGTAATTAGACGACATATATTTTTCGCTTCTTCTGTATTTCAAAGACGTTGGGAAGAGTGTACAGATATACAAATTTGTCATAGATACATGCTCAAATAAAAACTTCATCCAACCCCGTCATATTCGGAATCCAAACAAAAAACCATTTGTCACAAATTTAGTCGGAGGAAATATTAAGATCACACATAATTACTATAACAGATTCTCGTTTCTAAGACAAAGAAGAAATTTATGGATTAACCAATGACTGTAAATCAATTAATTTTGTTACTATTTGTAAAAGAGAAAATATTGTAAATCTAACTAACTCTTCTTGTATTCCAAATTTGTTTAAAAGTGTAATTTAATAAATAGTTAGCATATTCCTACAATTTTAAGAAAAAGCACGTGGGATTGATCTACTGAACGATTTCAATGGGGCTCTTAAAGCTAACTCTATGCACCGGAATCTCACTGGCACTTTCATACAAGTATGAAAACACCAACGTCAGCAATAACGAGCTGACATTTACGGTACAAGAAACATCCAGACGTGCAATCCTCCCAGCTTTCTTACAAAAAGAAGACAAATTCCACAAATTAATATCGCTCGAGATGATGAGCGGGATGAAGGATCAAGTTATTAAAATCAGAAAATGATTAGCACACATTCATTAATTATGTATATAGCCTTACAACCATAGTAGCCTATAAAACATGTGGCAGAAGAGGGAAAACGAAAGTTGTAGTTCACAAACCAGAGATGAAGAACATCGAGATTCCATCGCATCTGGGAAACACCAGCAAATGATACTACCATTTTTTTTTTATTCATTTTTGTTTATTAATTCAAAACAGGTCTTTGGACCTAACCTAACAATAATTAAATTAGATACTAATAATTAAAGGAAACAAATGTATATTATGAAAAATTTAAAAACATAATGACAAAACTAACTTACATTCTACCATAAAATAAACTAAAACAACTAACTCAAACTAATGTACTTATTACTTATATATGCCTATACATTTATATATACCTATATCCTATACACATATGTATGCGCATATATCCTCACATACGCATTGTAACGTATAAATGTTATCTACTTGTATACATAAATACATCATCTGTAAATTTATTTTTTTTTGTATACATTTATTTACAACTTAAATATATACCTTAAAACTACCCTCAGATATGGAAGTCGGCCATAGGTTGCAGCTGATGAATTTCCATAATCCACTGCAAGACAGTGACCGACTGCGTCGCATAAGGGGATACGCACTACCCTTTCTAAACCGGGTCTAAAGGGTTCGACGCTGGAGTTCCCTCGCTCCCCACCCACCAAAACTTTCGATGTGACTTGATACCGCTGTACTGAACCGGAGGAAACCCTCCTCAGCTCGTTGTGCGACGAATTAAAGGGTTGACTCTCCGGTTTATATTTTAAAAACTTTATTAAAATCATTACCGTCGTTGATGACCGCCAAACTAAGAGTGAACATGGTAGTGTATCTCATCGGTACTCAAAGTCACATTCGATATGACGATAAAATGCTTATTGTGCAAAAGTGTATCTCATCGATACTCAGAGTCACATTCGATATGACGATAAAATGCTTATCGTGCAAATTTGCATCCGATAGATGTTTATGTCTATCGGCAATGAAAAATAATTTGATATTACTGTTCAAAATTGTCTCCCAAGCTTATGGCTTGGTTTGATGACTAATACATGAAATGAGGATGTTAACTCCCCCCTTGCTTCTGTAGTGATCGTTCCGATCGCTCATTTAAACTTAATAGTGGTTTCTTGTAAGCATTTTTTCGTCATCATCTCGAAAGCTTTCTCATTTTTGCATTGCTTATTTAACTTATAAATTTTTAATAGTTTCAATACTATAATAATGCTTTTGATTAATGAAATGATTATTGTAATACCCCACAACATTGGGTGTTCTGTAATATCTTTAATATAAGATCTATATTTGTGAACTTTAATTTTTCGTTATTTGATTCCAAATATTTTATGATATTAATTTCTAGTGGTACATTTTGTTTGATATGTTTTACAATTTTTGTTCTTTTATTTTCATATTGTTTGAAATTTATAGTTACATTGTTTTTAAAATGAATTAGATATGTACCTTTATATACTTCCTTATTTATTGTGATTTCTTCACTTACAAGAATTATGCCATCCTTAATTATTTTTACGTCCGGATTATTATCTTTTATTTTGTGGCAGTTTGCCTTATTATTATTAAATAAATCCGTTAAACAGTTTGTTTCATTATTAACTCTACAATATATATTATGTTTTAATGTTATCTTTATGTACAATCCTGTTTTTGGTATCAATTATAACCATTCCCTTATCTTCTTTCACAATTCTTTCCTTATACAAGGGTTTCACTTTAGACAGGGTACGAGTTGATTTCTCATGAACTTTTTGGCCTGGTTTAAATTTAACTTCAGTTCTGTTTGTATTGAAATATAAAAGAGTCTTGTCCTGTCTATCATTTAATACATATTTTTCAAAATTATGAAAAACATCTATTGGTTGTAGGTTTGTCACTGTGTGAATTGATTCATTGTATTTCTTTACTACGAATGGCATTATTTCTTTGGTTTCTGCTTGCATTTCTGATTTTGTAATGCGTATGAGTTCTGTGATTGTACTATGAACTCTTTCTATCATTCCATTCGTTTTGCTATTATTAGGGGCAACTCTTTCGTGTTTAATACCTAATCTTTCTAATTTTAATTGTGCTGATGGAGTACAAAATGTTTTTTCATTATCTGTCACCAATACTTCGACTTTTCCTAATGTTGGTATAGTTTCGATCAGTTTAATCTTTGCATCAATTTTACTTTCTATATGTCTTACCATAAGAAATTTTGAAAACGTTAAGAATTGGAGTCTCTCCAATCTTATACCTAATTGGATGTCTATCGTATTTATTCTCTTTGCATACTGTGCAATTTTGTCCATAATCTATTAATTGTTTATAACACTCTGGCCAATACCATTTGTTTGAAATTTCACGGTGTGCTCTATCGTGTTCTTGTTTTATAATTGAAATTTGGGTATCTTTATCTGTGATGTCTTCTACTAAATTGGCAATGTAAAATGTAAATTGTGTTGTTGGGTATTCATGTAATAATTTGTCTTTTATTTTAAACAATAATTCTGCCGTTGAATGTATTGCATTAAGGCCATTCTTAATTACTTCTTTTAATTTATTAAAAATACCGTCAACTTTATAAATAACAGTATGTCGCCAGTATCCTGTATGTATTTGTTTACTAACTATATTATTTTGAATTTCTACCTGAACTATCAATTGATTTTTAAATCTGTTAACGTTTCCACCTACTCTTTTAATTTGTTCGACTGTACTACTCTGACTACTATGTACTGTTGCTTGATCCGAATTCATCATATTTAATTGTTGTCTACTACGAGCGTCTGCGACTACGTTTCCTTTTCCAGGTTTATACGTTATTACGGGAGCGTATTCCTCTATGAATGCCTTCCATCTCTTCATTTTTGCATTTGGGTTCTTATCCGATATCGCAAATGTCAAAGGTTCCATAAAGATAGTTTCTCATTTTTTTCAGACTCCAGACAATAGCTAACAACTCTTTCTCATTTGTTGCATAGTTCTCTTCAGTTTTACTCAACGTTCTACTGATGAATGTTATTGGTTTATTATTCTGACTTAATACTGCACTATGGCTGAGTTACTTGCGTCAGTTGTTAATTCAAACCCTTTTTCAAAATTTGGTTGGTTTAACACAATATTTTTTTCTAACTTATCTTTAAGTATTTGGAATGCCTTTCTTCCTTCTTTATCTAGTTCTATCGATATTAGTTTGCTTTTTGCATTACTATTCTGCTCTCTTAAATACTTAGTTAAAGGCTTGCTGATCATAGCGTAATTTCTTATGAATTTACGATAATTAATAACCGCTTAGTCCTAAAAATGACCTTAACTGCCTTAAGTCTTCGGTTCCGGGTATTCTTTAATTGTTTGAATTTTCTTTGGATCAGTTTTAACGCTATTGTAGGATATTACATATCCTGAAAATTCAACTTCTAACATGAAATATTTGCTTTTATGTTGGCTTCTCTAATTACTTTTATTAGTGAATACTTCAATGTGCTCTAAATGTTTTTCTTCTGATGCAGAAAATATAATGACATCGTCAATATAAACATGGCAGAACTTTCCCATGTAAGGTCTCAGAATGTCATCCATAGCTCTTTGAAATAAAGAGGGTGCATTCTTCAACCCGTATGGCATACGAGAAACTCGTATTTTCCATTATTTACGCTAAAAGCTGTTTTTGTTCTATCTTTCTGTTTCATCATAATTTGATGGAAACCACTTTGCAGATCTAATGTCTTATCTCTTTTCGTAAAAGCGTTCAGATTCTTGTAGTCTATGTTTTTTTATCCATCTTTGTTTAGACCTTTTTTATCAACTACCCACACTGGTGCGTTATATGCTGATCTACTTGGTGCTATAATATTATTTTCTAGAAGTTCATTAATTTCATTATCAACGAAGTTGCTTACAGCTTGAGGATATGGGTATGATTTCTACCATATTGCTTCATCGGTAGTTGTATCTATACTTGCAACTATATTCTTGTTATATGGCAGATAATTTGGTTTATCTGTAAAAATACCTTGAAATCGTTTTTAAACAGATTTTAACTTCTCCATATATGTTTCATCTGTACTCATGCAGATTTCCAAACTATTAACTAGTTTGTTATTGAATATTAAAGGTACTATGCCTTTTTCATATTCCAATGTACTGTCGAGTATATTAATTTTTCCTTTAATCTTCCTAAGGGTTCTCATTCCTATTATTAAATCATATTCTCTAAGTTCGTTTAATTCATAAAATGAATCTTTTATTCCTAATATATTTATTTCTTGAAATTTTGTAATTAAACTCGTACCGTGTACGCTACTAACTCTACTAGCAGTTTCTAAGTTTTTGTTTGGAAATAATCCTGGTTTGACATAACTATGAGTCAGTATCAATTAAAATATTAAAAATACGACCTGTCCTGGGATCTGTTCGCTTAATGGTGGGCAAGTCGTTCCTTATTCTAAAAAATTATCCCCTTCATTCAAGTTATTTAGCCTTGGGCTTTTATTTATTGGTTGTTGGTCGCTATTTGATCTGTACCTTTTAAAAGGATTATTGTTATTATTAACTGCACCATTAAAATGTTGATCCTTATGTTGGTTACTACTAGAAACTATGTTTTCATTATTACCGTTACTATAGCTACTGTTTTGTGGTCTTTGTTGGTAATTACCACTTCTTAAATCCATTCTTTGTTGTGGTGGGGTAAACTTGTAAGTTTGTCGTACAACATTATTCTGGGGACTTATAAAGTTATTATTCAATCTTGGTGGATTGAACATCGGTCGTTGTAAATGTGGCTGTGTAATGCCCTATTTGTGGTCTGATAATCCATTCTCTGAGATTGATTAACTTCCATCTCCTGAGCTCTCGCTAACGCGGGTTTAGAGCAAAAACTAAATTGCTCATGGGTTGGTGTAACCCGTTTATGAAAATTTTCATTTCACATTTTCTCTAGCTACTTCTATAAGAACATTTGTCTCTGCCGTTCTAGGTCCGTAACTCATAATAGTTTTGCTCATAATTAGTGTTAAAAGTTTACTGATTTTGTCATAAAATTCCTGCAGTGTTTGTCTGCCTTGTCTTATGTTATTCAATTCCGTTTGTAACATGTGTATAGGTCTTTTATCATTAAACGTCAAATCTAACCTTCCTAAAATTGCATCTACGTTAAGAGGTGTGCCATGTGATGTTAAAGCAACATTTGCTTTCCCTATAATTTTATTCCTTATTATATTTACAGCTGTGAAATAACTCGTGCTTCCCTTACAATGATTGTATCCTTTCACACAATGTACTACCGAAGTTCTCCAACTCACATAGTTGTCACCTTCAAATTGCTGTAAGATTTTGGCTAGTTCTAAGCTTTCCCTAATAGTGTTATTCGGGTCAATTTGTACGTCTGTATGTGGGATTATGTTGTCTATAGTTGTCAGTCTACTAATTATGTCAGTCAGTTCGTCTACTTTGTTTTGTAGAGCTACTGAACTCTCTGCTACTATACTTGAAATTAACGCATGCACTTGTTCTACTGTCATTCCTATTTTAATGTAATAATATATTCTGGTGGCCCGTGGCGTTGTGGGTATGTGCGTCCTACGCACTTGGACCTACGTGTCTAGGTTCGATCCCTGGTACGACAAGAAATACTTTTCACGGCCCCACCTCTTTCGAGTAACTGACAATGCTCAAAGAGTATAACTGTCTGGAAAAAGCTTCTCAAACTTGGCCGTTCGGAGTCGGCATAAAACTGTAGGTCCCTTCCACTCTTGATAGAACAATAGCACGCACAACACCAGTGGTTGCTGAGAAGCTAGGCCCTGGCCCTCTACGGGCTGTAGCGCCACCCATATTATATTATTATTATTAATATATTATATCAGTTCACAAATTTTATTTTTACTAATAAATATAATAATATGAATAGCACTTATATGTACTGCGTATAACCACTTAATATTTTTTGTTCCTACTTTATATGGATTGATTGTTGTTTCCCTTTCTCCGCAACATTAAAGATGTTTGGTTCCTCAATTCTGCTCGATGTTCGCGTCTTTTTATTCTTACTGTAGCACTTTGGATATTTTTTTCTTTGAATTTTATCACTGTCTAGTTTTTTTTATTTTAAAATTATTTTTATTATTTTTTTTTTACTGTTAATTTTACTGTATATTTATTATTATTTACTGTCAGATTCTTTTATTTCTTCACTTTTTGGACTCCTTTTTTGTATTCCAATTTAGCACCATCTAGTTTTTAGATAGTGCTTTTTTATCACTTTTTGAATGTTTTCTTTAAACCCGATTTCCTGTTCTATGAACATACTTCTCGTAATCTGTTGGGTATATTTATTCCCGTTTGCCTCTCACGGTTTTAAATTTAAGTAGGACCACTGTTATGAAAATGTTAGCTTTTTTTTATATATATAAAAAAACGTTCACTTAATACAGGTTGTTTTAAACTTATGGTCTGTATTTTTCACTTGGCCATGGATCACTTCGCGAGAAGATACTTTTTTCTTTTTCTCTTTGAATGCAAATATTTTTTTTTTGTTGAACTATAAAAATTTTTTGGTGTCACTATTCGATCACTAAATTTTTAATTTTAGAAACAACAATAAAAAAAATAGAACTGTTCCTGCTCGGGCGCCAATTAAAGGGTTGACACTCCGGTGTATATTTTAAAAACTTTATTAAAATCATTACCGTCGTTGATGACCGCCAAACTAAGAGTGAACATGGTAGTGTATCTCATCGGTACTCAAAGTCACATTCGATATGACGATAAAATGCTTATTGTGTAAAAGTGTATCTCATCGATACTCAGAGTCACATTCGATATGACGATAAAATGCTTTTCGTGCAAATTTGCATCCGATAGATGTTTATGTCCATCGGAAATGAAAAGTAATTTGATATTACTGTTAAAATTGTCTCCCAAGCTTAACTCGACGGAACGGTCGTGGTTGAGTCGCCCATCCACAGTTGAACGGGCGATGTGAAAGATGAGCTGTACCGCATTTATGTCTTGTAATATCCCGTACCTGTCTAAATGGAGAAAAGCTTCTGGGGGGACGAAGCCACTGTGACGTACCCGTTCGTGGTATTGTGCATTGGGGTAGTAAGCCCCAGAGATCAAGTTATTGACTGAATTCATCGCTCTGGCAGTATGGCCTCGAATCAACTTCAACAGGAAATTGCCCACTCGTATCAGGTTCGCCCTGAAGCCCTCTCAAACACCCGAATCTTTTCCATCAAGCTTGCACTCACGTTCAACCAGACGGGGCAGCCATAGGTGAGCATTGGCCGGATGAGGGCCATGTAGCAGATTACCTTCACCCTCGCATCGAGTTGGCTGTTGTAAAACAGTCTCTTTGTAAGAGGAAAAGCACTTCGGGCTCGGGCTAGAACAGCATCTACATGTTTGTTAAAATATAGATAATGATCTAGCCAGATCCCCAGGTATCTGACTACAGTGCTTTGCTCCAGTGGTTGCCCGTGACGCCCAACAATTGAGAACTTTCGCCAATTCTTTTTTGTATCCGCCGAAGCCTTGTACAACGGTGTCCTGAACAGTATGGTTTCCGACTTCTGGAAGTTCCAGTCATCGCAAGAAAATGTTGAACAGGATCGGCGACTTGACGGCACCCAGTTGGAGACCATTTTTTACTTCAAATATACCTGCAGAGGTCACATTGTCATTCTTGACGACGAACCTTCTACCGATAAGCCTGTTAAACAGTAGGTACAGCAGTGGTTTACTAATGCCTAGCTCATTGAGCTTGTAAAAAAGTCCTTCTAACCATACGGTGTCGAAGGCCTTCTCCAGGTCCATCAGGCAAGCACCCGTATATTGTTTCCGGCTCTTGTTCCATTGGATATCCGACACCAGTTTCGACGCGGCATGAATAGTGTCATGCCCCGCTTTGAAACCGAATTTATTATCCGGAATAATATGTTTGTCCTCTGTTCAGGTGATCAGAGCTATATTCTCGAATACCTTGCTGATGTTCGGAAGGAGACTAATTAACCGGAGGTTGCACGAATTCGAAGAATCTTTACCTCGCTTGGATATGGGTTGCACAATCGCAGTTTTCCAATGCTCCGGATAATGTGCATTATTCAGAGCATTGTTAAACAGGATAGTGTACATATTATCCACATCTAGGGGGAGATGTCTTAGAACAATGTTCCAGATCCCGTACATTCCAACTGACTTTTTCTTCTTTAGTGATTCGAGTTTTTTCATTATCTGTCACCAATACTTCGACTTTTCCTAATGTTGGTATAGTTTCGATCAGTTTAATCTTTGCATCAATTTTACTTTCTATATGTCTTACTATAAAAAATTTTGAAATCGTTAAGAATTGGAGTCTCTCCAATCTTATACCTAATTGGATGTCTATCGTATTTATTCTCTTTGCATACTGTGCAATTTTGTCCATAATCTATTAATTGTTTATAACACTCTGGCCAATACCATTTGTTTGAAATTTCACGGTGTGCTCTATCGTGTTCTTGTTTTATAATTGAAATTTGGGTATCTTTATCTGTGATGTCTTCTACTAAATTGGCAATGTTAAATGTAAATTGTGTTGTTGGGTATTCATGTAATAATTTGTCTTTTATTTTAAACAATAATTCTGCCGTTGAATGTATTGCATTAAGGCCATTCTTAATTACTTCTTTTAATTTATTAAAAATACCGTCAACTTTATAAATAACAGTATGTCGCCAGTATCCTGTATGTATTTGTTTACTAACTATATTATTTTGAATTTCTACCTGAACTATCAATTGATTTTTAAATCTGTTAACGTTTCCACCTACTCTTTTAATTTGTTCGACTGTACTACTCTGACTACTATGTACTGTTGCTTGATCCGAATTCATCATATTTAATTGTTGTCTACTAAGAGCGTCTGCGACTACGTTTCCTTTTCCAGGTTTATAAGTTATTACGGGAGCGTATTCCTCTATGAATGCCTTCCATCTCTTCATTTTTGCATTTGGGTTCTTATCCGATATCGCAAATGTCAAAGGTTGGTGGTCCGTATATATGCGGATGCCACTTGTTCCATAAAGATAGTTTCTCAATTTTTTCAGACTCCAGACAATAGCTAACAACTCTTTCTCATTTGTTGCATAGTTCTCTTCAAACCCTTTTTCAAAATTTGGTTGGTTTAACACAATATTTTTTTCTAACTTATCTTTAAGTATTTGGAATGCCTTTCTTCCTTCTTTATCTAGTTCTATCGATATTAGTTTGCTTTTTGCATTACTATTCTGCTCTCTTAAATACTTAGTTAAAGGCTTGCTGATCATAGCGTAATTTCTTATGAATTTACGATAATTAATAACCGCTTAGTCCTAAAAATGACCTTAACTGCCTTAAGTCTTCGGTTCCGGGTATTCTTTAATTGTTTGAATTTTCGTTGGATCAGTTTTAACGCTATTGTAGGATATTACATATCCTGAAAATTCAACTTCTAACATGAAATATTTGCTTTTTTCGCTGCTTACTTTCATGTTGGCTTCTCTAATTACTTTTATTAGTGAATACTTCAATGTGCTCTAAATGTTTTTCTTCTGATGCAGAAAATATAATGACATCGTCAATATAAACATGGCAGAACTTTCCCATGTAAGGTCTCAGAATGTCATCCATAGCTCTTTGAAATAAAGAGGGTGCATTCTTCAACCCGTATGGCATACGAGAAACTCGTATTTTCCATTATTTACGCTAAAAGCTGTTTTTGTTCTATCTTTCTGTTTCATCATAATTTGATGGAAACCACTTTGCAGATCTAATGTCTTATCTCTTTTCGTAAAAGCGTTCAGATTCTTGTAGTCTATGTTTTTTTATCCATCTTTGTTTAGACCTTTTTTATCAACTACCCACACTGGTGCGTTATATGCTGATCTACTTGGTGCTATAATATTATTTTCTAGAAGTTCATTAATTTCATTATTAACGAAGTTGCTTACAGCTTGAGGATATGGGTATGATTTCTACCATATTGCTTCATCGGTAGTTGTATCTATACTTGCAACTATATTCGTGTTATATGGCAGATAATTTGGTTTATCTGTAAAAATGCCTTGAAATGGTTTTTAAACAGATTTTAACTTCTTTCATCTAACTTATGCAGATTTCCAAACTATTAACTAGTTTGTTATTGAATATTAAAGGTACTATGCCTTTTTCATATTCCAATGTACTGTCGAGTATATTAATTTTTCCTTTAATCTTCCTAAGGGTTCTCATTCCTATTATTAAGTCATATTCTCTAAGTTCGTTTAATTCATAAAATGAATCTTTTATTCCTAATATATTTATTTCTTGAAATTTTGTAATTAAACTCGTACCGTGTACGCTACTAACTCTACTAGCAGTTTCTAAGTTTTTGTTTGGAAATAATCCTGGTTTGACATAACTATGAGTCAGTATCAATTAAAATATTAAAAATACGACCTGTCCTGGGATCTGTTCGCTTAATGGTGGGCAAGTCGTTCCTTATTCTAAAAAATTATCCCCTTCATTCAAGTTATTTAGCCTTGGGCTTTTATTTATTGGTTGTTGGTCGCTATTTGATCTGTACCTTTTAAAAGGATTATTGTTATTATTAACTGCACCATTAAAATGTTGATCCTTATGTTGGTTACTACTAGAAACTATGTTTTCATTATTACCGTTACTATAGCTACTGTTTTGTGGTCTTTGTTGGTAATTACCACTTCTTAAATCCATTCTTTGTTGTGGTGGGGTAAACTTGTAAGTTTGTCGTACAACATTATTCTGGGGACTTATAAAGTTATTATTCAATCTTGGTGGATTGAACATCGGTCGTTGTAAATGTGGTTGCTGTAATGCCCTATTTGTGGTCTGATAATCCATTCTCTGAGATTGATTAACTTCCATCTCCTGAGCTCTCGCTAACGCGGGTATAGAGCAAAAACTAAATTGCTCATGGGTTGGTGTAACCCGTTTATGAAAATTTTCATTTCACATTTTCTCTAGCTACTTCTATAAGAACATTTGTCTCTGCCGTTCTAGGTCCGTAACTCATAATAGTTTCGCTCATAATTAGTGTTAAAAGATTACTGATTTTGTCATAAAATTCCTGCAGTGTTTGTCTGCCTTGTCTTATGTTATTCAATTCCGTTTGTAACATGTGTATAGGTCTTTTATCATTAAACGTCAAATCTAACCTTCCTAAAATTGCATTTACGTTAAGAGGTGTGCCATGTGATGTTAAAGCAACATTTGCTTTATCTATAATTTTATTCCTTATTATATTTACAGCTGTTAAATAATTCGTGCTTCCCTTACAATGATTGTATCCTTTCACACAATGTACTACCGAAGTTCTCCAACTCACATAGTTGTCTCCTTCAAATTGCTGTAAGATTTTGGCTAGTTCTAAGCTTTCCCTAATAGTGTTATTCGGGTCAATTTGTACGTCTGTATGTGGGATTATGTTGTCTATAGTTGTCAGTCTACTAATTATGTCAGTCAGTTCGTCTACTCTGTTTTGTAGAGCTACTGTACTCTCTGCTCCTGTACTTGAAATTAACGCATGCACTTGTTCTACTGTCATTCCTATTTTAATGTAATAATATATTCTGGTGGCCCGTGGCGTTGTGGGTATGTGCGTCCTACGCAATTGGACCTACGTGTCTAGGTTCGATCCCTGGTACGACAAGAAATACTTTTCACGGCCCCACCTCTTTCGAGTAACTGACAATGCTCAAAGAGTATAACTGTCTGGAAAAAGCTTCTCAAACTTGGCCGTTCGGAGTCGGCATAAAACTGTAGGTCCCTTCCACTCTTGATAGAACAATAGCACGCACAACACCAGTGGTTGCTGAGAAGCTAGGCCCTGGCCCTCTACGGGCTGTAGCGCCACCCATATCCTATTATTATTATTAATATATTATATCAGTTCACAAATTTTATTTTTACTAATAAATATAATAATATGAATAGCACTTATATGTACTGCGTATAACCACTTAATATTTTTTTTTTCCTATTTTATATATATTGATTGTTGTTTCCCTTTCTCCGCAACTTTAAAGACGTTTGGTTCCTCAATTCTGCTCGATGTTCGCGTCTTTTTATTCTTACTGTAGCACTTTGGATATTTTTTTCTTTGAATTTTATCACTGTATAGTTTTTTTTATTTGAATTTTTTTTATTATTATTATTTTTTTTTTAGTGTTAATTTTACTGTATATTTATTATCATTTACTGTCAGATTCTTTTATTTCTTAATTTTTTGGACTCCTTTTTTGTATTCCAATTTAGCACCATCTAGTTTTTAGATAGTGCTTTTTTATCACTTTTTGAATGTTTTCTTTAAACCCGATTTCCTGTTCTATGAACATACTTCTCGCAATCTGTTGGGTATATTTATTCCCGTTTGCCTCTCACGGTTTTAAATTTAAGTAGGACCACTGTTATGAAAATGTCAGCTTTTTTTTATATATATAAAAAAACGTTCACTTAATACAGGTTGTTTTAAACTTATGGTCTGTATTTTTCACTTGGCCATGGATCACTTCGCGAGAAGATACTTTTTTCTTTTTCTCTTTGAATGCAAATATTTTTTTTTTGTTGAACTATAAAAATTTTTTGGTGTCACTATTCGATCACTAAATTTTTAATTTTAGAAACAACAATAAAAAAAATAGAACTGTTCCTGCTCGGGCGCCAATTAAAGGGTTGACACTCCGGTGTATATTTTAAAAACTTTATTAAAATCATTACCGTCGTTGATGACCGCCAAACTAAGAGTGAACATGGTAGTGTATCTCATCGGTACTCAAAGTCACATTCGATATGACGATAAAATGCTTATCGTGCACATTTGCATCCGATAGATGTTTATGTCCATCGGAAATGAAAAGTAATTTGATATTACTGTTAAAATTGTCTCCCAAGCTTAACTCGACGGAACGGTCGTGGTTGAGTCGCCCATCCACAGTTGAACGGGCGATGTGAAAGATGAGCTGTACCGCATTTATGTCTTGTAATATCCCGTACCTGTCTAAATGGAGAAAAGCTTCTGGGGGGACGAAGCCACTGTGACGTACCCGTTCGTGGTATTGTGCATTGGGGTAGTAAGCCCCAGAGATAAAGTTATTGACTGAATTCATCGCTCTGGCAGTATGGCCTCGAATCAACTTCAACAGGAAATTGCCCACTCGTATCAGGTTCGCCCTGAAGCCCTCTCAAACACCCGAATCTTTTCCATCAAGCTTGCACTCACGTTGAACCAGACGGGGCAGCCATAGGTGAGCATTGGCCGGATGAGGGCCATGTAGCAGATTACCTTCACCCTCGCATCGAGTTGGCTGTTGTAAAACAGTCTCTTTGTAAGAGGGAAAGCACTTCGGGCTCGGGCTAGACCAGCATCTACATGTTTGTTAAAATATAGATAATGATCTAGCCAGATCCCCAGGTATCTGACTACAGTGCTTTGCTCCAGTGGTTGCCCGTGACGCCCAACAATTGAGAACTTTCGCCAATTCTTTTTTGTATCCGCCGAAGCCTTGTACAACGGTGTCCTGAACAGTATGGTTTCCGACTTCTGGAAGTTCCAGTCATCGCAAGAAAATGTTGAACAGGATCGGCGACTTGACGGCACCCAGTTGGAGACCATTTTTTACTTCAAATATACCTGCAGAGGTCACATTGCCATTCTTGACGACGAACCTTCTACCGATAAGCCTGTTAAACAGTAGGTACAGCAGTGGTTTACTAATACCTAGCCCATTGAGCTTGTAAAAAAGTCCTTCTAACCATACGGTGTCGAAGGCCTTCTCCAGGTCCATCAGGCAAGCACCTGTATATTGTTTCCGGCTCTTGTTCCATTGGATATCCGACGCCAGTTTCGACGCGGCATAAATAGTGTCATGCCCCGCTTTGAAACCGAATTTATTATCCGGAATAATATGTTTGTCCTCTGTCCAGGTGATCAGAGATATATTTATCACTTTCTCGAATACCTTGCTGATGTTCGGAAGGAGACTAATTAACCGGAGGTTGCACGAATTCGAAGAATCTTTACCTCGCTTGGATATGGGTTGCACAATCGCAGTTTTCCAATGCTCCGGATAATGTGCATTATTCAGAGCATTGTTAAACCGGATAGTTTACATATTAACCACATCTAGGGGGAGATGTCTTAGAACAATGTTCCAGATCCCGTACATTCCAACTGACTTTTTCTTCTTTAGTGATTCGAGTTTTTTCAATATCTGTCACCAATACTTCGACTTTTCCTAATGTTGGTATAGTTTCGATCAGTTTAATCTTTGCATCAATTTTACTTTCTATATGTCTTACTATAAAAAATTTTGAAATCGTTAAGAATTGGAGTCTCTCCAATCTTATACCTAATTGGATGTCTATCGTATTTATTCTCTTTGCATACTGTGCAATTTTGTCCATAATCTATTAATTGTTTATAACACTCTGGCCAATACCATTTGTTTGAAATTTCACGGTGTGCTCTATCGTGTTCTTGTTTTATAATTGAAATTTGGGTATCTTTATCTGTGATGTCTTCTACTAAATTGGCAATGTAAAATGTAAATTGTGTTGTTGGGTATTCATGTAATAATTTGTCTTTTATTTTAAACAATAATTCTGCCGTTGAATGTATTGCATTAAGGCCATTCTTAATTACTTCTTTTAATTTATTAAAAATACCGTCAACTTTATAAATAACAGTATGTCGCCAGTATCCTGTATGTATTTGTTTACTAACTATATTATTTTGAATTTCTACCTGAACTATCAATTGATTTTTAAATCTGTTAACGTTTCCACCTACTCTTTTAATTTGTTCGACTGTACTACTCTGACTACTATGTACTGTTGCTTGATCCGAATTCATCATATTTAATTGTTGTCTACTAAGAGCGTCTGCGACTACGTTTCCTTTTCCAGGTTTATAAGTTATTACGGGAGCGTATTCCTCTATGAATGCCTTCCATCTCTTCATTTTTGCATTTGGGTTCTTATCCGATATCGCAAATGTCAAAGGTTGGTGGTCCGTATATATGCGGATGCCACTTGTTCCATAAAGATAGTTTCTCAATTTTTTCAGACTCCAGACAATAGCTAACAACTCTTTCTCATTTGTTGCATAGTTCTCTTCAGTTTTACTCAACGTTCTACTGATGAATGTTATTGGTTTATTATTCTGACTTAATACTGCACTATGGCTGAGTTACTTGCGTCAGTTGTTAATTCAAACCCTTTTTCAAAATTTGGTTGGTTTAACACAATATTTTTTTCTAACTTATCTTTAAGTATTTGGAATGCCTTTCTTCCTTCTTTATCTAGTTCTATCGATATTAGTTTGCTTTTTGCATTACTATTCTGCTCTCTTAAATACTTAGTTAAAGGCTTGCTGATCATAGCGTAATTTCTTATGAATTTACGATAATTAATAACCGCTTAGTCCTAAAAATGACCTTAACTGCCTTAAGTCTTCGGTTCCGGGTATTCTTTAATTGTTTGAATTTTCGTTGGATCAGTTTTAACGCTATTGTAGGATATTACATATCCTGAAAATTCAACTTCTAACATGAAATATTTGCTTTTTTCGCTGCTTACTTTCATGTTGGCTTCTCTAATTACTTTTATTAGTGAATATGTGCTCTAAATGTTTTTCTTCTGATGCAGAAAATATAATGACATCGTCAATATAAACATGGCAGAACTTTCCCATGTAAGGTCTCAGAATGTCATCCATAGCTCTTTGAAATAAAGAGGGTGCATTCTTCAACCCGTATGGCATACGAGAAACTCGTATTTTCCATTATTTACGCTAAAAGTTGTTTTTGTTCTATCTTTCTGTTTCATCATAATTTGATGGAAACCACTTTGCAGATCTAATGTCTTATCTCTTTTCGTAAAAGCGTTCAGATTCTTGTAGTCTATGTTTTTTTATCCATCTTTGTTTAGACCTTTTTTATCAACTACCCACACAGGTGCGTTATATGCTGATCTACTTGGTGCTATAATATTATTTTCTAGAAGTTCATTAATTTCATTATTAACGAAGTTGCTTACAGCTTGAGGATATGGGTATGATTTCTACCATATTGCTTCATCGGTAGTTGTATCTATACTTGCAACTATATTCTTGTTATATGGCAGATAATTTGGTTTATCTGTAAAAATACCTTGAAATCGTTTTTAAACAGATTTTAACTTCTCCATATATGTTTCATCTGTACTCATGCAGATTTCCAAACTATTAACTAGTTTGTTATTGAATATTAAAGGTACTATGCCTTTTTCATATTCCAATGTACTGTCGAGTATATTAATTTTTCCTTTAATCTTCCTAAGGGTTCTCATTCCTATTATTAAATCATATTCTCTAAGTTCGTTTAATTCATAAAATGAATCTTTTATTCCTAATATATTTATTTCTTGAAATTTTGTAATTAAACTCGTACCGTGTACGCTACTAACTCTACTAGCAGTTTCTAAGTTTTTGTTTGGAAATAATCCTGGTTTGACATAACTATGAGTCAGTATCAATTAAAATATTAAAAATACGACCTGTCCTGGGATCTGTTCGCTTAATGGTGGGCAAGTCGTTCCTTATTCTAAAAAATGATCCCCTTCATTCAAGTTATTTAGCCTTGGGCTTTTATTTATTGGTTGTTGGTCGCTATTTGATCTGTACCTTTTAAAAGGATTATTGTTATTATTAACTGCACCATTAAAATGTTGATCCTTATGTTGGTTACTACTAGAAACTATGTTTTCATTATTACCGTTACTATAGCTACTGTTTTGTGGTCTTTGTTGGTAATTATCACTTCTTAAATCCATTCTTTGTTGTGGTGGGGTAAACTTGTAAGTTTGTCGTACAACATTATTCTGGGGACTTATAAAGTTATTATTCAATCTTGGTGGATTGAACATCGGTCGTTGTAAATGTGGTTGCTGTAATGCCCTATTTGTGGTCTGATAATCCATTCTCTGAGATTGATTAACTTCCATCTCCTGAGCTCTCGCTAACGCGGGTATAGAGCAAAAACTAAATTGCTCATGGGTTGGTGTAACCCGTTTATGAAAATTTTCATTTCACATTTTCTCTAGCTACTTCTATAAGAACATTTGTCTCTGTCGTTCTAGGTCCGTAACTCATAATAGTTTTGCTCATAATTAGTGTTAAAAGTTTACTGATTTTGTCATAAAATTCCTGCAGTGTTTGTCTGCCTTGTCTTATGTTATTCAATTCCGTTTGTAACATGTGTATAGGTCTTTTATCATTAAACGTCAAATCTAACCTTCCTAAAATTGCATCTACGTTAAGAGGTGTGCCATGTGATGTTAAAGCAACATTTGCTTTCCCTATAATTTTATTCCTTATTATATTTACAGCTGTTAAATAATTCGTGCTTCCCTTACAATGATTGTATCCTTTCACACAATGTACTACCGAAGTTCTCCAACTCACATAGTTGTCTCCTTCAAATTGCTGTAAGATTTTGGCTAGTTCTAAGCTTTCCCTAATAGTGTTATTCGGGTCAATTTGTACGTCTGTATGTGGGATTATGTTGTCTATAGTTGTCAGTCTACTAATTATGTCAGTCAGTTCGTCTACTCTGTTTTGTAGAGCTACTGTACTCTCTGCTACTGTACTTGAAATTAACGCATGCACTTGTTCTACTGTCATTCCTATTTTAATGTAATAATATATTCTGGTGGTCCGTGGCGTTGTGGGTATGTGCGTCCTACGCAATTGGACCTACGTGTCTAGGTTCGATCCCTGGTACGACAAGAAATACTTTTCACGGCCCCACCTCTTTCGAGTAACTGACAATGCTCAAAGAGTATAACTGTCTGGAAAAAGCTTCTCAAACTTGGCCGTTCGGAGTCGGCATAAAACTGTAGGTCCCTTCCACTCTTGATAGAACAATAGCACGCACAACACCAGTGGTTGCTGAGAAGCTAGGCCCTGGCCCTCTACGGGCTGTAGCGCCACCCATATTATATTATTATTATTAATATATTATATCAGTTCACAAATTTTATTTTTACTAATAAATATAATAATATGAATAGCACTTATATGTACTGCGTATAACCACTTAATATTTTTTGTTCCTACTTTATATGGATTGATTGTTGTTTCCCTTTCTCCGCAACATTAAAGATGTTTGGTTCCTCAATTCTGCTCGATGTTCGCGTCTTTTTATTCTTACTGTAGCACTTTGGATATTTTTTTCTTTGAATTTTATCACTGTCTAGTTTTTTTTATTTTAATTTTTTTTATTATTATTATTTTTTTTTAGTGTTAATTTTACTGTATATTTATTATTATTTACTGT
Organism: Eristalis pertinax; assembly: GCA_907269125.1. Taxonomy (NCBI): domain Eukaryota; kingdom Metazoa; phylum Arthropoda; class Insecta; order Diptera; family Syrphidae; genus Eristalis; species Eristalis pertinax. The sequence goes on from OU026145.1 coordinate 90,701,767, forward strand.
CAGATACTTTTATTTCTTAATTTTTTGGACTCCTTTTTTGTATTCCAATTTAGCACCATCTAGTTTTTAGATAGTGCTTTTTTATCACTTTTTGAATGTTTTCTTTAAACCCGATTTCCTGTTCTATGAACATACTTCTCGTAATCTGTTGGGTATATTTATTCCCGTTTGCCTCTCACGGTTTTAAATTTAAGTAGGACCACTGTTATGAAAATGTTAGCTTTTTTTTATATATATAAAAAAACGTTCACTTAATACAGGTTGTTTTAAACTTATGGTCTGTATTTTTCACTTGGCCATGGATCACTTCGCGAGAAGATACTTTTTTCTTTTTCTCTTTGAATGCAAATATTTTTTTTTTGTTGAACTATAAAAATTTTTTGGTGTCACTATTCGATCACTAAATTTTTAATTTTAGAAACAACAATAAAAAAAATAGAACTGTTCCTGCTCGGGCGCCAATTAAAGGGTTGACACTCCGGTGTATATTTTAAAAACTTTATTAAAATCATTACCGTCGTTGATGACCGCCAAACTAAGAGTGAACATGGTAGTGTATCTCATCGGTACTCAAAGTCACATTCGATATGACGATAAAATGCTTATTGTGTAAAAGTGTATCTCATCGATACTCAGAGTCACATTCGATATGACGATAAAATGCTTATCGTGCACATTTGCATCCGATAGATGTTTATGTCTATCGGAAATGAAAAGTAATTTGATATTACTGTTAAAATTGTCTCCCAAGCTTAACTCGACGGAACGGTCGTGGTTGAGTCGCCCATCCACAGTTGAACGGGCGATGTGAAAGATGAGCTGTACCGCATTTATGTCTTGTAATATCCCGTACCTGTCTAAATGGAGAAAAGCTTCTGGGGGGACGAAGCCACTGTGACGTACCCGTTCGTGGTATTGTGCATTGGGGTAGTAAGCCCCAGAGATCAAGTTATTGACTGAATTCATCGCTCTGGCAGTATGGCCTCGAATCAACTTCAACAGGAAATTGCCCACTCGTATCAGGTTCGCCCTGAAGCCCTCTCAAACACCCGAATCTTTTCCATCAAGCTTGCACTCACGTTCAACCAGACGGGGCAGCCATAGGTGAGCATTGGCCGGATGAGGGCCATGTAGCAGATTACCTTCACCCTCGCATCGAGTTGGCTGTTGTAAAACAGTCTCTTTGTAAGAGGAAAAGCACTTCGGGCTCGGGCTAGAACAGCATCTACATGTTTGTTAAAATATAGATAATGATCTAGCCAGATCCCCAGGTATCTGACTACAGTGCTTTGCTCCAGTGGTTGCCCGTGACGCCCAACAATTGAGAACTTTCGCCAATTCTTTTTTGTATCCGCCGAAGCCTTGTACAACGGTGTCCTGAACAGTATGGTTTCCGACTTCTGGAAGTTCCAGTCATCGCAAGAAAATGTTGAACAGGATCGGCGACTTGACGGCACCCAGTTGGAGACCATTTTTTACTTCAAATATACCTGCAGAGGTCACATTGTCATTCTTGACGACGAACCTTCTACCGATAAGCCTGTTAAACAGTAGGTACAGCAGTGGTTTACTAATGCCTAGCTCATTGAGCTTGTAAAAAAGTCCTTCTAACCATACGGTGTCGAAGGCCTTCTCCAGGTCCATCAGGCAAGCACCCGTATATTGTTTCCGGCTCTTGTTCCATTGGATATCCGACACCAGTTTCGACGCGGCATGAATAGTGTCATGCCCCGCTTTGAAACCGAATTTATTATCCGGAATAATATGTTTGTCCTCTGTTCAGGTGATCAGAGCTATATTCTCGAATACCTTGCTGATGTTCGGAAGGAGACTAATTAACCGGAGGTTGCACGAATTCGAAGAATCTTTACCTCGCTTGGATATGGGTTGCACAATCGCAGTTTTCCAATGCTCCGGATAATGTGCATTATTCAGAGCATTGTTAAACAGGATAGTGTACATATTATCCACATCTAGGGGGAGATGTCTTAGAACAATGTTCCAGATCCCGTACATTCCAACTGACTTTTTCTTCTTTAGTGATTCGAGTTTTTTCATTATCTGTCACCAATACTTCGACTTTTCCTAATGTTGGTATAGTTTCGATCAGTTTAATCTTTGCATCAATTTTACTTTCTATATGTCTTACTATAAAAAATTTTGAAATCGTTAAGAATTGGAGTCTCTCCAATCTTATACCTAATTGGATGTCTATCGTATTTATTCTCTTTGCATACTGTGCAATTTTGTCCATAATCTATTAATTGTTTATAACACTCTGGCCAATACCATTTGTTTGAAATTTCACGGTGTGCTCTATCGTGTTCTTGTTTTATAATTGAAATTTGGGTATCTTTATCTGTGATGTCTTCTACTAAATTGGCAATGTTAAATGTAAATTGTGTTGTTGGGTATTCATGTAATAATTTGTCTTTTATTTTAAACAATAATTCTGCCGTTGAATGTATTGCATTAAGGCCATTCTTAATTACTTCTTTTAATTTATTAAAAATACCGTCAACTTTATAAATAACAGTATGTCGCCAGTATCCTGTATGTATTTGTTTACTAACTATATTATTTTGAATTTCTACCTGAACTATCAATTGATTTTTAAATCTGTTAACGTTTCCACCTACTCTTTTAATTTGTTCGACTGTACTACTCTGACTACTATGTACTGTTGCTTGATCCGAATTCATCATATTTAATTGTTGTCTACTAAGAGCGTCTGCGACTACGTTTCCTTTTCCAGGTTTATAAGTTATTACGGGAGCGTATTCCTCTATGAATGCCTTCCATCTCTTCATTTTTGCATTTGGGTTCTTATCCGATATCGCAAATGTCAAAGGTTGGTGGTCCGTATATATGCGGATGCCACTTGTTCCATAAAGATAGTTTCTCAATTTTTTCAGACTCCAGACAATAGCTAACAACTCTTTCTCATTTGTTGCATAGTTCTCTTCAGTTTTACTCAACGTTCTACTGATGAATGTTATTGGTTTATTATTCTGACTTAATACTGCACTATGGCTGAGTTACTTGCGTCAGTTGTTAATTCAAACCCTTTTTCAAAATTTGGTTGGTTTAACACAATATTTTTTTCTAACTTATCTTTAAGTATTTGGAATGCCTTTCTTCCTTCTTTATCTAGTTCTATCGATATTAGTTTGCTTTTTGCATTACTATTCTGCTCTCTTAAATACTTAGTTAAAGGCTTGCTGATCATAGCGTAATTTCTTATGAATTTACGATAATTAATAACCGCTTAGTCCTAAAAATGACCTTAACTGCCTTAAGTCTTCGGTTCCGGGTATTCTTTAATTGTTTGAATTTTCGTTGGATCAGTTTTAACGCTATTGTAGGATATTACATATCCTGAAAATTCAACTTCTAACATGAAATATTTGCTTTTTTCGCTGCTTACTTTCATGTTGGCTTCTCTAATTACTTTTATTAGTGAATATGTGCTCTAAATGTTTTTCTTCTGATGCAGAAAATATAATGACATCGTCAATATAAACATGGCAGAACTTTCCCATGTAAGGTCTCAGAATGTCATCCATAGCTCTTTGAAATAAAGAGGGTGCATTCTTCAACCCGTATGGCATACGAGAAACTCGTATTTTCCATTATTTACGCTAAAAGCTGTTTTTGTTCTATCTTTCTGTTTCATCATAATTTGATGGAAACCACTTTGCAGATCTAATGTCTTATCTCTTTTCGTAAAAGCGTTCAGATTCTTGTAGTCTATGTTTTTTTATCCATCTTTGTTTAGACCTTTTTTATCAACTACCCACACAGGTGCGTTATATGCTGATCTACTTGGTGCTATAATATTATTTTCTAGAAGTTCATTAATTTCATTATTAACGAAGTTGCTTACAGCTTGAGGATATGGGTATGATTTCTACCATATTGCTTCATCGGTAGTTGTATCTATACTTGCAACTATATTCGTGTTATATGGCAGATAATTTGGTTTATCTGTAAAAATACCTTGAAATCGTTTTTAAACAGATTTTAACTTCTCCATATATGTTTCATCTGTACTCATGCAGATTTCCAAACTATTAACTAGTTTGTTATTGAATATTAAAGGTACTATGCCTTTTTCATATTCCAATGTACTGTCGAGTATATTAATTTTTCCTTTAATCTTCCTAAGGGTTCTCATTCCTATTATTAAATCATATTCTCTAAGTTCGTTTAATTCATAAAATGAATCTTTTATTCCTAATATATTTATTTCTTGAAATTTTGTAATTAAACTCGTACCGTGTACGCTACTAACTCTACTAGCAGTTTCTAAGTTTTTGTTTGGAAATAATCCTGGTTTGACATAACTATGAGTCAGTATCAATTAAAATATTAAAAATACGACCTGTCCTGGGATCTGTTCGCTTAATGGTGGGCAAGTCGTTCCTTATTCTAAAAAATTATCCCCTTCATTCAAGTTATTTAGCCTTGGGCTTTTATTTATTGGTTGTTGGTCGTTATTTGATCTGTACCTTTTAAAAGGATTATTGTTATTATTAACTGCATCATTAAAACGTTGATCCTTATGTTGGTTACTACTAGAAACTATGTTTTCATTATTACCGTTACTATAGCTACTGTTTTGTGGTCTTTGTTGGTAATTACCACTTCTTAAATCCATTCTTTGTTGTGGTGGGGTAAACTTGTAAGTTTGTCGTACAACATTATTCTGGGGAACATCGGTCGTTGTAAATGTGGTTGCTGTAATGCCCTATTTGTGGTCTGATAATCCATTCTCTGAGATTGATTAACTTCCATCTCCTGAGCTCTCGCTAACGCGGGTATAGAGCAAAAACTAAATTGCTCATGGGTTGGTGTAACCCGTTTATGAAAATTTTCATTTCACATTTTCTCTAGCTACTTCTATAAGAACATTTGTCTCTGTCGTTCTAGGTCCGTAACTCATAATAGTTTTGCTCATAATTAGTGTTAAAAGTTTACTGATTTTGTCATAAAATTCCTGCAGTGTTTGTCTGCCTTGTCTTATGTTATTCAATTCCGTTTGTAACATGTGTATAGGTCTTTTATCATTAAACGTCAAATCTAACCTTCCTAAAATTGCATCTACGTTAAGAGGTGTGCCATGTGATGTTAAAGCAACATTTGCTTTCCCTATAATTTTATTCCTTATTATATTTACAGCTGTTAAATAATTCGTGCTTCCCTTACAATGATTGTATCCTTTCACACAATGTACTACCGAAGTTCTCCAACTCACATAGTTGTCTCCTTCAAATTGCTGTAAGATTTTGGCTAGTTCTAAGCTTTCCCTAATAGTGTTATTCGGGTCAATTTGTACGTCTGTATGTGGGATTATGTTGTCTATAGTTGTCAGTCTACTAATTATGTCAGTCAGTTCGTCTACTCTGTTTTGTAGAGCTACTGTACTCTCTGCTACTGTACTTGAAATTAACGCATGCACTTGTTCTACTGTCATTCCTATTTTAATGTAATAATATATTCTGGTGGCCCGTGGCGTTGTGGGTATGTGCGTCCTACGCAATTGGACCTACGTGTCTAGGTTCGATCCCTGGTACGACAAGAAATACTTTTCACGGCCCCACCTCTTTCGAGTAACTGACAATGCTCAAAGAGTATAACTGTCTGGAAAAAGCTTCTCAAACTTGGCCGTTCGGAGTCGGCATAAAACTGTAGGTCCCTTCCACTCTTGATAGAACAATAGCACGCACAACACCAGTGGTTGCTGAGAAGCTAGGCCCTGGCCCTCTACGGGCTGTAGCGCCACCCATATTATATTATTATTATTAATATATTATATCAGTTCACAAATTTTATTTTTACTAATAAATATAATAATATGAATAGCACTTATATGTACTGCGTATAACCACTTAATATTTTTTTTTCCTACTTTATATGGATTGATTGTTGTTTCCCTTTCTCCGCAACATTAAAGATGTTTGGTTCCTCAATTCTGCTCGATGTTCGCGTCTTTTTATTCTTACTGTAACACTTTGGATATTTTTTTCTTTGAATTTTATCACTGTCTAGTTTTTTTTATTTTAATTTTTTTTATTATTATTATTTTTTTTTAGTGTTAATTTTACTGTATATTTATTATTATTTACTGTCAGATTCTTTTATTTCTTAATTTTTTGGACTCCTTTTTTGTATTCCAATTTAGCACCATCTAGTTTTTAGATAGTGCTTTTTTATCACTTTTTGAATGTTTTCTTTAAACCCGATTTCCTGTTCTATGAACATACTTCTCGTAATCTGTTGGGTATATTTATTCCCGTTTGCCTCTCACGGTTTTAAATTTAAGTAGGACCACTGTTATGAAAATGTTAGCTTTTTTTTATATATATAAAAAAACGTTCACTTAATACAGGTTGTTTTAAACTTATGGTCTGTATTTTTCACTTGGCCATGGATCACTTCGCGAGAAGATACTTTTCTCTTTTTCTCTTTGAATGCAAATATTTTTTTTTTGTTGAACTATAAAAATTTTTTGGTGTCACTATTCGATCACTAAATTTTTAATTTTAGAAACAACAATAAAAAAAATAGAACTGTTCCTGCTCGGGCGCCAATTAAAGGGTTGACACTCCGGTGTATATTTTAAAAACTTTATTAAAATCATTACCGTCGTTGATGACCGCCAAACTAAGAGTGAACATGGTAGTGTATCTCATCGGTACTCAAAGTCACATTCGATATGACGATAAAATGCTTATTGTGTAAAAGTGTATCTCATCGATACTCAGAGTCACATTCGATATGACGATAAAATGCTTATCGTGCACATTTGCATCCGATAGATGTTTATGTCCATCGGAAATGAAAAGTAATTTGATATTACTGTTAAAATTTTCTCCCAAGCTTAACTCGACGGAACGGTCGTGGTTGAGTCGCCCATCCACAGTTGAACGGGCGATGTGAAAGATGAGCTGTACCGCATTTATGTCTTGTAATATCCCGTACCTGTCTAAATGGAGAAAAGCTTCTGGGGGGACGAAGCCAGTGTGACGTACCCGTTCGTGGTATTATGCATTGGGGTAGTAAGCCCCAGAGATAAAGTTATTGACTGAATTCATCGCTCTGGCAGTATGGCCTCGAATCAACTTCAACAGGAAATTGCCCACTCGTATCAGGTTCGCCCTGAAGCCCTCTCAAACACCCGAATCTTTTCCATCAAGCTTGCACTCACGTTGAACCAGACGGGGCAGCCATAGGTGAGCATTGGCCGGATGAGGGCCATGTAGCAGATTACCTTCACCCTCGCATCGAGTTGGCTGTTGTAAAACAGTCTCTTTGTAAGAGGAAAAGCACTTCGGGCTCGGGCTAGACCAGCATCTACATGTTTGTTAAAATATAGATAATGATCTAGCCAGATCCCCAGGTATCTGACTACAGTGCTTTGCTCCAGTGGTTGCCCGTGACGCCCAACAATTGAGAACTTTCGCCAATTCTTTTTTGTATCCGCCGAAGCCTTGTACAACGGTGTCCTGAACAGTATGGTTTCCGACTTCTGGAAGTTCCAGTCATCGCAAGAAAATGTTGAACAGGATCGGCGACTTGACGGCACCCAGTTGGAGACCATTTTTTACTTCAAATATACCTGCAGAGGTCACATTGCCATTCTTGACGACGAACCTTCTACCGATAAGCCTGTTAAACAGTAGGTACAGCAGTGGTTTACTAATACCTAGCCCATTGAGCTTGTAAAAAAGTCCTTCTAACCATACGGTGTCGAAGGCCTTCTCCAGGTCCATCAGGCAAGCACCTGTATATTGTTTCCGGTTCTTGTTCCATTGGATATCCGACGCCAGTTTCGACGCGGCATAAATAGTGTCATGCCCCGCTTTGAAACCGAATTTATTATCCGGAATAATATGTTTGTCCTCTGTCCAGTTGGTCAGAGCTCTATTTATCACCTTTTCAAATACCTTGCTGATGTTCGGCAGGAGACTAATTAACCGGAATTCGAAGAATCTTTACCTCGCTTGGATATGGGTTGCACAATCGCAGTTTTCCAATGCTCCGGATAATGTGCATTATTCAGAGCATTGTTAAACCGGATAGTTTACATATTAACCACATCTAGGGGGAGATGTCTTAGAACAATGTTCCAGATCAAGTACATTCCAACTGACTTTTTCTTCTTTAGTGATTCGAGGACCGCTTGGAGCGCTGTCTTCGATATGAACGGGGGAGGAACCCCTTCGTCGGTGATGACATTATCTGCCATGTTACGAACACGACAAAGCCGATGTTCTCAGATCGCCATTGTTGCATGTCTTCTCGAAGTTGCGAGTTGTTAGATTGTACGCCATGCTCCAGGTCGTGGTTTGGGCGAACACTCTCATTCATCTTATACACTTCCGGAATGACCGCGCCTAGTACCTCCGTTTTTACTTGCGGGTATTCGACCACAAAGAAGTTATAGTCGAGTACCGCGTTATCCGGATCAATACTTGCTGTAGTGAGTATTTGTTCGTTGTCCGTCGTTCTGGGGAGCTTAAGACACGGCAGATCGCTACGCTTACTGCGAAAGAATTTGTTTATTTGCGGGAAAATGCTCGGGTTGTTGGATCTAACAGCCCGAATCTTACTGTTCCAATGCAAGTTAACCGAAACTCTGTAACTTTGGACAATTATTGTTTGAATGTTCTTAGTGAGCGATTTCAGTGTCCTAATTTCCTCATCTCGTCCATCAGTTAACCGTCTATACAAGGTTTTTAATCTTGACAGCAGTCTACTTTTTTGTTGGTGGAGTGCGTCTATTGTCGCATTGCAGTACTGGTTTTTGTTGTTTGTGCGTGTATACCGTGGTATAGTACTGTCCATTGTTCGTTTTATCGTCGCGTCCAATTCTATAAGATACATGTCAATCTCCTCGTTTGACAAGTTTCTATTGGACGGCATGTGGAGCGCATTCGAGGAGACTGCTCTCGTCATTTGTCTGGAGAAGCGTGTCCAGCGTGTCCTACTGTAATTGTAGGGATACCTTTGAACCAACTCTTCTAATTCCGCAATATCGTTGGGGATCTTGATTTCGGTACTGACTCCGAAATGGTCACTGAGATACACGAAAGTATTCAAAACAGTTTACAGTTTTAGAGTTTGTGTCTGTCAGCTGCAGTCTTGCGTCACACAGCAGGAAATCCAGATAAGAGCCACTTCTGGGGTAGGACGAGATCTCTGTTGCTTTCAAATCGAGTCTATACTCGACACTGTGCAAGCAATACCAGCTGTAAAGCTGGTCCCCTCGCCCGAATCGAGCTCTGATATAGTCGTTCTGGAACTAGGGGAGCCGGACGAGTAGACCGACACCCCATACAGCTTCTTTTCACTGCGGAGAAAAATGAAACCGATGAAGGCCACCAACTCCTGGAACCGTGTAACTTCACCACTATACACTACTTTGTGTTTAATGTTATTTTTAATAAAGATCGCAACACCGGCTCCTCCGCTGGAGTTGGGCCGGTCTCTTCTAATAACATTATAATTACTGTGCTCGTATGTGCCTCTCTGGGTTAGCTTGGTCTCGCTAATCAGATATAGCTCTGGGCTTTGATCGTCCAACAATCTATAGAGCTCGTTTTTTCGAGGGGTCCCTATCAATGAATTTGCATTCACTGCAAGGATCTTGTATGTGCTCTCCGTCTGCGCAGCCATCAAGACTGGTGACGTGCTTGGTTCTGCAGGAGCGCCAGAATTTGACTTACCTGCTCCTCTAACCGATCCATACGCCTTTCAATAGAGGATTTCTTATCGGGCTTTGGATCGTGCGCTCTTGGCAGTGAAGGCTGCGGCACAACCTTCGGTAGCTCCTTTCCTGTGCTCCTCTGACCAGACGCCATTTGGGTGTAAGTCACTTGAGGGGTGACAGTTATGGCTGCCCCGTGTGGATTTTTCGCCTAGTACCTCCGTTTTTACTTGCGGGTATTCGACCACAAAGAAGTTATAGTCGAGTACCGCGTTATCCGGATCAATACTTGCTGTAGTGAGTATTTGTTCGTTGTCCGTCGTTCTGGGGAGCTTAAGACACGGCAGATCGCTACGCTTACTGCGAAAGAATTTGTTTATTTGCGGGAAAATGCTCGGGTTGTTGGATCTAACAGCCCGAATCTTACTGTTCCAATGCAAGTTAACCGAAACTCTGTAACTTTGGACAATTATTGTTTGAATGTTCTTAGTGAGCGATTTCAGTGTCCTAATTTCCTCATCTCGTCCATCAGTTAACCGTCTATACAAGGTTTTTAATCTTGACAGCAGTCTACTTTTTTGTTGGTGGAGTGCGTCTATTGTCGCATTGCAGTACTGGTTTTTGTTGTTTGTGCGTGTATACCGTGGTATAGTACTGTCCATTGTTCGTTTTATCGTCGCGTCCAATTCTATAAGATACATGTCAATCTCCTCGTTTGACAAGTTTCTATTGGACGGCATGTGGAGCGCATTCGAGGAGACTGCTCTCGTCATTTGTCTGGAGAAGCGTGTCCAGCGTGTCCTACTGTAATTGTAGGGATACCTTTGAACCAACTCTTCTAATTCCGCAATATCGTTGGGGATCTTGATTTCGGTACTGACTCCGAAATGGTCACTGAGATACACGAAAGTATTCAAAACAGTTTACAGTTTTAGAGTTTGTGTCTGTCAGCTGCAGTCTTGCGTCACACAGCAGGAAATCCAGATAAGAGCCACTTCTGGGGTAGGACGAGATCTCTGTTGCTTTCAAATCGAGTCTATACTCGACACTGTGCAAGCAATACCAGCTGTAAAGCTGGTCCCCTCGCCCGAATCGAGCTCTGATATAGTCGTTCTGGAACTAGGGGAGCCGGACGAGTAGACCGACACCCCATACAGCTTCTTTTCACTGCGGAGAAAAATGAAACCGATGAAGGCCACCAACTCCTGGAACCGTGTAACTTCACCACTATACACTACTTTGTGTTTAATGTTATTTTTAATAAAGATCGCAACACCGGCTCCTCCGCTGGAGTTGGGCCGGTCTCTTCTAATAACATTATAATTACTGTGCTCGTATGTGCCTCTCTGGGTTAGCTTGGTCTCGCTAATCAGATATAGCTCTGGGCTTTGATCGTCCAACAATCTATAGAGCTCGTTTTTTCGAGGGGTCCCTATCAATGAATTTGCATTCACTGCAAGGATCTTGTATGTGCTCTCCGTCTGCGCAGCCATCAAGACTGGTGACGTGCTTGGTTCTGCAGGAGCGCCAGAATTTGACTTACCTGCTCCTCTAACCGATCCATACGCCTTTCAATAGAGGATTTCTTATCGGGCTTTGGATCGTGCGCTCTTGGCAGTGAAGGCTGCGGCACAACCTTCGGTAGCTCCTTTCCTGTGCTCCTCTGACCAGACGCCATTTGGGTGTAAGTCACTTGAGGGGTGACAGTTATGGCTGCCCCGAGTGGATTTTTCACTAGGGGCCGCTTCTGCAGTACCATTTTTGCTTTGCGCTCCTGAAATTTAGGCCAACCCCGATAGTTAGCGGTGTGCCCCGCGTTCCAGCAGAGTACGCATTTGAGCTGACTTTTGTCAGCTGCTCCCTCTTGCCCCAGAGAACAATTATCCGCACTGTGGTTCTTTCCGCACTTAACGCATCGAGGCTGCATTTGGCAGCTCGACGCGGCGTGCCCGAACCTTTGGCAGCGAAAGCATTGGGGAATGTTATTGCGCCTTATTATACTTTCCCAAATGCAGTTCTAGGAATCTAAGAATTCTATCTTCACTTTGCTTGTGGGTGTAATCTGAACAATAGAAAAGGGCAATTTCCGCCCCTCTCTCTTTGACGTAGCTAGGGTGAAGGGCTTGACCCCGACGTACTCAATACCGTCGCACAATTCCTCTTTGAGCATTTGGAGGACATTCTCCGTTTCGAGCGGACAATTAAGCTTTAACAGCCGGGACTGGCATTTTTCGCCTTTTGAGGTGTAAGAAAAGAACTCCAGGGACGACATTAGGTATTAGGTATTCTTTTACCTGATTGTAATCATCCACTGTCTTGCAGTGGATTGCGTGCTTTTCAGCACCTTTATTTTTACATATAAAAAAATTACCTGAACCTATGGCCTCCTTGCACAACTTGGCAGTTTGCTCAATATCTGCCTTGTTTTTTTTTCATTTTTGTTTTTTTTTTACTTCATTTACTTACGTGCTAGACAAAAATACTTAAAACTAGCTTAACTATCTTAACAATTGTTCTTACATCTAACCTACTGTAACCTACTTAGTTTATGTTTTTTTTTTTTTTCAGTTATGAAGTCTGTTTTTGTTTTTTGTGAAGCCAAGAAAACTGGTAAGAAACTTGGCTTAGTTTGTCTATCTTAACCTACCTTAAACTAGATTAACCTAACATTAAAACTTAAAAAACTATCTTAACTATGTCTGTAACTTTACGGACACGTGCACTAGGGCGTATATGTTATGTATATGCCGAACATATATAATTTATACGCCGTAGTGCAACTTTTTAAGTGTTACCCTGTAATCTATGTAAGTTGGCAACCATGGTAAACCATCGCGTCATCATCTTGAAAAGCCAGCGGCGGCAGAGACTAGTTTTGGTGTAACCACCAGTAAAATTGCCGTTCTTTGGCAGGCTCTCTCCTGTCTCGAGCGGAGATCGCTCTGCTGAACCGGAGGAGATCCTCGTGACTGCGAGCGACATCCCGTTCGTATTGGAGTCGCCTGTCCAATGTTCGGCGTTCGACGTGGAAGATGACAGGACATCCTTGTGAATCCTGTATTAGGCCACTGACACTGTCTCTCGAACAACCTCATCTTTTCCATCTGGGAAGGACTCACATTGAACCATAGTGGACAACCGTAGGCCATAACTGGCCGGATGAGGGCCATGTAGCAGATTACCTTTACTCTGGTGTCAAGTTGGCTGCTGTAAAACAACCCCCTTGCCACAGCAAGGGCCTTTTTAGCTTTCGCCAGAGCAATATCTATATGTTTGTCAAAATACAGATATTGGTCCAACCAAATGCTTAGATACCTTACTACACTTTTCACATCTAACGGCCGTCCCTGCGGGTCAATTATGCCGAACTTACGCCAGTTTGTGCGCGTATCCCATGCTGCCATGTACAGCGGGGTCCTGAAAAGGATAGTTTCACACTTCAGGAAGTTGATAATCAACTTCCAGTCGTCGCAAAATCGCTGAATTTGTTCCAAGTCACATTGCAACAAGTTATTTTTTACTTCGACCTTCGGACCTGATCTGTACGCTACTAGATCGTCGGCGTACGCAATTAAGTGCGGCATGGAACCTATAAGATCTGCAGTGAATATTGAGAACAAGATCGGCGAACCAACAGCTCCCTGTTGCAGACCATTTTTGATGTCAAAGACCATGGTAGAAGTTACGTCGCCACTTTTCACGACGAACTTTCTGCCTATTATCATGTCATAGATCGTGTATAGCAATGGTTTACTTATGCCGAGCCTGACCAGCTTGAGGAAGAGACCCTCTAACCAAACGGTGTCGAACGCTTTCTCCAAGTCAATCAGACATGCACCCGTGCATTGTTTTTTATCTTTGTTCCACTGAATGTCGGATACCAGTTTGGACGCGGCATGTATAGTTTCATGCCCCGCCCTGAATCCGAACTGGTTGTCCGGTATGATTTTATTTTCCTCAACCCATTGTTTCAGAACTCGAATGACTATCTTTTCAAAGACCTTGCTTATGCAAGGAAGAAGACTAATCGACCGAAGATTTGTCGGGATAGATTTGTCTTTGTCCCGTTTAGGGATTGGTTGCACTACAGCTGTTTTCCAGTGTGCCGGGTAATAAGCATTACTCAGCGCATTATTGAACAGTGTTGTGTAAATCTGCACGGCTTCGGAAGGAAGATAGCGAAGCACAATGTTTGGTATACCATCGATTCCCGCCGACTTTTTCTTCTTCAGCGAGTTAAAGATACCCTGAAGATCTTCTTGAGAGATCAAGATGTGATTTCCATCATTGGCGACGGCATTATTTGCCATGTTATCGTCACTGAACCTGGTAAAACCAGGATTCTCAGATCGCCATTGACTTATCTCGTTTCGGAGCTCGAAGTGGTTTAGCGGGGCTGTATGCTCCAGGTCGTGATTCGGCCTACGAACCTCGTTGACCTTATACACTCGCTGAAACACAGCACCAATTGCTTTCACCTTCTCCTGGGGATCTTCAACCACGAAGAAGTCATTGTCTAGTACTGCCCCATCTGGATCGATGCCAACTGAAGTCAGTAGTTGTTGGTTATTTGTCGTCCTGGGAAGTCTAACGGCCTGAATGTCGTTTTGATCTTTCCTCCGAAATATTTTATTTACTTGTGGGAACATACCCGGCTTGTTAGAACGTACAGCCCGGATCTTATTGCCCCAGTGCAAGCTTATGGCCAAACTATAATTGATTCGTATTAACTGTTGGAGGTTCTTGATCTCCGATTTCAATTCCCTGACTTCCGCGTTTTGTGGGTCTGTAAACCGCCTGTGCAAGAGTTTGAGTCTTGACAGCAGCCTACTTTTGTGCACGTGAAGTGCATCGATGGTAGCATTTCGATAAACATCGCTGTCATCGATTTTTACTACCTTCGGAATAGTCTTGTCGTCGTTCATTTGTATGAGGTACCTGTTAACCTCTTCGTTCGTCAGGTTTCTGTTTGATGGAGGATTGATCCCACTCGAACGTAGTTCTGTGGATAACGTCCTGGAGAAGCGAGGCCAGCGGACCTTATTGTAATTATAAGGATTCCTCTGGACATACTCCTCCAGTTCTTGCACCTCGTTCGGGAGCTGAATAGCTGCGAAGAGTCCGCAGTGATCACTCTCGTACTCAACCGCAGTTAAACAGTTCCGCGTGCGTCTTTCCACGTCTAGTATAGTCAGTCGTCTGTCGATCAGCAACAGATCCAGATTGGATCCGGATCTGGGGTACGATGGCCTATCAGTTGCAAGCAAATCTAGCTTGAACTCAATATTGTGCTCTGCCAACCAGTTATACAGTGGGGTCCCCCTGTCGTTATGCACTCTATTGCCCCATTCTCTATGCTTGGAGTTCAAATCCCCAGCAATGATATAGTAGTTTTCCTCCGAGCTCAGTCGAAGGCTAGTGAAAAGAGTATCTTGTTCTGAAATGAAGTTACGGTTGAGTGCAGGATTGTCAGCTGCGTAGATCGCGATCACATATAACCGCTTTCCACCCTGGAGAGGAATGCGTGCAATACACGTTTCTAGCACTTGAAATCTTTGCACTTCACTGCTATACATGACCTTATGACGGAGGCCTTTTTTGATTAAGAGAGCGACCCCTCCTCCTCGCAAGGATTGGGGCCGGTCTCATCAAACTACGTGGTAATTCTTGTACCAGAGCGTGCGCGTCTGGTTTAGCTTAGTTTCGCTGGCCATTAGCACGTCTGGATTGTGAGTTTGCATAAGGTTGCAGAGCGTTAATTTGCGTTCTGTCCTAATCAGCGAATTCACATTCACTGCTAGGATCTTAAGGTTACTAGCTGCGTGCGCAGCCATTAGACCGATGATGCGTTTGGCACGGCAAACACCGTCGAGTAGATTAATTCTACTCGCACTGCTTGCTCTTGGAACTGTTTCTCGAGCTGAGCGATCTGCCCATGGATAGAGAGCAGTATCGCCATCATATCCACATTCGCTTCAGGTTGCCTGGCCACTGGGACCGGGGTCACCTTCGGCACTGTCTGTTGTACCGGTCGCCTTCCTGATGCCATTTGGGCGTAGGAGACGGCCGGCGTAACAGTGGTAGCAGGAACACGGGGCACTGGCCTTGATTCTACCATTTTGAGTTATTTCTTTGCCTCTATACTCTTTCTAATCTCCTGGACTTTAGGACATCCCCGATAATTAGCAGGTGGCCCATTGGTCTTACAGAGTACGCATGTAAGCATAGCCCTGTCCTCGACTTTTTCCTTCCCTAAACGGCGTTCCCCTGGATTGTGGGTTTCTGCGCATTTGACGCAGCGAGACTCCATGTTGCTGTTCGCCGCGGCATGCCCAAACCTCCGACAGCGAGCACATTGGAGTATGTGCTTCGTCCTTATTAATGTGTCCCATTTCACAGACAAGGAGCCTGAACGAGTCATTCGCTTTAGGCTGTCTATTCTACTGTCTGGGGTGACCTGAACAAGGAAGAACGGAAGTTTCCTGTTCTCCCTTCTCGTTACCGCAGTGATGAAGGGCTTAACCCCAACGAACGTGACATCGTCGCTCTGCGCCTTGCGCAGCATAGCGAAGATATCCTGGGGATCAGTAGCGGGATCCACATTCTTCAGGAGCATTGTCTGTACTTTTTCCCCTTTTGGGGTATACGAGAAAAACTCGGCCCCCGCCGCCGCTAGCTTTTCTTTTTTGACGCGGTAATCTGCCACTGCGGAGCAGTGGACCGAAAGCCTTAAGGGCCGTTTATACTTTAAATAAAACGAATTTTTTGTGGCCAACTTACATAATTTGGTGGACAAATTCTTTCGTCTCCAGCCGAAGACGTTGATGGGCGGGCATCTCTTCTTCTTGGCTGCGGCTGCTGCTGCTGGTTGCTGCTGCGTCTGCTTCTGAGGATGTCGTTGTTGTTTTTGTTGCTGCTGCTTCTGCTTCATTGGTTATTGTTGCTGTCGCGTGGCAGGTGTGGAACGTTGCCCCTTTGGCAGCTGTTGGAAGCGTTCTTGTTGCTGCTGTTGTTGCTGGTTTTGTTGTTGCTGTTTTTGTTGGTGCTGCTGTTGTTGTTGCTGCTGTTGTTGTTGCTGCTGTTGTTGCTGCTTGTTATGCTGCATTTGTTGCTGCTGCTGCTGTTGCGCAGCTTCTTTAGCCGCTTTCCTAGCCATCAGTTTATTTTGAAGGGCTTTTATGTGAGCGTCAAGCTCCTCCCTTTCCCTCTGGATCTTCGTTAGCTCTTCCCTTTCATTTTCTTCTTCGTCATCCGAATCGGATGACGTTAAAGCTATGAAGGGATTCTCACTACCGCCGTAGGAGAATCTCCCCTCGCCCTCCGCAGACTCGTACTCGACATCAACAAGGGCTTTTCCACGCTTTTACGCTTTTTTATTGCGTGTAGTTGTTGCAGTTGCGTTTCGCAAGCCGCTGCAGTTTCTGCTGTTTTTCTGCTTGTTGTTGCTGCTGCTGGTGCTACAGCTGTAACATCGCCTGAGGCTACAGTGGAGCGGCGTTTTACTACAGTTGCCTGTTGTTGTAGCCTCCTCCGTCTCTTCTGCCGCGTCTCAGTCTGTGTTGGTTGGTGGCCTGATGTTTTAGCCACCGGTTCAACGTTTTCGTCCGCTTCTGAGAGCGCGGACCCATCAATTTCCTCCATCTCGTCGATTTTCCTTACTAATATGTCTATAAAGTTTCGTTACCTCAGGATTCCAACCGGGCGCAGCGAGTCCACGGCCGATTACACAACCTCCAGGCTACTGGTTCTTATAACTTTTTGGTGATACTTTGCGCACTTTAGGATTTATAATTTTTTCTCACTTTTTCGCTAAAGCCGCAACACGGCTTTACACATCGCAGAATTGTGAACGACTGATATATCTGCCTTGTAAATGTTGATGGGTGGCACTTTGTCATTCTTCAGTGGCTGCTGCGGTTGAGTTCCAGGCTGCTGCTGTTGAGTAGCTGGGACTTGTCGCTGTTGTGTTGCTGGCTGCTGTCGGTGCTGTTTTGCTAGTCGCTGCGGTGTTGCTGACCGCTTTTGTGTTGCGGGTTGCAGTTGTTGCTGAGCTGCTGGCTGCTGTTGTGGGTGTGTTGCTGGCAGTTTCTCTGTTTTCGGCCGCTGTTGTTGCTAGGTTGATTGAAGTTGCTGTTTTTGTACAGCTGCTTGTTGCTAAGGTGCAGGTTTTTGTTGCTGCTTGTTTTGTTGCGGCTTCTTTGTCACTTCTTTTTGGTGTTGTTGGCCCTTTGACTCTTCGTCCAACTTTCTCCTCGCTAAATCTCGCCCTCAGGTCTCTTATTTCATGAAGGAGTCGCTGAACCTTCTCCTGCATGTAGCCAACTATGTTTTCTTTCAGCCAGATTTTGTGGTTTTGGGAGCTGATGCTACCATTGAACGACTGATGATGTTACCATTCTCCGAATGAAATTCAATCACATCCCGTACTTTTAAAGCTCTGACGAATAATTTTCCATTTAAAAAAAAAATTACATTTCTGGAAAGGATATTAGAGTGGGCTCTCCCTAAGTCGAATTTTCACGGGATACCATGTTTTGTTCGAGTTAGAGAAAGAAACTATTTTTTTTTGTTTTTAAGCCCCCTATCCCAATTTCTTCAATTAAGCGAACTATCGTGCCAATGGTTTAGTTTGCTATAATTCCGTTGCATGCAACTTACTATTTTATTAATGGATCTTACTACCAACTTGCACAGAGTAACTACATCAGCTCTGTTGAACTGCCTATAATCAAATTATTTTCAAATTCCAATTGAAATTGCACTAAGATTTTTTTCTAGATAGATTACCATTGCTTTGAAATAAAAACTGTTTTGAATCCGAAGAACAACACAAGGAAAAGCATAACATTGTTTTTTTTGCCCTGTGTTTTTAGGTAGGCATGTATAGGATAGGGGTAGGTAGAGACACAACGCACACACGATGATGGTACACGCAGTTATTGGCGTTAGTGCGATGTAAAGGGTGATTTTTTAAAAGCTATAGGAAAGTTTTTCAAAAAAAAACATATAAAAATTCAGAAAAATTCATGAAATCTTTATTTGAATCGATAGTACGGTCCATATAAATTAATGTTTGAAGATTATTTCATGCAAATGTTGACCATGACTGCGCCTCAAATGGTCCATCCGCTTAGTCCAATTTTGGCATACTCTTTCCAACATTTCGGCCGGTATCTCACGAATAAATGCTTCAATGTTGTCTGTATAGACATGAGCTTCAACATAGCCCCACAAAAAATAGTCTAAAGGCGTTAAATCGCACGATATAGGCGGCCAATTGACCGGTCCCGAACGTGAAATAAAATATGTTCACCGAACTCGCCCCTCAATAAGTCCATTGTTGCGCGTGCTGTGTGGCATGTGGCACCGTCTTGTTGAAACCACATGTCATGCAAGTCAAGCTCTTGCATTTTGGGCAAGAAAAAGTTGGATATCATCTCACGGTAGCGGTCACCGTTCACAGTTACGTTACGATTCGCATCATCTTTGAAGAAGTGCGGTCCAATCATGCCACCAGCCCATAAACCGCAGCAAACTGTGACTTTTTCTGGATGCATTGGTAGCTCTTGCAATGTTTCTGGCTGATATTCACTCCAAAATCGACAATTTTGCTTATTTACGTACTCGTTGAGCCAAAAATGAGGGTCGATTAAACTGACCATAAAATGGAAGAAGCGCGAGTTACGTACCACCTACCAAAAGGAATTGTGAAATTGCAAGATGGCACTTTTGCATTAACAGAATGCGAGGAATCGAAAAACACTGAAAAGTGCTAATCCAACAAAATCGGCTACCTCCGAATTGAAATATGAGAAGTGCTAGGCTAATCAATTTTATGATATAAAACTGACCGAATGTCACCAAATCGGTGATTATTTGTTGGATTGAAAGAGTGTGCGGCCGAGCTATAGACAGCGGCACTCTGGGAATAAAATTGAATAAATACTTTTGCTGTAGTATAAATAATTTTGTTTCATTTATTTCCAATAAATAATTTAAGTGGCGCAGTCGGTTTTGGGTTGTTTTTCGGTCGAAATAAATATCCACATCGAACCAAATCGGTACGATTATTAGTATTACAGAGTGAAATTGCGAGAGCTAGTAGTTCGAAGTAATACAATAATAAATGAAAAGTGAAAAAGTGAACATTCGAAATTGATAATTGCAAAGATAAAAGAGCTTTCAATTGGACAACTGGCTAGGGAAATAAGAAATTTGTACAATCTAGACACAATTATGAATGTCTTAAGATCATATATTCCAGATAGTGACTGGAATTTGAAAAAATATATTATAAACCTAACACTACAACCATTCCGTTTAGAAATGCAAATTTGCAATCGACTAGTTCACGGTCAGATAGGCAACAGAGAAATTTTGACCAAAGTAGGCAAAATAACAGGTCAGTTCAACAGAATAGGTATCAATCTAACCTGAGAAATAGGGTGGAAGACAGGCCATCAGGTAGACAAAATGTATTTAATCCATCAGGGCAGGTGAGGAATAGCGCACAGAATCCATATCCGATGGAAATAAATACTATACAAGCTGAAGCTAATCAGCAAGAAATTAATAATATAGAACCGACGGTTTTTCTCAATTAAGCCTCGGAAATAAGCTATATTGTTATCTTACTATAAACGAATATAAATATAGAACTCTAATAGATACAGGATCGACTATTAGTATTATTAATTCAAACACTGTATATTGTATACAAGAGAGCGAGTTCAAATTTTCATAACTGACACTCCGAAAGAGTTCCGCATGGATTCGTTAAACAAAATCAAATGGTAAAAGATGGCATTGAAAAATAAAACGTATGATTTACTGATAGGAATGGACTTTATTAGTAAGTCCGTTACTGAATTAAACATTAATAAACGATTCATGCAACTGAACAACACAGTCAAATTGGAACTATTTTCGGAAGACTATGAATCAATTCAGTGTTTCGAGTTGAATAACGAAAAACGCAAGAGTATAGATATGACACATTTAAATACGGATGAAAAGCAAAAACTGGGCAAGCTAATCAAGTAATATACACATAGAGGAAACAAATAGAGGACATGTAAAGACAAGGAATTGTGAGAAAATCGAATAGTCGGTATGCATCACCAATAGTGGTCGTTAAAAAGAAAATGGACAGTTCTGGCAAAGAGAAGCTTAGACTTTCTGTTGACTATCGGAAATTGAACGAAATCACTGTAGACGATAAATATCCACTCCCTAATATAGAAGCTGTATTAGACAAGTTGGGTAGAGCTCAATATTTCACAACACTGGATTTGGCAAAAGGGTATTACCAGATTAAAATGCATCCCAGTGATATACAAAAACCGCATTTGTTTCACCAAACGGTTTATTTGAATTCACTCGGATGCCTTTTGGTCTTAAACATGCCCCAGCTACATTCCAGAGGTTTATGAATAATATATTGAGAGAACACATAAATAAAATCTGTGTAGTCATTCTCATATTTTCCACAAGTCTAGAAGAACACCTTAATGCCATTCAAACTATTTTCGATTGATGTAAATAAACACAATCTGTAGGTCCAGCTTAGTAAGTGTTCATTTTTAAAGAAAGACACCGAATTTTTGGGTCACGTTTTAACTAAAGATGGGATGAAGCCCAATCCCAATAGAATAAAGTGCATACTGGATTATAAATTACCAGAAACAGAAAAACAGCTGAAAGGTTTCTTGGGGATGACGGGTTACTATAGAAAAAATGTGAAGGATTATTCTAAAATAGCATACCCTATGATCAAATATTTGAAAAAGAATACGAAAATCAATTCGAGGGATCCAGAGTATATACAAGCAGATAATCAAAAACTGAGGGAAATAGTTATTCAGAATAAACAAAAATACATTAGTAAGGCAAATAAAAATAGGGAAGATTACACAGAACACCGAATTATAGCACCAATTAAAAATTATAAGCGACTTAGACATAAATATGAACCGAGATTTAGAATAAAACAAATATCTAATGAACATAATACAAATATTAAAAGAAAACGTAAATTTACAGATGTTAATGCTCCTAACATTCCTACTGGTCATACCTATCCCGATAGTCCAAGCGAAACTTATCATAACGTAAGTGGAAACGAATAATGGATACATCAAATTAAATATGGGTTCAAATTAAATATGAGTTTAAGGCAAGTTCCTACTGGCATTGAAAAAGCTTTACTCAGGGAAATAGAGTCTGTCGAATCTAAAATATCGACGATTCTTCCTAAAAGAAAAAAAAGAGGTTTAGCTAACTTTGTAGGTACAGCGAGTAAATGGCTGTTTGGAACAATGGACGATAACGACCGACAGGATATTATCGGGCATATGAGAACAGTAGAAATAAATAATCATAATTCAATCGACAATTTAAATAAACAAATTAGGATTAACACTTATTTCAATGAAACTATATTCGACTTAAAGAAACTCATAGCAGGAGATAGGAAAAAAAATTCTAGAGCAATTAATCAATCAGACAATAGACAAAAACAGATAATATACCAACAAATAAAATTAGATCAACTTTTTAAATTAAAATTATTAGAAGATAAAATAGATCAAATATTAGACAATGTTGCCTCAACTAAACATAACATTTTACTCCAGGGATACTAACCCCAGAAGAAATAAATAAATTCAACATTGATTACTATAAAATAAAACATTCTAAACTAGGTATGATGAGCTATAGAGAAAATGTCCTGATCATGGCAATTAAAATACCTACGTCGGTTGTAGATATAAAATTAAAATTCCTAACAAGCTTACCAACCAAGGAAGGCCTTGAAATAATTCAAAACGATCAAAAAATTGTAGAGTATAAACATGTAAATTACGAATTTAATGATGAAGTATATGTAAACGATTTAAAACTAGCTAGTAATTGTGTTACTCTGAATAATTGTAAGCTTAGAGAAAATTATAAAAAACAAATAAAAATAATTGATGAAGAAACAATAATATGTGTAAATATGAATAAGGATGAAATTTTTAATAGTTGTGATGATAGGAAGTTAAATTTCAGTGGGCATATGATAATCAACTTTAATAATTGTTCAATTAAAGTATTCAATAAAACCTTTTGGAATCAAAACTTTGAAAAAGGATAACTAAATTTAATAATTTTTAATTATTTTCATTGATTCATCCATGATGTCACCGTTTCGTTCCGTTTGGGTTTGGATTTACGGAAAAAATGTATTACCTTGTTTTACTGAAACCCGTCAAATTGACGGGTATCTTATTTTCAAATTCTGAAGAGTCGCTGTCGATCGTTTCATCTGAATCAGAAGAATTCATTGCATTGTCGCTTTCAGACAGATGAAATTCATCACCTTCAAAACTGCCGTCAGAAGAGTCCTCATTGATGTTCAATATTTTTTGTAGCACTGCTAGAGCCCTACGATTTTTTTTCTTTGGTGCGCTATTAATTTTTATAAAAATAAATGATTTATAACAAAATAAATCCAAATATTACAAGTTAATTTTCTCAACTTATTTATATTTTTTGTACTCTCATAAAAAAATTTTGGAATTGCAAACGATTTTTGATTATTCAACAGATTGCTTCAATATAACTTTGACGAATGAACAATTTAACGAAAGCATAAATAAAATAAAATGCTTCTAGCATGAAGGGAAATCTACAAATTAAAATTTTGTGCAATCATATGTTTATTGCATCATAACGAAATCAATTTGCTCTGAAATAAATGTATGCGTCAATTTGACGGGTTTCCGTAAAAATAGGTATACCACATACGTAAATTTGAAACCAGGTTGTCAAACGGAAAATAAACTACAATATAGAATTAAACTAATATAACATTAATTTACCAACAAAAAAAAATTAAATTTGCTTTTATAATTTTCTTCACGTGAACTTGAAATTTACAATCCGTCAAATTGACGGGTTCCGTAAATCTAGTGTTAAATCTAGCTTACACTACGAATTACAATTATGTCTTAACCTAAATTACTGCCGGTAATGCCGGCAATTCACGGTCAGCATAATGGAACGATGGCTTGACCCAGTGCGAAGTTATTGGTGATTCAACTGAACATTCTCCCCCGCGTTGAATGACAATTCAACAACCTAAGCGATGGTGACGACAAACTCTGAATTTGCTGGTGCTTCCTTGTGTTTGGTGGCCACTGATTGTACTGCTTTGGTGATAACTGCAGACCTTGCTGTTTTGTGCTTCCAAATTACGTAGGCGCTTAACATAATGGATATTATTAGCGCCGAGTATCCAATTGCGAAGTGGTGACGGCTGCGGATGATGGATGTGGATGGTTTGTGTGGTAGAGGACTTCTTGTTCTCTTATTAGATTTTGTAATCCGTTAGATTGTGGAGTTGGATGTCATAATGTGTAATATTAACTTTATGGAAAAGTGACGTGTGTTCCTCAGGTGTTGATATTTCAGATATGCTTCCAAAACTGGCGCAGAAAGTTTGCAATTTGGTAGTGAAAGTATTATGACCTTGAATGGTGATTGATCTGTGTCTTAAAATGCATCCTGGCTGCAACGTAACTAATCCGGATCCTTCTAAGAATAACTGGGTGTGCTGGTTTCCACAGATTGCAGTAAGTCGAGATGGGTTCTTTGTGGAATACAGCCACTTGTTTTTATGTTCAGCTGAACCCATGCTGAATTCTCGTCAGACATCCTTAAGCTACAGGTAGCCTTCGTTTCATTGTTAAAAAGTCCCATTTCGCAAGAACATATCTCTGCTTCCTCATTGTAAACATTGTGTTGTTTATGAAATGAGGTATGGGCGTGAGTCGGAATAAATCATACTGCTCTTGATTTACCAGAGGAAGAGTGACCCAGAATACTACTCGATTACCTGTCACTCCTCCCTTTACTGTCATTAGCTTGTATAGTTAGACCAGATATCGATCATCTACTGGCAACTCAAGGAATGTTGGTAATTGCTCCTTGATGGTTGTAAGCCCCTTCTTCAGCTGCACTGTTGATAATAATAATGATTTAATTTTACCATGATGGGTGTCCGTAAGAACATCAATAAGGGCTGACCGCATTCTGTTTACATTAAGTATCATTATGATCAATTGGGATGAAAGGGATGTGACGATTTGCGATATTTTGGACTGATAGCCAATTCACCATTGTCAATCCTTGATCTTATTTCAGCCAGTTGCCTGTTGATCTGCTCAAATCTACTATTTATTACACTCCGGTTTTGCTTCACAGTGTTGATTGTTGAATCGACGACTAAGGTTTGATTTCTTAGTAAGTTTAATTGGTGATCTTCATTCATGTTTACTTGGTCTATTGTACTCGCAATTTTTTCAGCATATTCGGTATCCAGAACCCCAAATAAGGAATTAGCTAGGTTTCCAACAATGTTCAGCGCTCCTCGTTTGAATCGTTTGTTTGGTAAGAGTAAGTATGTTTTCTGATTGAAGTTCGGTTATGATATGATGAATTTGTCTTAAGGTAATCATGCAAAACTACTTTTTGAATCTCCCGACATAAGTGTGTGAGGGTCAACGTTCCGTTGGTTAAGGTTTCATACTCATCTATTAATGGATTAAGGTTGTAGTGGATGATGAAATTCCATTCGCTCGTTGCGATTTTTGTTGATCCAAATGATCCAATAGAATTTGTTAACTTCAATATTTTTGCTAAATACTGTTGGCAGAATGAGAAGTATTGTTAACAATGACGTAATTCGTGCGGCACTAGATGTTCTTCGCCTTTTGGTCTGTATTGTAGCTGCTGCATCTGCTGGTTGAGTGTTACGTGCTGACTGCTGGACTTCACTTCTGGATGTGATCTTATTATCTGTTTCGTGTTCAACTGGTAATGGTGCAAGTCTGTGAATTGGACGTTTCCAGGTCCCTGATGCTGTTCGAACATCAACCACACGTATAGCGCCGTCGTTGCCCTGGTACGTTCGTGTTATTCTGCCAAGCGGCCACTTAAGGACTGGAATGTTGTCTTCCTTTATGATGACAATGTCTCCCACGTTGATATTCTTAGAAGATTCCTTCCATTTATGACGATACTGGAATTCGTTTAAGTATTCCTGTGACCACCTTTTCCAAAATTCATATTTGAGGTGCGAGACCAAGTTCCACCTTGTTAGATGAGTGTGTTTTATTGAGAGTGCGTTGGCGTCAACTTGTGCAGTCAGGGGTTCACCGATGAGAAAGTGTACAGGTGCCGTTAGATCGGTGGGATCATTTTAAAGTGGTTTTAGTGGTCTTGAGTTAAAGATGGCTTCGATGCCAATCAATACTGTTTCTAACTTTTCGTATGTCAATGACGCTGCAGAAACACTCCTCCCTAAGAGATGCTTTGCTGATTTTACGGCCGCCTACCAGAGGCCTTTAAAGTGGGGAGCTCTAGAGGTAATAAAGTTGAACTGTATAGATTTATCGCTGCATTCCCTTGCGATGGTCGTACGTGCCTTTTCGGAGTAGATAGGTCCTTCCCACTTAGCCAGTAGGTTATTTGCTTCTACAAAGTTTATTGTCACAATATAAGTGCTGGCAATGTCCTCGTCGACCAGTGAATCGTCGTAGTGCTCCAAGGAATGCTTCGGTTTAAAAATGCTAACGAGTTCAATATGAACAGTTTTACCTAAGGGTTATTACATGCTAATAGCATTGGATGTTTGGCATCAAAAGGAAGTGTTGCAGCTTCTAGTAGGCCTCTCACTCGAAGAATTCCGTTTTCATCCAAAAATAGGTGACTGTTTTGCTTTAACTGCTTGCTGGTTAAAATCGAATGTCTGCATTGCGCGCACGATTGTAGTCAGTGAATCCTGAAGTTCCTTAGTAGTGAGTAGTATGTCATTCGGTAGCTTATTTTTTGTGCATCTAGTATTTTTGTAAAACCGCAACATGTATCCAATTATCCTTTGAAGCGTCTTGAATGAATTCAGATGGTTAATCTTATAAATCATTTCCTGATCGCAATCATAAGTGGTTGTTGTCACTATTGGTGCATTTCGTTTTCTTTCTGTGTCGTCCGGTATCGGCAGCTCCTTGATGTATTTTGCCGGCCACATGTCTTCATGTCCTGATAGGAATAGAGGACCATAAAACCACAATGTGCATACTGGCAATTTCTCTGGCTGAAGGCCTCTCGAAAGTACATCCGCTGGGTTGTGTTTTGATGGCACATGTCGCCATTGGTCGGGAAGTGTTAGTTCCTGTATAGCGGAAACTCGATTAGCAACAAATGTGTGGAATGATGATGATGGAGAGTTTATCCAGGCGAGCACAATTTCAGTATCCGTCCATAAGTATGTGGGTGTTTCCATCCTTCACGATTGCTCTCAGGTGCACCACCGTCCCATATGCCTTTTCAGATGTGTCGGAAAAGGTGTGAATTTGTATGGTTGCGGGTACACCATTGTTGAACATGTGGCATGGAATTTGAAAATTGTTAATTTTACTACCGGTAATGCTTCATCCCATGAAAGTAGCAATGTCCATAATTCCTGAACAAGTATCTTTGCTGTGACCACTACTGGAGCCATCATTCCCAACGGATCGAATAATTTAGCAAGGTCTGAGGTTACACCCCGTTTTGTAATTCTACTTGTCGAGCCCATATTTGTTTTAATTGCATCGTTGCTCTCATTGCTAAAGTCAAGATCGAAATGCCTTGTAGCAAACGAGGATGATTAGCGCTCAAATTTCCGGAGTTTGAACCCTGCAGTTTATAGTATTTGTATGAGTTGCCTTTGCATTTCTATGACGGGAGATAGATTATTCTCCCGTTAGACAGTCATCAACGTAGAAAACACGATGTAGAGTCACACATCTCTTCTGATTTTGACAACTTGCTACGCGCCGGTTCAACTTCTCCAAGGTTCCATAGTCTCTCAATCATCTGATGGAGGTTATTGCCATCGTAAGTTGAAATGCCACACGTTGCAGTCTTTTGTCCTGTTTCACCTACTTTTCCAGCCAGAATCCACCCGAGGACAGTATTTTGTAATGTAGGTAAATTGATAGCCAATCGTATCTGTCCAATGGAGATTAGTTGATGGTGGAATTCTATGCTGTCGGGATGATTGAACTTCGAATCTGCCAGTGAAATATTTTTGGTGTAGGCCATGATGAAATGTCAATGTTTTTTGAGGGTTGTGGTAGTATGATCCGTGGCAGAACAAATGCTTCAAGATGAGTATTGAAACCAGTTGTTGTTGATTGCAACTTTACGTTCACGCGTTGATGGGCTTCCTTTCTTCCATCGCCAATCCCTTGAATACTCATTGAAGAAGTTATTTTACTTAGCCCTAGTCTCTTAACTAGGCGTTTTGTTATCAGGTTTACTTGAGATCCTGTATCTAGAATGGCTCTGCATTTCGTTTTCTGTCCGTTGGTGGCAACCAGTTCTACGACGGCGGAACTCAGAAGTACGTAATGATTTCCTTCTGAACTCTTGGATGCTGCTAGAGTTGCCGATTGTTTTGTCGTATTCTGATGATTGCTGCCACCAGCTGCCGTTGGCACATTTGCATGGTTGTTGTTGAAGGGACCCTTAGTGTTGCTTTCGCGATGTAGCATCGTGTTGTGCCTTTGTCCACACCGTAGACAACTTCTTGAAGGGCAATTGTTTGCTCTATGGCCGAGCCTGAGACAATAAAGGCAAAGCTTATGTTTATTGCGCATGTGTTTTGCACTGTGAATGTTCTATTGGCTGCAATTGTATAATGTGGTTTCAGGCAAATACCGGGGGCATTCCCGTGGGGCACGAGTTGACGTATCCCTCTTCCTTCGACCGATTGATTTCAGTGATTGAAATTGGTTCTCAAGAAACGTTAGGAATTCTTTTAAGGTCTGTACTTCCTTCGGTTTCTTGAAAGATTGTTCGTACAGGACCCTTGTATTTTGATCTGGCTTGGGCACTAGTAAATGAAGTAGGAGAGGGTCCCAGGTTTCGGTTTCAATACCGATGTTATTTAATGCCATCAGGCATTCTTGAGTGGTATCATGAAGAGCCTTGATGGACCATGCAGAGGGTTGAGGATGGGTTTCATTTAGTTGTCCCGTTATTTTGTGTAGTAGTGTTGACGTAAGGAGCCTGATGTTGTTGTAGCGATCTTGAAGCATGCTTTATGTCGTTTTATAGTTGTCCTCCGTGAGTGACAAATGGCGAATGAGATGCTTCACTTCTCCGGTTAAATGTGTTTTTAGATACCACATTTTTTGTATGTTCGGTATTGGTTGCTTGTCAACCATTTGGGAGAAAATATCAAAATTTCCAACTGTTCCACAATCAAGTCTTCAAAGGATGTCATTTTGTTCTATGGATTAAATATGAATATGATCCTTATTTTTGATCTTGTGTAGTCAATGTAGATGATGTAGAATTTGTGTCCTCTTTGTAGATCCTTGATGTGGATCTGATGCCACTTGTATGGCGTCTAATGAAAATGTTCAGGAGCGTTTTCCTGAATAGATGCACCAAGCACTTAAACTTGGAGTTGGTTATCTTTGATGCACTAAGCATTTGAACTTGGAGCAATTGCTGTAAAAAAGAATAAATTAAGTAAAAGGCGTTCAGAAAGTTCTATCAACTGACTGACATTTATTCACGATTTGTCTACATCTTTTATACTTAACACTAGATTTACGTAAAAAATGTATTACCTTTTTTACAGAAACCCGTCAAATTGACGCGTATCTTAAAATGTGATTTCTTACCTTTTTTTTGTCAAAAAGCGTGAATTTCATGCAAGAATTTATAATTTTGAGACAAAAGATAACTGAATTCAATAATTTTTAATTATTTATATTTTCATTGATTCATCCATGATGTCAACGTTTCGTTCCGTTTGGGTTTGGATTTACGGAAAAAATGTATTACCTTGTTTTACTGAAACCCGTCAAATTGACGGTATCTTATTTTCAAATTCTGAAAAGTCGCTGTCGATCGTTTCATCTGAATCAGAAGAATTCATTGCATTGTCGCTTTCAGACAGATGAAATTCATCACCTTCAAAACTGCCGTCAGAAGAGTCCTCATTGATGTTCAATATTTTTTGTAGCACTGCTAGAGCCCTACGATTTTTTTTCATGTTGCGCTATTAATTTTTGTAAAAATAAATGATTTATAACAAAATAAATTCAAATATTACAAGTTAATTTTCTCAACTTATTTATATATTTTATACTCTCATAAAAAATTTTGGAATTGCAAACGATTTTTGATTATTCAACAGATTGCTTCAATATAACTTTGACGAATGAACAATACAACGAAAGCAAAAATAAAATAAAATGCTTCTAGCATGAAGGGATATCCCCAAATTAAAATTTTGTGCAATCATATGTTTATTGCATCATAACGAAATCAATTTGCTCTGAAATAAATGTATGCGTCAATTTGACGGGTTTCCGTAAAAATAGGTATACCACATACGTAAATTTGAAACCAGGTTGTCAAACGGAAAATTAACTACAATATAGAATTAATCTAATATAACATTAATTTACCAACAAAAAAAAAATTAAATTTGCTTTTATAATTTTCTTCACGTGAACTTGAAATTTACAATCCGTCAAATTGACGGGTTCTAGCTTAAACTACGAATTACAATTATGTCTTCACCTAAATTACTGCCGGTAATGCCGGCAATGCACGCCGTAATGGATCGATGGCTGGACCCAGTGCGAAGTCATTCACATATTTATATTTATTCACATTCGCTGCGTCAGTGCAGAGGTTTAATGTTGCGATGAATTCGACTTGCTTGGTGTTGGTGTTGCGTCATCGGTGGTTCAACTGAACAACGATCAACAGGTTTCCTTATTCTCATGGTTCTACGAATAATTATTTCAGGATTTCACTTTTCTTGCCGCTTTTGCAAATTGGTCGAACTATTGAGGTTTTCAAGCATCTCGCTATCACTGGAGCTATTATTGTTAATAGGCCTTAATCCGTCTATCCCCGCCGATTTATTGTATTTCAAAGAGCTTACTTCGGCAACAAATGCGTGTTCGACATGGAATGATACACGCCGCTTGTATTTATATCACAAATAAAAACAACAACTTGCAATTAGTTCATTTTGATAGCGTTTTCTGACAACTGATCTCTCTGCCATTTGGATCTCGACCAAAGCAAGGAACACATCTATGGTAATAAATTGGTAAATTTGTTAAAAGGCGTATTATTTTCATCGTTGGATGAATTTATATAGACATCATCGATCCCATCTTCGATTCTCCTCATCGTTGTAATTGTGTTTTAATTTCTTCGTTGATTTCTTCGTTGGTTCCTGTATATATTTTTGTTCCAAATGCGAGCCGGATTATCGTGAATTATTCGCATTTTTTCATTACTTTCTGTAGGAATATTGTATCTTGTGGATAAACAATTTAAGTTCATTTCTATATGTATGTGCGATTGGAAACATTCAACGCGCTGAAATTCATGAATGCGCGCATATGTACATATCTATACATATGTCATATACGGTGTATACATATACATACATATTTATACGTCATTTATTCAGAGTCCATTAACGAAACAACAACCTTAGATGAGATAGAAGTTGATCTAAGCAGAGCTCAAAATTTGAGGAGGGAATTCAATATGTCGCCCAATCAGATGTATGCGTTCCCGGATCAGGAAGCATATACAGATCCAGTGCCTGATCAGGCAACTACCAGGAGTGTCCCACCTTTCGCGACATGTATGAGCCTGCAGTTCATAATAAAGCTAATTTAGACCCCAAAAACTGCACCTTCTAAAATCGTCCCTAAGAAACGAAGCGCTCCTTAACAGTATGTTATGCAGCTTACTAGCAGCACTGGGAAAGGTTGAAAAAGCAGCTACATAAAATTATTCATGGATCTGCAGCCAGCTCCTAGTTTCAACGTTGTCCATCTTACAATTCTTCTTCAGATGCATTTAATTCGAAGAGGGTTGAATTTCTTAAAACCCATTCGACATGGAGCCCAGACTAGTTCGTATTCTATTGAACAAATTGGACGTCGGTGTGAGGCTCTTGAAAGCAGCGCAGTATCAGCTTACGAGTCCAAAAAAAGGAAACAAGTCGCTCGGAGTTTATATGTACCATCGTCGCCGTTGTCACCATCTGCCCTAAGTGTAATTCTGATCACGAGCCTGCACATTGTCCAGATTTCTTGGCTATATACACTCATTCTCGAAGAGAATTCGTTAAAGCAAATCAATTATGTTACAATTGCTTAAAATGCTGTCATTTTGTCACACGCTACCACATCTTAGTTCATGAAAATTCAGTTAGCCTTTGCAACTAGTGTTAAGCCTCGTTTAAGAGTAACTCAAAATTTAGATGCGTAGGAGGGGTTTGCCCTCAGGCCAGTTGAGATGAGGGGGTTCTTCTTCCCGGTATTTCCGTCGGATAGTACAATGGATTACAACACGAATGAAGGTCTTTCTCAGTGAAACACACACTCCTTGTAGGAAATATAGCAAAAAGAGTTACAGACCGAATGAAAGGTTCTTCTCAATGAAACACACACTTTTGTAGGAAATATTAAAAAAAAAAATAGATTTTATTACATTTAATTAAATGAGGTGTATACATGTGTACTTGTCAAACTATATTACGCCGTGAACCTCTTGTGCTTTATTGTTTATGTTGCATTTCTTATCTTTCTTATTGCTGGTCAGGTGTAGCGAGCAACTAAACTGTTGCCTGGCCAAATTTGCTGATTTATCTAAGTATTCGGATGATGCATCTCTATGGATTCTGCTGATTCCCTTGGTGATCCTGTTAGACTTAATGAAATTTGTTTGTTCTCTCCGATTGAAACATTTATTGAAGATCGTAAATTATAATGAGCACGTAAATGATAATGAACAGATTGATATGAGCACGCATTGAGTTCTTTCGGGCATCGTCTCCAATGCTGTGTACCAAAAGATCTTCTGGTTCTGCTATTCCACTGATAAGTCCTGAAGTTCATGTACATCCTTCGCAGTCAATTTAGAAATGGGTTCTTGGTGAATAGTGACATCACGCAACTTTGCATTTATGCAGTACTCTTCTAACTCTTCATATGAATGCTTGTCCTTTATTTCTTTAGCTTCAACATGCTGCCATTGATTTTACTGTTATATCATAAGTTTCAAAAATATAATTATCTGGTATTACAAAAATTCCTGTGCCAACAATTTCACCATTTTTGCTTTAGTTTTTACATTTACAATTATAATATGTATTTTCAGAAATAGTGTACAAATATGAATTACGTCTAATGTTATGAAAAATTTCTATTTTCGAATTTTCAATTTTTATTTTACAATTTTCTGATTTTTTTCTCATTAACAAATTTAATTCACAATTTACGTTACTCGCAGTATTTCTAAATAATTGAAGCTTACAAATGTATATTTTATTGACTAATTACCAATCATTCAAGTTTTGTTTCAAGCCGTAATTTTCATTATTTTTGTTAACTCACATACTTCTTTGTTCATTAATGGTACTTGAGTAATAACGATAACGTTTTTATCTTTAGTGAAAGCTTTTATTTCTAATGTTTTCAGTATTTCGGCAGAGTTTTCGGTGTTTATGTCTACAGCTAAGATATGTTCGTTCTCTAGAATTTTAAGTTCCTGAAGAAGATCATTAGGCTCAATAATTCGTGTTTGTACAAATAATAAGCTATCGATAATCTGTTCTATTTCCATTTCCAGATTTAATAATTTGAAATTAATTTTATTGGAAATTTCTTCAAAATATGTATTAATTATTAATGTTATACTAAAATTATTTCGCACTGTATAAATTTTATTTATTTACATTAATTATTTAATTAATTAATTATTTTACATTTACATTAAAATTATTTCTTCTTCTATAATTGTATTAATTCTCCTAATTGTAACATTATTATTTTTGACTGTACTTCCTTATTTAAATTGCTTAATATTTTGACATTCTCTTCCTTTCCATATTTAATTGGATTTCCCTTGTTGCTAATACTCTGAATTGCTTTGCTGTTGTATTCACCATCTTCATTTGTGCCAAATAAAACTTTGAATCCTGATCCTATTAATTAATCCACTTTTTGTCTTTTCACATTTCCAACTATGCCTGAAATAGTCTTAATTCTATGGTTAATTTTATCCAATGTTGTTCGTGCTGTACGCTGAAATTCTCTACATTCTACTTTTGATTTGATACAAATATCACCTATTGAGTTTACCATATTCGTTACATTCCAACTTGATTCTAACTCTACATTAAGTTCTATTATAAGTGCTCCTTTATTACTAATTTCTTTTGCATCTCCTATGTAATTGAAATAAACCCCTGTGTTGTTCTTCAGATCTGTGACTTGCAGAATTATTTCCGTATTGGTGTGCGAGATGAAGGAGGTTCTGAAATGTATGGTTTAATGCGAGATTTTAAATTTTACTTATAATTTATTACGGTATTTCGATTATTTCTAGTATCTTGTACGGACCTTTATATATACTATCTAGTTTACTTTTTCTTTCATTTCTTATTAAAACTTTTTGACCTACCTTATACTCAATTGTTCTTCCTACTTTCTGATCATACCTAATTTTAGATTTTTCTCTACTTTTCTTAGTGTTATCTCAAGCAATTTCCTGTTTATATAGAAGATTTGCCCTAAGATTATCAATGTAGTCGAAAATTGTACCACCGTCATAGGGATCTACACTACTAGGTATATTTGCTTCGAAATCATATACTAACTCATAAGGCGTACCTATAGTATTGTGTGGAGTGGTGTTATAGAAAAATCCTGCATATGACATTCGCTTATGCCAGTCTTTTATTTGATTAGGCTCTTTGCCTGTTGCTTTTAGGTATTTCAGTAACCGCCAGTGTGCTCTTTTAACGCTACCGTAAGCTTGTGGATGAGCAACACTCGTTGTTATTCTTTCTATTACCAGCAATTTACAAAATTCATCAAAAGGAGCTTTACAAAATTGCGAACCATTGTCACTAATTATGATTTTAGGCATACCGAAATTTAAACTGCATATCTTTTGATTTTAGTGGAATACAATTTATAAATTTTAACAGATCATCTTGGATTGTTAATCCAAAACTTTTACTCTTCTTCAGTTTCTTCAAATGTTCCTATCATTATTTTTCTGCCTTTTCTGTCTGATACTGTGTGCAGTTTCTTACAAATTCTTTTACTTGTTTTTGCATTCCATTCCACTGAAATATTCTTTAATTTTAGCATATGTCGCTTTTTGTCCGGTATGACCACCTATTAAACCCTCGTGATATTCCTTCATAATTTATTTTCTTCTCTCTAAGTTGTTTACAATTTCTTTCACATTTAAAGACGGTTCCTCAACTATATCAATGTCTTCAAATTGTCTGACTATGTCTTCTTCCTGAATTGATACCCCTTCATTATTTGTGGCTAACTCTGCTTCGTTTTGCACAACAAGATCTGGTTCGTTTTGGAACTCGATACCTTCTTCTTTTATAAGACTCATGAGATCTTGCCATTTCTCTTCTTTTTCTTGTTCTGTTATCCGGACATTTCTACTAAAATCATCGGCCACTAGATTTTCCTTTCCTTTTTTATAAGTAATGCTGTAATGGAATTCTTCCAGTTTAAGGCGCCACCTTACCAATGGATATTTTACCTGAAACAACCACTTTAAAGGACGGATCTGTCTGGATAGTAAATTTCGTCCCATACACGTACGGTCGAAATTGTTTCGTAGCCCAAACGATTCCCAAATATTCATTCTCTGTCGTACCGTAATTCTTATAGGCTTTGTTTAGGGTACGACTTGCGTTGTGTATTGGTAGAACCTTACCATTGTACTCTTGAATCAGAACATGTATTTGAAGCGTCTGTTGTTATTATGTAAGATTTCGTAAAATCTGGGTATTGCAAAACAGGGTTTGCTTTGTTTGTTGATCTTGGCTCCAAACGAACTCAGTATCCTTTTTATGTAATCTGTTCATTGGTTCCGCTATGTGGCTTAAGTGTGGTAAACATTTTCTATAGTAAACGATCATACCGAGGATCATCAAGGCTTATAATTTGCATGTGAGCATTTGAATCGACCTGTCTAGGTTCGATTCCTGGTACGACAAGAAATACTTTTCACGGCCCCACCTCTTTCGAGTCACTGACAATGCTCAAAGAGTATAACTGTCTAGAAAAACCTTCTCAAAATTGGCTATTCGGAGTCGGCATAAAACTGTAGGTCCCTTCCACTCGTGATAGAACAATAGCACGCACAACACGAGCGGTTGCTAAGAAGCTAGGCTAGGCTAGGCTCTAGGCTCTCTACGGGCCATCAATATGTACATGTGACAAAGAGAGAAATTAACCTTATGAATGGTAGCTCATGTTTTCGGCATATCGCTATAGTAAAGCTAGTTTTGAAAGTGATAGCGATAGTTTACCTTGTGGTAGCGAAGAAAGTTTACCAAGTAGTAGTGATACTAGTAATAACGAGACTAGTAAATCAAATCAATTCAACACAGTCGTCACGGAGCTTTTGCCTGTGTATGTCATCTGCATCTGACTTTCATTCTAGTGAATATCTTTAATTTACCAAAATTTCGAAACGTGGAAGATCTCCGGAAATCAATTACAATTCCTTGCCCTTGAATAAAAAAACTAGAGACATGAGGAACAGTGCTCGGGAAAAAGAAATTATTCCAAACCGAATAAATTTCTATGGCCCTTTTCAAACACGCGAAAATCAATTTTTCTCGCACGATTTAAAAAGTGCTAAAGCTTTTAAGGTCGTTGTGCATGGCATGGATGAAATAAATACAGAATATTTAAAAACAGAACTTATTAAACTTGGAATAAAGTGTATTGAAGTGAAAAAAGTTGTTAAGAAATTCGAACAATACAGTGACAATTTACATCATTTCTCTTGAAAATGGATCTGTTAAGTTAAGCGATCTGAACAAAAAACATCGCTCTGTTTTGCATACCCAAGTCAATGGAATTAACAAAGCTCAAAGGTAAGCTCACGCAATGCTGCAACTGCCAGATGTTTGGCCATGGAGAGAGGAACTGTCACGTTAAGACCTATTGCTCGATCTGCTCTGGCACACATAAAACTGCTGAATGTAAGAACACTCTTGCTCACAAATGTGCAAATTGTGGAAAACCCCACAGATCCACTGATCCCTCATGTGAGAGTAGAGCAGAATATATGCTGTTGATGGGAAAAAAGAGAGTAAAGAGCAAATCGGCCGCTCATCAGGCATCGCATGTTTCTGGTCATACTCTCCCAAAACCGATATCGATCGCTTCTCTCTCCGAGTTTCCCATCCTACAACAACCACATCGACGACGTCAGCAGACCGTCAGTAATACACAGAGTGCTATTATTTCTACACCACCAACAACAAGTGCATGGCTGAATAACTCTCCACAAAATCCTCTTGTGCAATTTAGCAGAAAACCCAGCAACATCACAAGCAAAATCGCAAGCAACATCGCTGACGATACTCCCGGAAACACAACTGGCTGCAACACCGGCTCATTGTTTTCGCCGGAGGAATTAAACTCTCTTGCCATGGAAATGGTCACTAAACTTTCTGTTTGTAAAACTAAAATTGAACAATTAAATGTTATCGCACAGTTAGCTACAAAATGTCTGTATTCAAATGTTAATTAATATGATAGATAGAAACATAAACATTGTAAATTGGAATGCGAGGGGTATTCGTAACAAAACCACAGAGTTCTTTAATTTGTTAAATAATAACGACATTTATGTTGCTCTAGTCACCGAAACTCTACTAAAAAATGATATAAATTTGTCTACATTTGATTTTAAATGCTATAGAAATGACAGAATCGGAAGAGGAGGTGGAGGTGTCGCCATCCTTGTAAAAAGATCAATTCAACATTCGCTTTTACGTGTTATAAAAACTGAGTTGAAAGAAAATGTAGGTATTGAGATTAAACTGAGAAATCAAAATTCTATAAGAATTGTTTGTGTTTATTTCCCCGGAGGAAATGCAGGAGCTGCTGAAAGCTGAAATTAAATATGGGTTCAATAGAGATGATAAATGAGACCACTACAATTCTCCATGTGATTAACCTGCAAGAGTTAAAAGACGCCGTTGAACAAGTCGAAGATAATTTAAGGCAAGTTCCTACTGGCATTGAAAAAGCTTTACTCAGGGAAATAGAGTCTGTCGAATCTAAAATATCGACGATTCTTCCTAAAAGAAAAAAAAGAGGTTTAGCTAACTTTGTAGGTACAGCGAGTAAATGGCTGTTTGGAACAATGGACGATAACGACCGACAGGATATTATCGGGCATATGAGAACAGTAGAAATAAATAATCATAATTCAATCGACAATTTAAATAAGCAAATTAGGATTAACACTTATTTCAATGAAACTATATTCGACTTAAAGAAACTCATAGAAGGAGATAGGAAAAAAAATTCTAGAGCAATTAATCAATCAGACAATAGACAAAAACAGATAATATACCAACAAATAAAATTAGATCAACTTTTTAAATTAAAATTATTAGAAGATAAAATAGATCAAATATTAGACAATGTTGCCTCAACTAAACATAACATCTTACATCCAGGGATACTAACCCCAGAAGAAATAAATAAATTCAACATTGATTACTATAAAATAAAACATTCTAAACTAGGTATGATGAGCTATAGAGAAAATGTCCTGATCATGGCAATTAAAATACCTACGTCGGTTGTAGATATAAAATTAAAATTTCTAACAAGCTTACCAACCAAGGAAGGCCTTGAAATAATTCAAAACGATCAAAAAATTGTAGAGTATAAACATGTAAATTACGAATTTAATGATGAAGTATATGTAAACGATTTAAAACTAGTTAGTAATTGTGTTACTCTGAATAATTGTAAGCTTAGAGAAAATTATAAAAAACAAATAAAAATAATTGATGAAGAAACAATAATATGTGTAAATATGAATAAGGATGAAATTTTTAATAGTTGTGATGATAGGAAGTTAAATTTCAGTGGGCATATGATAATCAACTTTAATAATTGTGCAATTAAAGTATTCAATAAAACCTTTTGGAATCAAAACTTTGAAATTAAGGCCAAATACCATTATTTTGAGGATATAAATTACAATTTTACAAAATCCATTTCTTTCGACAGTATAATATTAAAACATTTTGAAAACATAAGAGAAATTAAAGAATTAAAATACCATAAAACTACTAATTATATAATAAGTTCAACAATTGTAATAGCTTTATTAATTATATCAACTATTATACTAATAATGTTAAGAACTAAGAACAAAAAACTAAAAATTGTAGTAAAAAATATCCAAGAAAATGTAAAACCTAGCATTTCCCATGAAATTCAGGAGAATTTCCAATCTAAGCGGGGTGAAGTTACGTACCACCTACCAAAAAGAATTGTGAAATTGCAAGATGGCACTTTTGCATTCACAGAATGCGAGGAATCGAAAAACACTGAAAAGTGCTAATCCAACAAAATCGGCTGACCGAATGTCACCAAATCGGTGATTATTTGTTGGATTGAAAGAGTGTGCGGCCGAGGTATAGACAGCGGCACTCTGGGAATAAAATTGAATAAATACGTTTGCTGTGGTATAAATAATTTTGTTTCATTTATTTCCAACAAATAATTTAAGTCGCGCGATGAACTTTCTCAACAGAGCACGCATTTTGATAATAAAATTCAATAATTTGCAAGCGTTGTTCGTTTTTAAGACGATTCATAGTTAGATTATAGACCAAACTGAAGATGTTTGACAGTGAAACAAAAACGAAACGTGCGTCAGTTGTTTAAACCAATGTTGCCAAAAAGATAACAGCTAAAAAATCACCCTTTATATTTACGTATATGGATAACCCAACACGAATTGTGAGAGGATAATCTTTCTATTTAGCCTCACGCAAAGAAAAAATCGATTTATGGAGGCCCAGAATCGAGAGAATTTTTAGGAGTTAGAGGGAGCTTCGACTTAAAGGGAGTTTGACTGCTTTTGTATGAAAAATTCAGGGGAATACTAAAATATGGTGAAAAAGTTCGAGTTAGAGAGAGTTTTCACTTAGGGATAGTCCACTGTACTTGGAAAACAGAGTTTGTTCTAGAGAGACTTACAATTTTGTAATTTAGTTTTGTAAAAACTAAAAAACGTAGGGATCCATATTTTCCTTCGATATTATATTTTCTTTTTTTCTTGTATTCCATTTTGATATTTTTTCACTAAATTACCCATAAATAAATTTTGTTCACCACTAAAATGAAAAACAAAACGGCATCTATTCCTGACCATTGCTTAGATTTTTCAAATATACGAAGAAAATGTGTTATTCTCGATCTAGGAAATATAAAAATAAATCAACAGCTAAAAAAATTTATATTTCTTCCAACTTACTTTTTCACTGGCAAAAACTTTTCTTTTCGTCTACTCACACCACATGTGCCTCGCGTTTTTCATTCTGGCGACTATTTTACGAAAAATCGTTAAATAACCTTAAGGATTCATATATGAAATCATCATAGGGTGAGAGCTTTTTCACACACGCTGCAAAACAACATCCTGCACGAGCAGTCCAATTGTTGCCGAATAGACTGAGGTAAACGACTGGCACATCGAACTGGCGATCGTTGTCCCACGGTAGCAACTTAACAATTAATAACAATAAATAAGTGTAGGAAATCAATTTCCATTTTTTATATTCAAACCACTTCTTTTCGTTTAACTTGTTGACTTATTGATCCTCTCAAACCCTTTCGTTCTACTTGAATTCCCAAAAAGTTTTTAGTGATTTTAGTATTTTAATGATAGATGCTGTGTATTTAGGTAGAAATGGGATGAAACTCAATATTTCAATAGTATTCACATGTACGTAATAATTAATAATAATTAATAATTAATCGTAATTCAACACTTAATTTAGTTTAACTTCAGTCTGCTTCCGTTCAGGTTACACCCAAGAAGAAGAATCCAACTAGACAAGAAAAGAAAAATGGAGTAGAGAGGAATTACATATATCTCCATGGTGTTTCAATATTTCCTGAAGTTTGTGCCACTTGTAGATTTGGGTTGCGTTCGTTAATACTCAACAGTTCTCCCCTCCAATTTTTTCTTCAGAGTACATAAAAAGATTGTTCAGGAGCGTTTTCCTGAATAGATGCACCAAGCACATAAACTTAGAGCGGATCGTGAATGATTACACAAAGCACTTAAACTTGGAGTTGGATATCGGTGATGCACCAAGCACTTGAATTTGAGCAATTGCTGTAAGAAAGAATAAATTAAGTAAAAGGCGTTCAGAAAGTTCTATCAACTGACTGACATTTATTCACGATTTGTCTACATCTTTTATACTTAACACTAGATTTACGTAAAAAATGTATTACCTTTTTTACAGAAACGCGTCAAATTGACGCGTATCCTAAAATGTGATTTCTTACCTTTTTTTTTGTCAAAAAGTGTGAATTTCTTGCAAGAATTTATAATTTTGAGACAAAAGATAACTAAATTTAATAATTTTTAATTATTTTCATTGATTCATCCATGATGTCAACGTTTCGTTCCGTTTCGAAGAGAATTCGTTAAAGCAAATCAATTATGTTACAATTGCTTAAAATGCTGTCATTTTGTCACACGCCACCACATCTTAGTTCATGAAAATTCAGTTAGCCTTTGGAACTAGTGTTAAGCCTCGTTTAAGAGTAACTCACAAAAAATTTAGATGCGTAGGAGGGGTTTGCCCTCAGGCCAGTTGAGATGAGGGGGTTCTTCTTCCCGGTATTTCCGTCGGACAGTACAATGGATTACAACACGAATGAAGGTCTTTCTCAGTGAAATACACACTCCTTGTAGGAAATATAGCAAAAAGAGTTACAGACCGAATGAAAGGTTCTTCTCAATGAAACACACACTTTTGTAGGAAATATTAAAAAAAAAATAGATTTTATTACATTTAATTAAATGAGGTGTATACATGTGTACTTGTCAAACTATATTACGCCGTGAACCTCTTGTGCTTTATTGTTTATGTTGCATTTCTTATCTTTCTTATTGCTGGTCAGGTGTCGCGAGCAACTAAACTGTTGCCTGGCCAAATTTGCTGATTTATCTAAGTATTCGGATGATGCATCTCTATGGATTCTGCTGATTCCCTTGGTGATCCTGTTAGACTTAATGAAATTTGTTTGTTCTCTCCGATTGAAACATTTTTTGAAGATCGTAAATTATAATGAGCACGTAAATGATAATGAACAGATTGATATGAGCACGCATTGAGTTCTTTCGGATATCGTCTCCAATGCTGTGTACCAAAAGATCTTCTGGTTCTGCTATTCCACTGATAAGTCCTGAAGTTCATGTACATCCTTCGCAGTCAATTTAGAAATGGGTTCTTGGTGAATAGTGACATCACGCAACTTTGCATTTATGCAGTACTCTTCTAACTCTTCATATGAATGCTTGTCCTTTATTTCTTTAGCTTCAACATGCTGCCATTGATTTTACTGTTATATCATAAGTTTCAAAAATATAATTATCTGGTATTACAAAAATTCCTGTGCCAACAATTTTACCATTTTTGCTTTAGTTTTTACATTTACAATTATAATATGTATTTTCAGAAATAGTGTACAAATATGAATTACGTCTAATGTTATGAAAAATTTCTATTTTCGAATTTTCAATTTTTATTTTACAATTTTCTGATTTTTTTCTCATTAACAAATTTAATTCACAATTTACGTTACTCGCAGTATTTCTAAATAATTGAAGCTTACAAATGTATATTTTATTGACTAATTACCAATCATTCAAGTTTTGTTTCAAGCCGTAATTTTCATTATTTTTGTTAACTCACATACTTCTTTGTTCATTAATGGTACTTGAGTAATAACGATAACGTTTTTATCTTTAGTGAAAGCTTTTATTTCTAATGTTTTCAGTATTTCGGCAGAGTTTTCGGTGTTTATGTCTACAGCTAAGATATGTTCGTTCTCTAGAATTTTAAGTTCCTGAAGAAGATCATTAGGCTCAATAATTCGTGCTTGTACAAATAATAAGCTATCGATAATCTGTTCTATTTCCATTTCCAGATTTAATAATTTGAAATTAATTTTATTGGAAATTTCTTCAAAATATGTATTAATTATTAATGTTATACTAAAATTATTTCGCACTGTATAAATTTTATTTATTTACATTAATTATTTAATTAATTAATTATTTTAC
Source organism: Eristalis pertinax (assembly GCA_907269125.1). Taxonomy (NCBI): domain Eukaryota; kingdom Metazoa; phylum Arthropoda; class Insecta; order Diptera; family Syrphidae; genus Eristalis; species Eristalis pertinax. The sequence continues at coordinate 90,744,731 of OU026145.1, forward strand.
ATTTACATTAAAATTATTTCTTCTTCTATAATTGTATTAATTCTCCTAATTGTAACATTATTATTTTTGACTGTACTTCCTTATTTAAATTGCTTAATATTTTGACATACTCTTCCTTTCCATATTTAATTGGATTTCCCTTGTTGCTAATACTCTGAATTGCTTTGCTGTTGTATTCACCATCTTCATTTGTGCCAAATAAAACTTTGAATCCTGATCCTATCATATTAATTAATCCACTTTTTGTCTTTTCACATTTCCAACTATGCCTGAAATAGTCTTAATTCTATGGTTAATTTTATCCAATGTTGTTCGTGCTGTACGCTGAAATTCTCTACATTCTACTTTTGATTTGATACAAATATCACCTATTGAGTTTACCATATTCGTTACATTCCAACTTGATTCTAACTCTACATTAAGTTCTATTATAAGTGCTCCTTTATTACTAATTTCTTTTGCATCTCCTATGTAATTGAAATAAACCCCTGTGTTGTTCTTCAGATCTGTGACTTGCAGAATTATTTCCGTATTGGTGTGCGAGATGAAGGAGATTCTGAAATGTATGGTTTAATGCGAGATTTTAAATTTTACTTATAATTTATTACGGTATTTCGATTATTTCTAGTATCTTGTACGGACCTTTATATATACTATCTAGTTTACTTTTTCTTTCATTTCTTATTAAAACTTTTTGACCTACCTTATACTCAATTGTTCTTCCTACTTTCTGATCATACCTAATTTTAGATTTTTCTCTACTTTTCTTAGTGTTATCTCAAGCAATTTCCTGTTTATATAGAAGATTTGCCCTAAGATTATCAATATAGTCGAAAATTGTACCACCGTCATAGGGATCTACACTACTAGGTATATTTGCTTCGAAATCATATACTAACTCATAAGGCGTACCTATAGTATTGTGTGGAGTGGTGTTATAGAAAAATCCTGCATATGACATTCGCTTATGCCAGTCTTTTATTTGATTAGGCTCTTTGCCTGTTGCTTTTAGGTATTTCAGTAACCGGCAGTGTGCTCTTTTAACGCTACCGTAAGCTTGTGGATGAGCAACACTCGTTGTTATTCTTTCTATTCCCAGCAATTTATAATTGCGAACCATTGTCACTAATTATGATTTTAGGCATACCGAAATTTAAACTGCATATCTTTTGATTTTAGTGGAATACAATTTATAAATTTTAACAGATCATCTTGGATTGTTAATCCAAAACTTTTACTCTTCTTCAGTTTCTTCAAATGTTCCTATCATTATTTTTCTGCCTTTTCTGTCTGATACTGTGTGCAGTTTCTTACAAATTCTTTTACTTGTTTTTGAATTCCATTCCACTGAAATATTCTTTAATTTTAGCATATGTCGCTTTTTGTCCGGTATGACCACCTATTAAACCCTCGTGATATTCCTTCATAATTTCTTTTCTTCTCTCTAAGTTGTTTACAATTTCTTTCACATTTAAAAGAATTGATACCCCTTCATTATTTCTGGCTAACTCTGCTTCGTTTTGCACAACAAGATCTGGTTCGTTTTGGAACTCGATACCTTCTTCTTTTATAAGACTCATGAGATCTTGCCATTTCTCTTCTTTTTCTTGTTCTGTTATCCGGACATTTCTACTAAAATCATCGGCCACTAGATTTTCCTTTCCTTTTTTATAAGTAATGCTGTAATGGAATTCTTCCAGTTTAAGGCGCCACCTTACCAATGGATATTTTACCTGAAACAACCACTTTAAAGGCCGGATCTGTCTGGATAGTAAATTTCGTCCCATACACGTACGGTCGAAATTGTTTCGTAGCCCAAACGATTCCCAAATATTCATTCTCTGTCGTACCGTAATTCTTATAGGCTTTGTTTAGAGTACGACTTGCGTTGTGTATTGGTAGAACCTTACCATTGTACTCTTGACTCAGAACATGTATTTGAAGCGTCTGTTGTTATTATGTAATATTTCGTAAAATCTGGGTATTGCAAAACAGGGTTTGCTTTGTTTGTTGATCTTGGCTCCAAACGAACTCAGTATCCTTTTTATGTAATCTGTTCATTGGTTCCGCTATGTGGCTTAAGTGTGGTAAACATTTTCTATAGTAACCGATCATATCGAGGATCATCAAGGCTTATAATTTGCATGTGAGTATAGTTTTTTTTACACAACCAGATACATGTGAAACATTGTGGTGGCCCGTGGCGTTGTGAGTATGTGCGTCGACTCCTACGCATTTGAATCGACCTGTCTAGGTTCGATTCCTGGTACGACAAGAAATACTTTTCACGGCCCCACCTCTTTCGAGTCACTGACAATGCTCAAAGAGTATAACTGTCTAGAAAAACCTTCTCAAAATTGGCTATTCGGAGTCGGCATAAAACTGTAGGTCCCTTCCACTCGTGATAGAACAATAGCACGCACAACACGAGCGGTTGCTAAGAAGCTAGGCTAGGGTAGGCTCTAGGCTCTCTACGGGCCATCAATATGTATAGATACATGTGAAAGAGAGAAATTAACCTTATGAATGGTAGCTCATGTTTTCGGCATATCGCTATAGTAAAGCTAGTTTTGCAAGTGATAGCGAAGATAGTTTACCTTGTGGTAGCGAAGAAAGTTTACCAAGTAGTAGTGATACTAGTAATAACGAGACTAGTGAATCAAATCAATTCAACACAGTCGTCACGGAGCTTTTGCCTGTGTATGTCATCTGCATCTGACTTTCATTCTAGTGAATATCTTTAATTTACCAAAATTTCGAAACGTGGAAGATCTCCGGAAATCAATTACAATTCCTTGCCCTTGAATAAAAAAACTAGAGACATGAGGAACAGTGCTCGGGAAAAAGAAATTATTCCAAACCGAATAAATTTCTATGGCCCTTTTCAAACACGCGAAAATCAATTTTTCTCGCACGATTTAAAAAGTGCTAAAGCTTTTAAGGTCGTTGTGCATGGCATGGATGAAATAAATACAGAATATTTAAAAACAGAACTTATTAAACTTGGAATAAAGTGTATTGAAGTGAAAAAAGTTGTTAAGAAATTCGAACAATACAGTGACAATTTACATCATTTCTCTTGAAAATGGATCTGTTAAGTTAAGCGATCTGAACAAAAAACATCGCTCTGTTTTGCATACCCAAGTCAATGGAATTAACAAAGCTCAAAGGTAAGCTCACGCAATGCTGCAACTGCCAGATGTTTGGCCATGGAGAGAGGAACTGTCACGTTAAGACCTATTGCTCGATCTGCTCTGGCACACATAAAACTGCTGAATGTAAGAACACTCTTGCTCACAAATGTGCAAATTGTGGAAAACCACACAGATCCACTGATCCCTCATGTGAGAGTAGAGCAGAATATATGCTGTTGATGGGAAAAAAGAGAGTAAACCGCTCATCAGGCATCGCATGTTTCTGGTCATACTCTCCCAAAACCGATATCGATCGCTTCTCTCTCCGAGTTTCCCATCCTACAACAACCACATCGACGACGTCAGCAGACCGTCAGTAATACACAGAGTGCTATTATTTCTACACCACCAACAACAAGTGCATGGCTGAATAACTCTCCACAAAATCCTTTTGTGCAATTTAGCAGAAAACCCAGCAACATCACAAGCAAAATCGCAAGCAACATCGCTGACGATACTCCCGGAAACACAACTGGCTGCAACACCGGCTCATTGTTTTCGCCGGAGGAATTAAACTCTCTTGCCATGGAAATGGTCACTAAACTTTCTGTTTGTAAAACTAAAATTGAACAATTAAATGTTATCGCACAGTTAGCTACAAAATGTCTGTATTCAAATGTTAATTAATATGATAGATAGAAACATAAACATTGTAAATTGGAATGCGAGGGGTATTCGTAACAAAACCACAGAGTTCTTTAATTTGTTAAATAATAACGACATTTATGTTGCTCTAGTCACCGAAACTCTACTAAAAAATGATATAAATTTGTCTACATTTGATTTTAAATGCTATAGAAATGACAGAATCGGAAGAGGAGGTGGAGGTGTCGCCATCCTTGTAAAAAGATCAATTCAACATTCGCTTTTACGTGTTATAAAAACTGAGTTGAAAGAAAATGTAGGTATTGAGATTAAACTGAGAAATCAAAATTCTATAAGAATTGTTTGTGTTTATTTCCCCGGAGGAAATGCAGGAGCTGCTGAAAGCTGAAATTAAATATGGGTTCAATAGAGATGATAAATGAGACCACTACAATTCTCCATGTGATTAACCTGCAAGAGTTAAAAGACGCCGTTGAACAAGTCGAAGATAATTTAAGGCAAGTTCCTACTGGCATTGAAAAAGCTTTACTCAGGGAAATAGAGTCTGTCGAATCTAAAATATCGACGATTCTTCCTAAAAGAAAAAAAAGAGGTTTAGCTAACTTTGTAGGTACAGCGAGTAAATGGCTGTTTGGAACAATGGACGATAACGACCGACAGGATATTATCGGGCATATGAGAACAGTAGAAATAAATAATCATAATTCAATCGACAATTTAAATAAGCAAATTAGGATTAACACTTATTTCAATGAAACTATATTCGACTTAAAGAAACTCATAGAAGGAGATAGGAAAAAAAATTCTAGAGCAATTAATCAATCAGACAATAGACAAAAACAGATAATATACCAACAAATAAAATTAGATCAACTTTTTAAATTAAAATTATTAGAAGATAAAATAGATCAAATATTAGACAATGTTGCCTCAACTAAACATAACATCTTACATCCAGGGATACTAACCCCAGAAGAAATAAATAAATTCAACATTGATTACTATAAAATAAAACATTCTAAACTAGGTATGATGAGCTATAGAGAAAATGTCCTGATCATGGCAATTAAAATACCTACGTCGGTTGTAGATATAAAATTAAAATTTCTAACAAGCTTACCAACCAAGGAAGGCCTTGAAATAATTCAAAACGATCAAAAAATTGTAGAGTATAAACATGTAAATTACGAATTTAATGATGAAGTATATGTAAACGATTTAAAACTAGTTAGTAATTTCGTTACTCTGAATAATTGTAAGCTTAGAGAAAATTATAAAAAACAAATAAAAATAATTGATGAAGAAACAATAATATGTGTAAATATGAATAAGGATGAAATTTTTAATAGTTGTGATGATAGGAAGTTAAATTTCAGTGGGCATATGATAATCAACTTTAATAATTGTGCAATTAAAGTATTCAATAAAACCTTTTGGAATCAAAACTTTGAAATTAAGGCCAAATACCATTATTTTGAGGATATAAATTACAATTTTACAAAATCCATTTCTTTCGACAGTATAATATTAAAACATTTTAAAAACATAAGAGAAATTAAAGAATTAAAATACCATAAAACTACTAATTATATAATAAGTTCAACAATTGTAATAGCTTTATTAATTTTATCAACTATTATACTAATAATGTTAAGAACTAAGAACAAAAAACTAAAAATTGTAGTAAAAAATATCCAAGAAAATGTAAAACCTAGCATTTCCCATGAAATTCAGGAGAATTTCCAATCTAAGCGGGGTGAAGTTACGTACCACCTACCAAAAAGAATTGTGAAATTGCAGGATGGCACTTTTGCATTCACATAATGCGAGGAATCGAAAAACACTGAAAAGTGCTAATCCAACAAAATCGGCTACCTCCGAATTGAAATATGAGAAGTGCTAGGCTAATCAATTTTATGACATAAAACTGACCGAATGTCACCAAATCGGTGATTATTTGTTGGATTGAAAGAGTGTGCGGCCGAGGTATAGACAGCGGCACTCTGGGAATAAAATTGAATAAATACTTTTGCTGTGGTATAAATAATTTTGTTTCATTTATTTCCAACAAATAATTTAAGTCGCGCGATGAACTTTCTCAACAGAGCACGCATTTTGATAATAAAATTCAATAATTTGCAAGCGTTGTTCGTTTTTAAGACGATTCATAGTTAGATTATAGACCAAACTGAAGATGTTTGACAGTGAAACAAAAACGAAACGTGCGTCAGTTGTTTAAACCAATGTTGCCAAAAAGATAACAGCTAAAAAATCACCCTTTATATTTACGTATATGGATAACCCAACACGAATTGTGAGAGGATAATCTTTCTATTTAGCCTCACGCAAAGAAAAAATCGATTTATGGAGGCCCAGAATCGAGAGAATTTTTAGGAGTTAGAGGGAGCTTCGACTTAAAGGGAGTTTGACTGCTTTTGTATGAAAAATTCAGGGGAATACTAAAATATGGTGAAAAAGTTCGAGTTAGAGAGAGTTTTCACTTAGGGATAGTCCACTGTACTTGGAAAACAGAGTTTGTTCTAGAGAGACTTACAATTTTGTAATCATCGAACTGGCGATCGTTGTCCCACGGTAGCAACTTAACAATTAATAACAATAAATAGGTGTAGGAAAACAATTTCCATTTTTTATATTCAAACCACTTCTTTTCGTTTAACTTGTTGACTTATTGATCCTCTCAAACCCTTTCGTTCTACTTGAATTCCCAAAAAGTTTTTAGTGATTTTAGTATTTTAATGATAGATGCTGTGTATTTAGGTAGAAATGGGATGAAACTCAATATTTCAATAGTATTCACATGTACGTAATAATTAATAATAATTAATAATTAATCGTAATTCAACACTTAATTTATTTTAACTTCAGTCTGCTTCCGTTCAGGTTACACCCAAGAAGAAGAATCCAACTAGACAAGAAAAGAAAAATGGAGTAGAGAGGAATTACATATATCTCCATGGCGTTTCAATATTTCCTGAAGTTTGTGCCACTTGTAGATTTGGGTTGCGTTCGTTAATACTCAACAGTTCTCCCCTCCAATTTTTCCTTCAGAGTACATAAAAAGATTGTTCAGGAGCGTTTTCCTGAATAGATGCACCAAGCACATAAACTTAGAGCGGATCGTGAATGATTACACAAAGCACTTAAACTTGGAGTTGGATATCGGTGATGCACCAAGCACTTGAATTTGAAAGAATAAATTAAGTAAAAGGCGTTCAGAAAGTTCTATCAACTGACTGACATTTATTCACGATTTGTCTACATCTTTTATACTTAACACTAGATTTACGTAAAAAATGTATTACCTTTTTTACAGAAACCCGTCAAATTGACGCGTATCCTAAAATGTGATTTCTTACCTTTTTTTTTGTCAAAAAGTGTGAATTTCTTGCAAGAATTTATAATTTTGAGACAAAAGATAACTAAATTTAATAATTTTTAATTATTTTCATTGATTCATCCATGATGTCAACGTTTCGTTCCGTTTGGGTTTGGATTTACGGAAAAAATGTATTACCTTGTCTTACTGAAACCCGTCACCCGTATCTTATTTTCAAATTCTGAAGATTCGCTGTCGATCGTTTCATCTGAATCAGAAGAATTCATTGCATTGTCGCTTTCAGACAGATGAAATTCATCACTTTCAAAACTGCCGTCAGAACAGTCCTCATTGATGTTCAATATTTTTTGTAGCACTGCTAGAGCCCTACGATTTTTTTTCTTTGGTGCGCTATTAATTTTTGTAAAAATAAATGATTTATAACAAAATAAATTCAAATATTACAAGTTAATTTTCTCAACTTATTTATATTTTTTGTACTCTCATAAAAAAATTTTGGAATTGCAAACGATTTTTGATTATTCAACAGATTGCTTCAATATAACTTTGACGAATGAACAATTTAACGAAAGCATAAATAAAATAAAATGCTTCTAGCATGAAGGGAAATCTACAAATTAAAATTTTGTGCAATCATATGTTTATTGCATCATAACGAAATCAATTTGCTCTGAAATAAATGTATGCGTCAATTTGACGGGTTTCCGTAAAAATAGGTATGCCACATACGTAAATTTGAAACCAGGTTGTCAAACGGAAAATAAACTACAATATAGAATTAATCTAATATAACATTAATTTACCAACAAAAAAAATTAAATTTGCTTTTATAATTTTCTTCACGTGAACTTGAAATTTACAATCCGTCAAATTGACGGGTTCCGTAAATCTAGTGTTAAATCTAGCTTACACTACGAATTACAATTATGTCTTAACCTAAATTACTGCCGGTAATGCCGGCAATTCACGGTCAGCATAATGGAACGATGGCTTGACCCAGTGCGAAGTTATTGGTGATTCAACTGAACATTCTCCCCCGCGTTGAATGACAATTCAACAACCTAAGCGGTGGTGACGACAAACTCTGAATTTGCTGGTGCTTCCTTGTGTTTGGTGGCCACTGATTGTACTGCTTTGGTGATAACTGCAGACCTTGCTGTTTTGTGCTTCCAAATTACGTAGGCGCTTAACATAATGGATATTATTAGCGCCGAGTATCCAATTGCGAAGTGGTGACGGCTGCGGATGATGGATGTGGATGGTTTGTGTGGTAGAGGACTTCTTGTTCTCTTATTAGATTTTGTAATCCGTTAGATTGTGGAGTTGGATGTCATAATGTGTAATATTAACTTTATGGAAAAGTGACGTGTGTTCCTCAGGTGTTGATATTTCAGATATGCTTCGAAAACTGGCGTAGGAAGTTTGCAATTTGGTAGTGAAAGTATTATGACCTTGAATGGTGATTGATCTGTGTCTTAAAATGCATCCTGGCTGCAAAGTAACTAATCCGGATCCTTCTAAGAATAACTGGGTGTGCTGGTTTCCACAGATTGCAGTAAGTCGAGATGGGTTCCTTGTGGAATACAGCCACTTGTTTTTATGTTCAGCTGAATCCATGCTGAATTCTCGTCAGACATCCTTAAGCTACAGGTAGCCTTCGTTTCATTGTTAAAAAGTCCCATTTTGCAAGAACATGTCTCTGCTTCCTCGCTATATTTTGCTTGGAAAATATTGATCACGATGAGTGTTTAAGCCCAGTATTGGAGCGCAAGGAATAAACATTGTAAACATTGTGTTGTTTATGAAATGAGGTATGGGCTCGAGTCGGAATAAATCATACTGCTCTTGATTTACCAGAGGAAGAGTGACCCAGAATACTACTCGATTACCTGTCACTCCTCCCTTTACTGTCATTAGCTTGTATAGTTAGACCAGATATCGATCATCTACTGGCAACTCAAGGAATGTTGGTAATTGCTCCTTGATGGTTGTAAGCCCCTTCTTCAGCTGCACTGTTGATAATAATAATGATTTAATTTTACCATGATGGGTGTCCGTAAGAACATCAATAAGGGCTGACCGCATTCTGTTTACATTAAGTATCATTATGATCAATTGGGATGAAAGGGATGTGACGATTTGCGATATTTTCGACTGATAGCCTTCTTCACCATTGTCAATTCTTGATCTTATTTCAGCCAGTTGCCTGTTGATCTGCTCAAATCTACTATTTATTACACTCCGGTTTTGCTTAACAGTGTTGATTGTTGAATCGACGACTAAGGTTTGATTTCTTAGTAAGTTTAATTGGTGATCTTCATTCATGTTTACTTGGTCTATTGTACTCGCCATTTTTTCAGCATATTCGGTATCCAGAACCCCAAATAAGGAATTAGCTAGGTTTCCAACAATGTTCAGCGCTCCTCGTTTAAATCGTTTGTTTGGTAAGAGTAAGTATGTTTTCTGATTGAAGTTCGGTTATGATATGATGAATTTGTCTTAAGGTAATCATGCAAAACTACTTTTTGAATCTCCCGACATAAGTGTGTGAGGGTCAACGTTCCGTTGGTTAAGGTTTCATACTCATCTATTAATGGATTAAGGTTGTAGTGGATGATGAAATTCCATTCGCTCGTTGCGATTTTTGTTGATCCAAATGATCCAATAGAATTTGTTTACTTCAATATTTTTGCTAAATACTGTTGGCAGAATGAGAAGTATTGTTAACAATGACGTAATTCGTGCGGCACTAGATGTTCTTCGCCTTTTGGTCTGTATTGTAGCTGCTGCATCTGCTGGTTGAGTGTTACGTGCTGACTGCTGGACTTCACTTCTGGATGTGATCTTATTATCTGTTTCGTGTTCAACTGGTAATGGTGCAAGTCTGTGAATTGGACGTTCCCAGGTCCCTGATACTGTTCGAACATCAACCACACGTATAGCGCCGTCGTTGCCCTGGTACGTTCTTGTTATTCTGCCAAGCGGCCACTTAAGGGCTGGAATGTTGTCTTCCTTTATGATCACAATGTCTCCCACGTTGATATTCTTAGAAGATTCCTTCCATTTATGACGATACTAGAATTCGTTTAAGCATTCCTGTGACCACCTTTTCCAAAATTCATATTTGAGGTGCGAGACCAAGTTCCACCTTGTTCGATGAGTGTGTTTTATTCAGAGTGCGTTGGCGTCAACTTGTGCAGTCAGGGGTTTACCGATGAGAAAGTGTACAGTTGCTGTTAGATCGGTGGGATCATTTGAAAGTGGTTTTAGTGGTCTTGAGTTAAAGATGGCTTCGATGCCAATCAATACTGTTTCTAACTTTTCGTATGTCAATGACGCTGCAGAAACACTCCTCCCTAAGAGATGCTTTGCTGATTTTACGGCCGCCTCCCAGAGGCCTTTAAAGTGGGGAGCTCTAGAGGTAATAAAGTTGAACTGTATAGATTTATCGCTGCATTCCCTTGCGATGGTCGTACGTGCCTTTTCGGAGTAGATAGGTCCTTCCAACTTAGCCAGTGGGTTATTTGCTTCTACAAAGTTTATTGTCACAATATAAGTGCTGGCAATGTCCTCGTCGACCAGTGAATCGTCGTAGTGCTCCAAGGAATGCTTCGGTTTAAAAATGCTAACGAGTTCAATATGAACAGTTTTACCTAAGGGTTATTACATGCTAATAGCATTGGATGTTTGGCATCAAAAGGAAGTGTTGCAGCTTCTAGTAGGCCTCTCACTCGAAGAATTCCGTTTTCATCCAAAAATAGGTGACCGTTTTGCTTTAACTGCTTGCTGGTTAAAATCGAATGTCTGCATTGCGCGCACGATTGTAGTCAGTGAATCCTGAAGTTCCTTAGTAGTGAGTAGTATGTCATTTGGTAGCTTATTTTTTGTGCATCTAGTATTTTTGTAAAACCGCAACATATATCCAATTATCCTTTGAAGCGTCTTGAATGAATTCAGATGGTTAATCTTATAAATCATTTCCTGATCGCAATCATAAGTGGTTGTTGTCACAATTGGTGCATTTCGTTTTTTTCTGTGTCGTCCGGTATCGGCAGCTCCTTGATGTATTTTGCCGGCCACATGTCTTCATGTCCTGATGGAGAGTTTATCCAGGCGAGCACAATTTCAGTATCCGTCCATAAGTATGTGGGTGCGTCTACGAAATTTAAATCCTTCTTGATGCGTGCTGGTAATTGTGCGCCAAGGAGTGCAGCGCATAGTTCCAATCGAGGCAATGTTTGTTTCTTCAGTGACGCCACTAGTGATTTAGAACACAAGAACCATACAATTGTTCTTCCATCTTTCACGATTGCTCTCAGGTGCACCACCGTCCCATATGCCTTTTCAGATGTGTCGGAAAAGGTGTGAATTTGTATGGTTGCGGGTACACCATTGTTGAACATGTGGCATGGAAATTGAAAATTGTTAATTTTACTACCGGTAATGCTTCATCCCATGAAAGTAGCAATGTCCATAATTCCTGAACAAGTATCTTTGCTGTGACCACTACTGGAGCCATCATTCCCAACGGATCGAATAATTTAGCAAGGTCTGAGGTTACACCCCGTTTTGTAATTCTACTTGTCGAGCCCATATTTGTTTTAATTGCATCGTTGCTCTCATTGCTAAAGTCAAGATCGAAATGCCTTGTAGCAAACGAGGATGATTAGCGCTCAAATTTCCGGAGTTTGAACCCTGCAGTTTATAGTATTTGTATGAGTTGCCTTTGCATTTCTATGACGGGAGATAGATTATTCTCCCGTTAGACAGTCATCAACGTAGAAAACACGATGTAGAGTCACACATCTCTTCTGATTTTGACAACTTGCTACGCGCCGGTTCAACTTCTCCAAGGTTCCATAGTCTCTCAATCATCTGATGGAGGTTATTGCCATCGTAAGTTGAAATGCCACACGTTGCAGTCTTTTGTCCTGTTTCACCTACTTTTCCAGCCAGAATCCACCCGAGGACAGTATTTTGTAATGTAGGTAAATTGATAGCCAATCGTAACTGTCCAATGGAGATTAGTTGATGGTGGAATTCTATGCTGTCGGGATAATTGAACTTCGAATCTGCCAGTGAAATATTTTTGGTGTAGGCCATGATGAAATGTCAATTTTTTTTTGAGGGTTGTGGTAGTATGATCCGTGGCAGAACAAATGCTTCAAGATGAGTATTGAAACCAGTTGTTGTTGATTGCAACTTTACGTTCACGCGTTGATGGGCTTCCTTTCTTCCATCGCCAATCCCTTGAATACTCATTAAAGAAGTTATTTTACTTAGCCCTAGTCTCTTAACTAGGAGTTTTGTTATCAGGTTTACTTGAGATCCTGTATCTAGAATGGCTCTGCATTTCGTTTTCTGTCCGTTGGTGGCAACCAGTTCTACGACGGCGGAACTCAGAAGTACGTAATGATTTCCTTCTGAACTCTTGGATGCTGCTAGAGTTGCCGATTGTTTTGTCGTATTCTGATGATTGCTACCACCAGCTGCCGTTGGCACATTTGCATGGTTGTTGTTGAAGGGACCCTTAGTGTTGCTTTCGCGATGTAGCATCGTGTTGTGCCTTTGTCCACACCGTAGACAACTTCTTGAAGGGCAATTGTTTGCTCTATGGCCGAGCCTGAGACAATAAAGGCAAAGCTTATGTTTATTGCGCATGTGTTTTGCACTGTGAATGTTCTATTGGCTGCAATTGTATAAAGTGGTTTCAGGCAAATACCGGGGGCATTCCCGTGGGGCACGAGTTGACGTATCCCTCTTCCTTCGACCGATTGATTTTAGTGATTGAAATTGGTTCTCAAGAAACGTTAGGAATTCTTTTAAGGTCTGTACTTCCTTCGGTTTCTTGAAAGATTGTTCGTACAGGACCCTTGTATTTTGATCTGGCTTGGGCACTAGTAAATGAAGTAGGAGAGGGTCCCAGGTTTGTAGGTAGGTAATCGCCATCAAATTTCGTTACCTTTGGGAGGTTTAATGAGGTTTGATTGATGTTTTGATGCTGATTTGATGAGGAACTTTCCACAATTTCGTTGCCTTGTGGTTGTAGCCGCATTGATAATGCAACATGATTTTCTCGTGCTGATTTCTCCATTGTAGTAAATTCCGTGTAATTGTACCCAATATCTGTAGGGTTGTCATTCAATTCCCAAATGGTGTGATCTAAGGCTTCCATTTGCTGCCAAAACTGTTCCATTGTACGATAATTCAATTCGTAGTACTGTGGGGGTTGATCTTCCTTTAGAGATAAGTCTTCGATTAGCCTGCGCAATGAACCCGTAATTGCTGCTTGTTGTCTTATTGCACCAATAATTTTTGATGGGTTCTCTCCACAGCTTCCACTATCGCTTTGATTGGGCTTATGTTTGATATGCTTGCCTTCTCTTCTGCGTTCATGATTGAACTCAATTCATCTTCAAACCGGAGTTTGTATTCCTGCCATATAGTTGCTATTTGGTTAAATTAGTCATTGACGAAGTACTTGTGATCAACTGGAGCATTCGTCAATGATTTTATTTTTTCCATCGGTTGCTTCAAATGCACTCCAATGCTCTTGCAGTCGATAAAGTCGCTCTTCGAAATAGTTCTTGGTCCTTTTTCTGTCTGCCGAGTATTTTTTATAATTAGATCCTATGAATTTCTTGGCCAGTTTCCAACTGTGCCACAATCAAGTCTTCAAAGGATGTCATTTTGTTCTATGGATTAAATATGAATATGATCCTTATTTTTGATCTTGTGTAGTCAATGTAGATGATGTAGAATTTGTGTCCTCTTTGTAGATCCTTGATGTGGATCTGATGCCACTTGTATGGCGTCTAATGAAAATGTTCAGGAGCGTTTTCCGAATAGATGCACCAAGCACTTAAACTTGGAGTTGGTTATCGGTGATGCACTAAGCACTTGAACTTGGAGCAATTGCTGTAAAAAAGAATAAATTAAGTAAAAGGCGTTCAGAAAGTTCGATCAACTGACTGACATTTATTCACGATTTGTCTACATCTTTTATACTTAACACTAGATTTACGTAAAAAATGTATTACCTTTTTTACAGAAACCCGTCAAATTGACGCGTATCTTAAAATGTGATTTCTTACCTTTTTTTTGTCAAAAAGTGTGAATTTCTTGCAAGAATTTATAATTTTGAGACAAAAGATAACTGAATTCAATAATTTTTAATTATTTATTCATTGATTCATCCATGATGTCAACGTTTCGTTCCGTTTGGGTTTGGATTTACGGAGAAAATGTATTACCTTGTTTTACTGAAACCCGTCAAATTGACGGGTATCTTATTTTCAAATTCTGAAGAGTCGCTGTCGATCGTTTCATCTGAATCAGAAGAATTCGTTGCATTGTCGCTTTCAGACAGATGAAATTCATCACCTTCAAAACTGCCGTCAGAAGAGTCCTCATTGATGTTCAATATTTTTTGTAGCACTGCTAGAGCCCAACGATTTTTTTTCATTGTTGCGCTATTAATTTTTGTAAAAATAAATGATTTATAACAAAATAAATTCAAATATTACAAGTTAATTTTCTCAACTTATTTATATTTTTTGTACTCTCATAAAAAATTTTGGAATTGCAAACGATTTTTGATTATTCAACAGATTGCTTCAATATAACTTTGACGAATGAACAATTTAACGAAAGCAAAAATAAAATAAAATGCTTCTAGCATGAAGGGATATCCCCAAATTAAAATTTTGTGCAATCATATGTTTATTGCATCATAACGAAATCAATTTGCTCTGAAATAAATGTATGCGTCAATTTGACGGGTTTCCGTAAAAATAGGTATACCACATACGTAAATTTGAAACCAGGTTGTCAAACGGAAAATTAACTACAATATAGAATTAATCTAATATAACATTAATTTACCAACAAAAAAAAAATTAAATTTGCTTTTATAATTTTCTTCACGTGAACTTGAAATTTACAATCCGTCAAATTGACGGGTTCTAGCTTAAACTACGAATTACAATTATGTCTTCACCTAAATTACTGCCGGTAATGCCGGCAATGCACGCCGTAATGGATCGATGGCTTGACCCAGTGCGAAGTCATTCACATATTTATATTTATTCACATTCGCTGCGTCAGTGCAGAGGTTTAATGTTGCGATGAATTCGACTTGCTTGGTGTTGGTGTTGCGTCATCGGTGGTTCAACTGAACAACGATCAACAGGTTTCCTTATTCTCATGCTTCTACGAATAATTATTTCAGGATTTCACTTTTCTTGCCGCTTTTGCAAATTGGTCGAACTATTGAGGTTTTCAAGCATCTCGCTATCACTGGAGCTATTATTGTTAATAGGCCTTAATCCGTCTATCCCCGCCGATTTATTGTATTTCAAAGAGCTTACTTCGGCAACAAATGCGTGTTCGACATGGAATGCTACACGCCGCTTGTATTTATATCACAAATAAAAACAACAACTTGCAATTAGTTCATTTTGATAGCGCTTTCTGACAACTGATCTCTCTGCCATTTGGATCTCGACCAAAGCAAGGAACACATCTATGGTAATAAATTGGTAAATTTGTTAAAAGGCGTATTATTTTCATCGTTGGATGAATTTATATAGACATCATCGATCCCATCTTCGATTCTCCTCATCGTTGTAATTGTGTTTTAATTTCTTCGTTGATTTCTTCGTTGGTTCCTGTATATATTTTTGTTCCAAATGCGAGCCGGATTATCGTGAATTATTCGCATTTTTTCATTACTTTCTGTAGGAATATTGTATCTTGTGGATAAACAATTTAAGTTCATTTCTATATGTATGTGCGATTGGAAACATTCAACGCGGTGAAATTCATGAATGCGCGCATATGTACATATCCATACATATGTCATATACGGTGTATACATACACATACATATTTATACGTCATTTATTCAGAGTCCATCAACGAAACAACAACCTTAGATGAGATAGAAGTTGATCTAAGCAGAGCTCAAAATTTGAGGAGGGAATTCAATATGTCGCCCAATCAGATGTATGCGTTCCCGGATCAGGAAGCATATACAGATCCAGGGCCTGATCAGGGCAACTACCAGGAGTGTCCTACCTTTCGCGACATGTATGAGCCTGCAGTTCATAATAAAGCTAATTTAGACCCCAATCAAAAACTGCACCTTCTAAAATCGTCCCTAAGAAACGAAGCGCTCCTTAACAGTATGTTATGCAGCTTACTAGCAGCACTGGGAAGGTTGAAAAAGCAGCTACATAAAATTATTCATGGATCTGCAGCCAGCTCCTAGTTTGAACGTTGTCCATCTTACAATTCTTCTTCAGATGCATTTAATTCGAAGAGGGTTGAATTCCTTAAAACCCATTTGACATAGATCCCAGGCTAGTTCGTATTCTATTGAACAAATTGGACGTCGGTGTGAGGCTCTTGAAAGCAGCGCAGTATCAGCTTACGAGTCCAAAAAAAGGAAACAAGTCGCTCGGAGTTTATATGTACCATCGTCGCCGTTGTCACCATCTGCCCTAAGTGTAATTCTGATCACGAGCCTGCACATTGTCCAGATTTCTTGGCTATATACACTCATTCTCGAAGAGAATTCGTTAAAGCAAATCAATTATGTTACAATTGCTTAAAATGCTGTCATTTTGTCACACGCCACCACATCTTAGTTCATGAAAATTCAGTTAGCCTTTGCAACTAGTGTTAAGCCTCGTTTAAGAGTAACTCACAAAAAATTTAGATGCGTAGGAGGGGTTTGCCCTCAGGCCAGTTGAGATGAGGGGGTTCTTCTTCCCGGTATTTCCGTCGGACAGTACAATGGATTACAACACGAATGAAGGTCTTTCTCAGTGAAACACACACTCCTTGTAGGAAATATAGCAAAAAGAGTTACAGACCGAATGAAAGGTTCTTCTCAATGAAACACACACTTTTGTAGGAAATATTAAAAAAAAAATAGATTTTATTACATTTAATTAAATGAGGTGTATACATGTGTACTTGTCAAACTATATTACGCCGTGAACCTCTTGTGCTTTATTGTTTATGTTGCATTTCTTATCTTTCTTATTGCTGGTCAGGTGTCGCGAGCAACTAAACTGTTGCCTGGCCAAATTTGCTGATTTATCTAAGTATTCGGATGATGCATCTCTATGGATTCTGCTGATTCCCTTGGTGATCCTGTTAGACTTAATGAAATTTGTTTGTTCTCTCCGATTGAAACATTTTTTGAAGATCGTAAATTATAATGAGCACGTAAATGATAATGAACAGATTGATATGAGCACGCATTGAGTTCTTTCGGGTATCGTCTCCAATGCTGTGTACCAAAAGATCTTCTGGTTCTGCTATTCCACTGATAAGTCCTGAAGTTCATGTACATCCTTCGCAGTCAATTTACAAATGGGTTCTTGGTGAATAGTGACATCACGCAACTTTGCATTTATGCAGTACTATTCTAACTCTTCATATGAATGCTTGTCCTTTATTTCTTTAGCTTCAACATGCTGCCATTGATTTTACTGTTATATCATAAGTTTCAAAAATATAATTATCTGGTATTACAAAAATTCCTGTGCCAACAATTTCACCATTTTTGCTTTAGTTTTTACATTTACAATTATAATATGTATTTTCAGAAATAGTGTACAAATATGAATTACGTCTAATGTTATGAAAAATTTCTATTTTCGAATTTTCAATTTTTATTTTACAATTTTCTGATTTTTTTCTCATTAACAAATTTAATTCACAATTTACGTTACTCGCAGTATTTCTAAATAATTGAAGCTTACAAATGTTTATTTTATTGACTAATTACCAATCATTCAAGTTTTGTTTCAAGCCGTAATTTTCTTTATTTTTGTTAACTCACATACTTCTTTGTTCATTAATGGTACTTGACTAATAATGATAACGTTTTTATCTTTAGTGAAAGCTTTTATTGCTAATGTTTTCAGTATTTCGGCAGAGTTTTCGGTGTTTATGTCTACAGCTAAGATATGTTCGTTCTCTAGAATTTTAAGTTCCTGAAGAAGATCATTAGGCTCAATAATTCGTGCTTGTACAAATAATAAGCTATCGATAATCTGTTCTATTTCCATTTCCAGATTTAATAATTTGAAATTAATTTTATTGGAAATTTCTTCAAAATATGTATTAATTATTAATGTTATATTAAAATTATTTCGCACTGTATAAATTTTATTTATTTCTTCTATAATTTTATTAATTCTCCTAATTGTAACATTATTATTTTTGACTGTACTTCCTTATTTAAATTGCTTAATATTTTGACATTCTCTTCTTTTCCATATTTAATTAGATTTCCCTTGTTGCTAATACTCTGAATTGCTTTGCTGTTGTATTCACCATCTTCATTTGTGCCAAATAAAACTTTGAATCCTGATCCTATCATATTAATTAATCCACTTTTTGTCTTTTCACATTTCCAACTATGCCTGAAATAGTCTTAATTCTATGGTTAATTTTATCCAATGTTGTTCGTGCTGTACGCTGAAATTCTCTACATTCTACTTTTGATTTGATACAAATATCACCTATTGAGTTTACCATATTCGTTACATTCCAACTTGATTCTAACTCTACATTAAGTTCTATTATAAGTGCTCCTTTATTACTAATTTCTTTTGCATCTCCTATGTAATTGAAAATGTGTTGTTCTTCAGATCTGTGACTTGCAGAATTATTTCCGTATTGGGTGCGAGATGAAGGAGATTCTGAAATGTATGGTTTAATGCGAGATTTTAAATTTTACTTATAATTTATTACGGTATTTCGATTATTTCTAGTATCTTGTACGGACCTTTATATATACTATCTAGTTTACTTTTTCTTTCATTTCTTATTAAAACTTTTTGACCTACCCTATACTTAATTGTTCTTCCTACTTTCTGATCATACCTAATTTTAGAATTTTCTCTACTTTTCTTAGTGTTATCTCAAGCAATTTCCTGTTTATATAGAAGATTTGCCCTAAGATTATCAATATAGTCGAACATTGTACCACCGTCATAGGGATCTACACTACTAGGTATATTTGCTTCGAAATCATATACTAACTCATAAGGCGTACCTATAGTATTGTGTGGAGTGGTGTTATAGAAAAATCCTGCATATGACATTCGCTTATGCCAGTCTTTTATTTGATTAAGCTCTTTGCCTGTTGCTTTTAGGTATTTCAGTAACCGGCAGTGTGCTCTTTTAACGCTACCGTAAGCTTGTGGATGAGCAACACTCGTTGTTATTCTTTCTATTCCCAGCAATTTACAAAATTCATCAAAAGGAGCTTTACAAAATTGCGAACCATTGTCACTAATTATGATTTTAGGCATACCGAAATTTAAACTCCATATCTTTTGATTTTAGTGGAATACAATTTATAAATTTTAACAGATCATCTTGGATTGTTAATCCAAAACTTTTACTCTTCTTCAGTTTCTTCAAATGTTCCTATCATTATTTTTCTGCCTTTTCTGTCTGATACTGTGTGCAGTTTCTTACAAATTCTTTTACTTGTTTTTGCATTCCATTCCACTGAAATATTCTTTAATTTTAGCATATGTCGCTTTTTGTCCGGTATGACCACCTATTAAACCCTCGTGATATTCCTTCATAATTTATTTTCTTCTCTCTAAGTTGTTTACAATTTCTTTCACATTTAAAGACGGTTCCTCAACTATATCAAGGTCTTCAAATTGTCTGACTACGTCTTCTTCCTGAATTGATACCCCTTCATTATTTCTGGCTAAATCTGCTTCGTTTTGCACAACAAGATCTGGTTCGTTTTGGAACTCGATACCTTCTTCTTTTATAAGACTCATGAGATCTTGCCATTTCTCTTCTTTTTCTTGTTCTGTTATCCGGACATTTCTACTAAAATCATCGGCCACTAGATATTCCTTTCCTTTTTTATAAGTAATGCTGTAATGGAATTCTTCCAGTTTAAGGCGCCACCTTACCAATGGATATTTTACCTGAAACAACCACTTTAAAGGCCGGATCTGTCTGGATAGTAAATTTCGTCCCATACACGTACGGTCGAAATTGTTTCGTAGCCCAAACGATTCCCAAATATTCATTCTCTGTCGTACCGTAATTCTTATAGGCTTTGTTTAGTGTACGACTTGCGTTGTGTATTGGTAGAACCTTACCATTGTACTCTTGACTCAGAACATGTATTTGAAGCGTCTGTTGTTATTATGTAAGATTTCGTAAAATCTGGGTATTGCAAAACAGGGTTTGCTTTGTTTGTTGATCTTGGCTCCAAACGAACTCAGTATCCTTTTTATGTAATCTGTTCATTGGTTCCGCTATGTGGCTTAAGTGTGGTAAACATTTTCTATAGTAAACGATCATACCGAGGATCATCAAGGCTTATAATTTGCATGTGAGTATAGTTTTTTTTACACAACCAGATACATGTGAAACATTGTGGTGGCCCGTGGCGTTGTGAGTATGTGCGTCGACTCCTACGCATTTGAATCGACCTGTCTAGGTTCGATTTCTGGTACGACAAGAAATACTTTTCACGGCCCCACCTCTTTCGAGTCACTGACAATGCTCAAAGAGTATAACTGTCTAGAAAAACCTTCTCAAAATTGGCTATTCGGAGTAGGCATAAAACTGTAGGTCCCTTCCACTCGTGATAGAACAATAGCACGCACAACACGAGCGGTTGCTAAGAAGCTAGGCTAGGCTAGGCTCTAAGCTCTCTACGGGCCATCAATATGTATAGATACATGTGAAAGAGAGAAATTAACCTTATGAATGGTAGCTCATGTTTTCGGCATATCGCGATAGTAAAGCTAGTTTTGCAAGTGATAGCGAAGATAGTTTACCTTGTGGTAGCGAAGAAAGTTTACCAAGTAGTAGTGATACTAGTAATAACGAGACTAGTGAATCAAATCAATTCAACACAGTCGTCACGGAGCTTTTGCCTGTGTATGTCATCTGCATCTGACATTCATTCTAGTGAATATCTTAAATTTACCAAAATTTCGAAACGTGGAAGATCTCCGGAAATCAATTACAATTCCTTGCCCTTGAATAAAAAAACTAGAGACATGAGGAACAGTGCTCGGGAAAAAGAAATTATTTCAAACCGAATAAATTTCTATGGCCCTATTCAAACACGCGAAAATCAATTTTTCTCGCACGATTTAAAAAGTGCTAAAGCTTTTAAGGTCGTTGTGCATGGCATGGATGAAATAAATACAGAATATTTAAAAACAGAACTTATTAAACTTGGAATAAAGTGTATTGAAGTGAAAAAAGTTGTTAAGAAATTCGAACAATACAGTGACAATTTACATCATTTCTCTTGAAAATGGATCTGTTAAGTTAAGCGATCTGAACAAAAAACATCGCTCTGTTTTGCATACCCAAGTCAATGGAATTAACAAAGCTCAAAGGTAAGCTCACGCAATGCTGCAACTGCCAGATGTTTGGCCGTGGAGAGAGGAACTGTCACGTTAAGACCTATTGTTCGATCTGCTCTGGCACACATAAAACTGCTGAATGTAAGAACACTCTTGCTCACAAATGTGCAAATTGTGGAAAACCCCACAGATCCACTGATCCCTCATGTGAGAGTAGAGCAGAATATATGCTGTTGATGGGAAAAAAGAGAGTAAAGAGCAAATCGGCCGCTCATCAGGCATCGCATGTTTCTGGTCATACTCTCCCAAAACCGATATCGATCGCTTCTCTCTCCGAGTTTCCCATCCTACAACAACCACATCGACGACGTCAGCAGACCGTCAGTAATACACAGAGTGCTATTATTTCTACACCACCAACAACAAGTGCATGGCTGAATAACTCTCCACAAAATCCTCTTGTGCAATTTAGCAGAAAACCCAGCAACATCACAAGCAAAATCGCAAGCAACATCGCTGACGATACTCCCGGAAACACAACTGGCTGCAACACCGGCTCATTGTTTTCGCCGGAGGAATTAAACTCTCTTGCCATGGAAATGGTCACTAAACTTTCTGTTTGTAAAACTAAAATTGAACAATTAAATGTTATCGCACAGTTAGCTACAAAATGTCTGTATTCAAATGTTAATTAATATGATAGATAGAAACATAAACATTGTAAATTGGAATGCGAGGGGTATTCGTAACAAAACCACACAGTTCTTTAATTTGTTAAATAATAACGACATTTATGTTGCTCTAGTCACCGAAACTCTACTAAAAAATGATATAAATTTGTCTACATTTGATTTTGAATGCTATAGAAATGACAGAATCGGAAGAGGAGGTGGAGGTGTCGCCATCCTTGTAAAAAGATCAATTCAACATTCGCTTTTACGTGTTATAAAAACTGAGTTGAAAGAAAATGTAGGTATTGAGATTAAACTGAGAAATCAAAATTCTATAAGAATTTTTTGTGTTTATTTCCCCGGAGGAAATGCAGGAGCTGCAAAAAAAACTGTCCTTAAAAATGATTTCATTAAATTGTTTAATCAAGGCAATAACCTACTTTTTGGTGGCAGCCTAAATTGTAGGCATAGGGCTTGGGGCTGTCAAAGAGCAAATGCTTGGGGAACTATTCTCTATGATCTCTCTATTACTCAACCCTTTTCTGTTTTGTATCCGTCCACCCCAACTTATGTACCATCAAATTCTCGTTATAGTCCGTCTACAATTGATATTTTCGTCACCAATGTTTCTAGCAGTAATGTAACCCAACCTGTTTCAGTAAACGACCTCAGTTCCGACCACAATCCTGTCCTTTGTCAACTTCTATGGTCTGGGGAGAGGAAAACGGAGTATTTTCAAGACCTTAAAAATGCCAATTGGACTCGTTTTAGAAGTGAAATCAATGCAAAATTAAGAAACTCACTAATGAATTTGGAAAGTATTTCCAATATAAGTGATGTGGATGCTGCACTAAAAGAATTCTGTTCAAACATTTTAAACGCGGTTGCAAACTCTGTCCCGAAAGTTCCAAAACAAACTTTTTCTCCAAAACTTCCTCTTCATATTTTTGGCGCTCTTCAGACTAAGGAAAAGAGATTGGACGAGATACTGTCAGCCATTTTTGAAATGTCAGCTATGGAATCTAAACAATTTAATTAGCAAGCAAATTTTTGAATTTCGCAACAAGAATTGGAACTCCAAACTTAAAATGCTCGAAGAAAATGATAAGCCGTTTTGGAATATAGTCAAAGTTATTAGGAATAGGAACAAGATTTTGCCAGTTCTCAAATCTTCTTCTAACGTGTTCTTTACGAATTCTAAAAAAGCAAATGCTCTTGCACAATCATTTTCAAATAACCACGTCGTGGCTAGTAGTCTAAGTGACCAAGGTACACGCGCTACAGTGCAGAGCACTATTCAGAACTATTTCGAGAACAGCTCTCATCAAATCCCTTCTGCTGTTTATGTGTCAGAAGACGACATTGCATTTTTCGTCAACAACTTAAATGTTCGCAAAACAGGAGGGCTTGATCTGATTAGAAACATCTATATCAAGCAGCTGCCCAAAAGTGAAATAAAGTTTTAACATTTCTTATAAATGTGTGTCTCAAAATGGAGTATTTTCCTGACTCCTGGAAATTAGCCAAAGTTAATCCCATACCAAAATCTGGCAAGCCTCCTGAAAATCCTGAAAGCTACAGGCCAATAAGTTTGCTTAGTAACCTTAGCAAAGTTTTTGAGAAAGTTCTTAAGGAAGTGATTTTAAAATATATTTCTGAAAACAATATATTCCCCAATGAACAATTTGGATGTCGGGCACACCACAGCTCCACCCATCAAGTATTAAGAATCTGCAATCACATTAAGTTAAACCGTGCTATAGGCAAATCAACTGGGATGGTTCTACTTGACATAGAGAAAGCATTTGATACTGTCTGGCACGACGGACTTTTGTATAAATTGATACACTTCCGTTTCCTTCTTATATATGTAAAATTGTCCAAAGTTTCTTAACTCGTCGTCGTTTCGTAGTCCGAGTGAACAGTAGTGTTTCTGACCTAATGTTTTTCAATTCTGGTGTTCCACAGGGTTCAGTTCTAGCTCCAATTTTATATAATATTTATGTACCAGACTTCCAAAAATTGCCAAGTTGTCACTGCAATTTTTGCAGATGATACCGCCATATTTTCTTCACATGAATTAGCTCTCGATATTGAGAGCAATCGCTTCAATGTGATGAAAATTGTGGAAAAATATTTCAGCAAATGGAACATCAAATTGAATGAGGCAAAGACGCAGGCTTTTCTTTTTCACACGAAAAAGAAAGCCCTGCTTTGTTCCTACAAGGCAATTGCAGTTAAATGGATTGTCTATAAATTGGGAAAACTCTGTACGTTACTTAGGTATTAATCTAGACACGAAACTAACTTTTAATGATCACATTAGTAAAGCAATTAAAAAGATAGGGGTGGCAACAAAAATGTTATACCCATTTATAAATAGGAAATCGTTACTTTCGCTTGAAAATAAAATGATTATTTATAAGATGGTTTTTAAGCCATTATGCTATATGGGTGTCAAGTATGGGGTAACTGTTCAAAATGTCACATAAAAAGATTGCAAGTATCTCAAAATAAACTTCTTAAAATGATTTTCAATTTGCCTTGGCATCACTTAACTAAAGACATACACAAAAAAGCGAATGTTGAATTGATTTCTCATAGAATCATATACAGAAACTGAAATTAAAATTCCAAGAACGCTGTAGTTCTGTTGAAAACCCGCTTATTAATATTCTACGTCTAGATACTTAATCTCTATTGTTTATTCAATGTTACTGTGTTATATTTATTTATTTATTTATTTATTTATTTATGTATTTATTTATTTATTTCTTTATTTATTTATTTATTTATTTATTTATTTATTTATTTATTTATTTATTTATTTATTTATTTATTTATTTATTTATTTATATATTTATTTATTTATCTATTTATTTATTTATTTATATATTTATTTATTTATTTATTATTTATTTTACTTATTATAAAACTTGTTTGTTTACTAAAATTGTATTGTTCACTTATTTATATATTTTTGTTTTCGTTTTTTTTTTGTCACATTGGAGGTTTTTTTTCGTATTTTCCTCCAAAGTATAATCATATTATTTTGAAAAACACAATTTTTATTAATATCATATCTCTAAACTGTAAAATGTGCGGTAACAATACTTATGTCATCAATATTATGCGAAATAAAAGATCTATCTATCTATCTATCAATTCAACACAATGTCGGAAATTCCAATCGCGGTACTAATTAACTTTATTCCCACTTTTAAAAGTACTAGCGATGAAGTTTTCAGCTTCATAGATGCATAGACTAGTATCATAATTAGTATCAGAATGGCAAAACCCCGTGCTCTTTAAGTCTATCAAGACTAAGATTCATCGTAATGCTACAATTTTAATGAACAAAGACATTTCCGACTGGAAATCTCTCAAAAAGAGTTCACGAAAATATTAAGAGAGCCACATAGTGCTCTACAACTTCATAGAGAGTTGATTGCAATAAAGTAATGTAAAGACTAAACCGTAGTTCATTATTTGCAGCCCGATCGCAAAGACGGTTATTACAAAGTAAACTTTCTGGTGATAAGAGTGAAGGGAGAGGTCAATCAGCGTCAGGATGAACACTGTTAGTGTGTTCATCAATGGACTACGTGAACGACTTTCTTCATATATAATCACTTAAAGACCAAAAAACTTTGTATACTCCTTTGTTGAAAACTCATGAAGTAATCAATGTGCGGCGATAGGACTTAGACCACTGCATATGTGGAAATAGCACTGGTCTGGACACTCCATTATCCTTGAGGTTTATATTCCTACCGGGAGAGCGATGACACTCTGACTTGTCTTAGAGAACATCTTATGCATCAGCATTCCTTTCAGATCATACTGGAGGTCTGACCAACAGACGCTGGGTGGTTCTTTGGAATTCTTCACAGATGGATCAAAAATGGGTGAGGCATATGCGTCTTCTGTTAGGATCTAAACATATATATATCACATTTGTTCCGATAGCCAGGTAGCGAATTAATCTCCGGATGCAGTCACATTCAACTCCAAGACTTACTCTTCAAAAGTATACACAAGAATCAGCCAAGTTATATTTCTTCATAATATATTATACGGCACAGATGTTTGGTAAGAAATGAGACGCTGCAGCATTAGACGTATAATGCTGGTTTCATTTTTCCAAATTGAGTACGTGTAGGCAAGAATGTTAATATTTCCGTGACCTACAGCAACAATCAATTCTCCGTTTCTCACACGAACACTTTGTGTTTCACTAAAATGACTGTGCGTTGAAAACAAATTTTAATTAAACTCTATGTGGTACGATGTTCCGTGTAAGTGATTGTTGACCTAATGCTGTCACAATAATTTTCTGAACCCTGTAATAATGTGATTGCTTTGGACTCATATAATTCCTATAATTATTAACTTTTCCAACTTTTATACTCATTTTTCATTACCTACCACAATTTGTACTCTCGCACTTGCCTAAACTCTCTCTCTCATTGTAATGGTCAAGGGTGTCGTGTTGAAACTGTCTCTCCTTCAGCAAAAATGTATGCCCTATGAGACTGTGCTTTGGTGGAAGTGAACAAATTCTTAGTAATAGCATTGATATTAGCGAAAGCACTAGTCCACTTGGATCTCTACAGCGTACAGCACCACACCTTTGGCTAAATTCGTTAAGTATGAAACAATGTGTTATGTATGAAATAGACTGGGGTTTTTTTTGTGTTCTGGATTGGCTATTTTTTAATTTTGTGCGGTGCAATCCATGACAGTGATAAATGTCTTATACTCTGGTTTATGTGTTGCTGGTTTGATCAGCTTACCGGTTACCACCTCATATAAGCCACATGTCTTTAATATGATCCAGGACGGCTACAGGTCCACAGAAGTAAGTTAAGTTGTTCGACTTTTGCTTCAATTTCCATTGCACCAAAGAAACAATGGCCTGTTTCATTCACTTGAAATTTATGTTTCTTGGAACCAAAACTGTGAATTGAATAATTAAAAATGTGCATATGGGCTGGACCCATTACCTGTTGCAGTTTAAAGATCGTTCAATTCAAGTGGTTTATTGAAACTTTTTAAGAGATATATATAATATTGCAGGCTTTATATATGGTATACAGAATACAAATATTAAGTGTAGTAGTGCAAGAGAGTAACAAAAATATTCATACAAATTTTTTTCTCCAACAAGTACAGACAATTTTGTTCCGATTGTTTCTCTTATTCATCCGGATGGAACTAAATTAAATCCATGCATTTGTGAGCAACAGTATGGAATTTTAAAATTGAAATAATTTTCGGGTAGTGGAAGTACAAAATCAACTAGTATCAACTAGTGAACGAACCTTCTTAATGTATAGCGATCTGTTGAATAAATTAAATGAAAAAATGATAATATGAAATACTGTGAATTGAACCGTGGCTGGGAATTGCCACCGAAGGTATCCAGATGTTCGGATAACTTTAAGTGTTATGGAAACTCATCTTCTTGGAAGCGGAGTTTTGCCAACATATCTAGAAGATTTTAAATCATATATGACTTTTCAGCCCACCTACAAGCGACATGTCTTAAGATGGTTCATGCTTTCCATCTTCCCCACGACCGATCTGCCATAAGACACCGATCGCTTAGCAGTGATAACAGAAATTATTCCAGCGACAAATTTCTTAAACAAATTACAACAGCCAACGGCATCCAGTCTGCATGTTGAGAGGTTCTCAAATGGCTAGTACGTCTGTCCCACATTACCAAGTTTCTTCAACCGTGACCATCGTCATTGCGACAATCATAGTCGCCATCGTCATCAACATCATCTTCAGCTGCTGTTTCTTCTGCTATTCGTGTTGTTGTTGTTCCACCGTTGGTTTTACGAGGAATCCATTTCATCAGATAGGACATATGCCCGCGGGTCTCAACTGCAGAGACTATGAACACCACACAACACGTACAAAGCATTCGACTGAAGATGGATAGATAGTCATGACGATTGTCTTATATTTTCGGTAATGCAGATACGTTGGTCAACCTGTCCTTACAGCCTATCTGGCTCGCATTACTCTCGTGCTCGCTGGACTTGTAAGTTATTTGCCTGTTTGTTTGCCTTTTTCATTTTTGTACATGTACCACTCATATCCAGAATCGTACAGAAATTAGAATAACTGAAAGACTATGTTCTGTATGACAATAGGTATGGATTTGCACACCCAGGTTTCTACAGATATTGTTGTAATATGTAAATTACAGTTGCCTGGAATTTACATTAGAAACACATTCGGTTAATTTAGGTTGTAGTGACAGACTGGCAATAAAAGTCACACTTAGGCCAAAGTAGGCCCATTGTGATAAAACGCGAATTGACTACTCATAATCTTGGAACCTGCTACTTATAATAAAGCGGCTTAGCTGACTAATGCTTACGCTGTTTAAATTTATGAGGTTGTCGAAATATTGACTATCTACGACTTGCCTGATCACTATATGAGCAGAGGAGGTGATTGGATGCTGCATGGATGAAGCTTCTGCAGAAATCGTTATATATAACAGCCATCCTGTTGGTATGAATGCCGATTGGTTTGTTTTAAGACAGGTGGTACCTTCCAGTCATTTGTGATTGATTGTTTAAATTGTATGCATATTAAGAAGTGTGAGTTTCAGTGTTAGGCCCAAATTCTTTAAAATTTGTACTTGGAACCCTCTTGCGGGCCGTGTTTTTTTTTTTTTTTTAGTAAAAACACATTTATTATTCATTATTATATTCATAGGAACGGTAATCCTCATCAGAACTCGAAAGGCGAGAAGTTCTTGGACTTTTGTTGTTCTGCAAATGACATGTGCATAATGAACACCTTCTTTCCACACAAAGGCCGAGTCTTCAACAGAAATCGTTGATAGTTCTCTTTGTGGTACCATCGTGTTTGAAACCGATGGTGTGTGACGTTCGTGGGATGAGAGTGACTGAACTGTCAACCAATCATCACTCGGCGTTGTGCAAGCTCGATCGAGTTCGAGTCGCTGGTCTCAGATAGATAGGTCTACACCAATGGTTCGGTCCGGAAAGTCTTCGACTCTAACCCCGCGGGACACCACGGTAAAATACCACGCCTCCGGTGGCATATCCGGCTTCAATTCAGTATTTGTTCCAGAGGTTGTTCCACACATTGCTGATTTTCGGCTTTTTAAATGGCCGGTATGTGACATTATGTTCCGAAACATTAATAAGGTGTGCATTCAAGTGCCCAGTCATCTCGGCAAGAGACAGCCCGCAAATAAGAGATGTTCTTAACATTGTACAGGGACATAATCGCAGTCTGCCTGTCCGAGCAGATGGTGATATCCCTTTTATATATAACATTGTTCTTGAAGAAGGACCGTGCTTAATTTATCGTAATGGTTTCTACCTGAAATACGCTACAGTGTCCAGAGAGCTTCAATGAGAGAGCAATATTGAGGTCTTTGGAGCAGACTCCTAAACCTATTTCTTCGTCCGTCTTCGATCCGTCTGTGTAATTACGAAGGGATCATCCAGTCTCAGGGCTGTGATGACTGCAACTTGTATGCTGAATAGTTTCAAGGAAGGAAGGTGGAGGAGTATGTTAACCCTAGTACTACACTTTTTGCATAAGTTACCGTGCTACATTGTGGTACAACCTTAACCCAAATAAAAACATTTTCACAGACAAATTATTTGACAAAATCCCTAAAGAAACTTCAATTATAATTCAATAATAGTATTTTATCACAAGAATAAAATAAAATAAAATAAATTTATTTTTCACTGGTTGGGCATATTTTATTTGTCATTGCTGCTACTGATTAGAGAGAATTTTAAAAGGGCTGCTGTACGAGTGTTCCCCTGTAGCATTCCAGAGTTAAGTTTATCAGACTTTATTTAGCTAAAAAAATTGCTATTACAAACGTAACGATAAATATTTAATACATATGTAAAAATACATTAATCTTAATTAATCATATATACTACTTTAATTATATTTTACTCTTACATAATTCACTAAATTTCTTTTGAATTCTTGTGGTTCTCTTGCTGCTTTTCATTTCGTAATTCATTAAAAAACATTTTTTGTTTCATATAACAACATTTATATTCGTTTGGCACTTTATGTATATATGTACATACATTTAGTTTTACTAAAATTTACAATTTACTTGTTCGTTGGAAACCATTTACAAATTTTCTGCAGATTTTGGTTTATTTTAGCTACACTCCCATCTCTAAACGAAACAAAACGAAACAATCGTCGGCAAATAATTGTAGAGTCGAATGTTTTCGAAAATTTATAACATTTGCCATATCGATCACATATACTATAAAGAATAAAGTTCCTAAGACAGATCCTTGGGGTGTGCCCAATGACACATCTATTGCACGGAATATTGCACTACCCACTTTGGTTTTTTGAGTTCGCCCTTCTAAATAAGTTTTGAACCAATTCAGTGCTGTTGATTTGACTCCATATTTGTCGAGTTTATCTAATAAGATTTCTTTGTCAATTGTCTCAAAAGCTCGTCTTAGGTCGATGACTACCGCCACAATTTTGATTTTATTCTGGACTGCTGTCTTCCAGTGTGCAATAATTAAATTTAAAAGCGATCCACAACTATTCGCCCCTCTTAGAACTAATAATTTAATATTATTCCACATCTCTATTTTGGTTTTCTGATGATTAAATTTTTTTAGTAATGAAATACTTCTTCGCTCTCTCCAGTTTTTAAGTTCGTCGTTATGCACTGATTCACACCATTGACACATACATATTTCTTATATTTCATTACGTTTACTGCTCTTTCTATTCAATTTGTAAGTTTTTCCGCCTGTAAATTTACATCACACTATATACGAGTATTTATTCACTTTTATTCGTAATGGTATTTTAATTTCAATACATTCAAATTAACACCATCCGTATGCGTTAAGCACTAGTCACATCTTGATACCCTTGTACATATATTTCACTCTCATCTGTCCTGCAGGTTAAGTGTGTTTCCGTTAAGCATACATTTTCATAGCTTTCTTCACTTAGAGTATTTTCAATTTCATTCAAATTGTTTAAAGGACCTTCTATGTTTAGAGACAAACATTTATAGATATTTAGTTGCTCGTATCGAATTCCTTGTGTTTCTGTTTTCAGTTTCCGTTTTAGAACCCGGCAGTCTTCACTTCTGGTATCATGGTTTATATCAATATTGGGTAGCTGTAGAGACTCCCTACTTCTGATGCAGCTAACACATTTTACCAATTCACTTATACACTCATTTTTCTTATGCTCACCACCACATTTACGGCATGCTACTTTATCAGTACATACTTTAGCTGAGTGATTGAAACCCCAGCGGTTGAAACACCTTATCACATTCACTTCTTCATATACAATACATTTATCGAATCCAATATTTATTCTCTTAGTATCGAGCATCATTCTCAGTGCATTTCAATTATTGAGTTAAACACCCCTTTCTTCTTACCCGACTCATATACACTAAACCACTTAATATATTCCAATTTTAATAAACCATAAATTGGGCTTTCAACTTCAACCTTTCCTAGGTCTTCTTTCATCCCACACACTAACTTTGTTGGATTACGCATTTTTTTTTTCATTTAATATCGATTCATTTACTATGTGTCATTCTTTTATTTCTTCGACTGTTACTGACAGCCGCTGTAATTTCTCTTCATGCTATCACTCTCTTTCTCTCTTTCTTTAATTTGTAAACATAAAACACTCTGAATTGTATTTGACATTTCACTCAGTTGATCTTGTAAAAGCTTCGTGTTACTGTTTAGCAGCTGTATAACGCTTTCATATTTGTTTTTTTGGATTTCAATTAATGTTTCACATTGTTTAAGGATTTTCTCACGCGCTCCATAGCAATCCGAACAATAGTACCTTAAATTCCGAATTGTCTGAAGTCGCCCTACATCATATTCCGTCAATTTTTCCTCACATCATGCGCGATTGTAGATTATTTTATAGAACCCGCTACATGGATCTACAAGAGGATCGTTCCGACTGATTTGTCTTTCACATTTTCCACAAAAACCATCCATCGTATGGGATAAGCTTTACGTTCCAGCGTTACACGACGGTAGTTCTTACGAAATGCGTATGACACTTATTATAACTATCTTAAAAAGTTAAGAAAAAATGATAATTTGTATGAGTTCACTTGTTGTTTTTCGAAAAGCTAGAGCGTACTGGATCTGCTAAGCGATCCCTTCATAGTAGATTACTAAACAAAAAAATTACGAATTTTATGAATAAAAAATGTAATAGATTTAAAGAAATGAAGTTTAAAATTATTCTCATACTCATTAAGCTAGATTAATTTCAATATTCTGCTCAGTGGGAAGCTTGCTCAGTTCGATTACATCTCTAATGACGATCATTTTGCTTGTCCTTATTTTTACTGTTCGCACAAGGCCATCTGACCCAGCGAAGATCTAAAAAACTCTTTCTAAGTTTCAATACAAAGGGGGACGGTTTTCTTTTTTTATCAGCACCAAATCGCGCGACCTTCAGATTTTGTTTTACTAGGTGCGATTTGGCGCGAAGATTCAGAGTGGATAGATACTGCCAAGCCCATCTTTTCCAAAAGTGTTGAACGCATTGTCGAATGATCTGCCACCTCAACAATCGACTTAATTTTGTTTCAGTGAAGTCCGCATCTGGTATAGGCATATAACGACTAGAGGTCTGCAATGAAAGTCTTGAAACCATTTGCAACACATTATTTTTTTTTCAATTACCATATTTATTCGACTCCCGTCTTGAAAACTAAAATGACTGAATCATCTAATATTTGATTACTGAGTGAGTACTTAACCCATTGATAACCAAGTATTTACTTTAGTGTACTCTCCACTAATTTATTTTCTTTGCGAGGTTAGATGAAAATCTTCAAAAGACATTCCCACATAGCCAAATGGATTTTAACCCAGTAAAAATACTTCCCTTCAAATAAAGGCTGATTTTTTAGCTATTATCTTCTTGCCAACACTGGTTTAAGCAGCTGACGCACGTTTCGTGTTTTGTTTCATTGTCAAACATCTTCAGTTTGGTCTATAATCTAACCATGAATAGTCTTACAAACGAACAACGCTTGCAAATTATTTAATTTTATTATCAAAATGCGTGCTCTATTGAGAAATTTCATCGCGCGCTTCTTCCATTTTATGGTCAGTTTAATCGACCCACTGAAGCGGCTATTCGGGTTATTGTGACTAAATTGGATAGCCTTCACAACACCCGTTGTGAGGTGAACTAATGTATGCAACGAATCCCTTGTGGTTGTGCGGAGGGCTGACAACCCGCCCACACAAAAAAACAACGTTACGAGAGAGCAAACTGCCTCGGATCAACAAACGGAATCACAACAACGGCGCGAAAAAGGACAACGATTTGCGAGTGTGTTCGTGGAACGTAAGAACACTCTACACTCCAGGTGCCGCTCATAAACTTGAAAAGATCCTCACGCAGTACAAGGTGGATATTACTGCGATCCAGGAAATACGCTGGATAGGACAAGGTATAATGAAGAAGAAAGAGTGCGACATATGTCACAAAAGGTTGCACATATTTGGATGCGGATTCGTTGTGGGAAAACGGTTAAGGTCGAGGGTCATCGACTTTAAACCGATAAGCGATCGCCTGGCAGTGATCCGTATCCAAGGCAGATTCTACAACATCAGCCTTATATGTGCACACGCCCCCACCGATGAGGCTGAAGACGCCGTCAGAGAGGACTACTACGACCTCTTGGACGGTGCTTACGGTGCCTGTCCGGAGTACGGTGTTAAAATCGTGCTCGGAGACTTCAATGCCAAAATCGGTAAGGAAAACATCTTTGGCGGAGTGATCGGAAAGCACAGCCTCCACGACACGACAACAGATAACGGCTGCCGACTCACTGACTTTGGGACAGGACGTAATATGGTCATAAGTAGCACAAGATTCCCTCGCAAAAGAATCCACACAGGAACCTGGCGATCTCCGGACGGTCGAACCGCCAACCAAATTGACCATGTGCTCATTGACGCAAGACATGCGTCAAATATCCTGGATGTGCGAACATTCAGAGGGGCAAACCTCGACTCTGACCATTTCCTCGTAGCAGCACGATTCAGAGCCCGACTGTCCAATGTCAGAAAGCTGCACCAGCCAACAAAGAGGAGTTTTGACATTGGACGCCTGAGCACAACGGAGATTGCCAGAGCCTACGAAGAGCAATTAAGAGAGAGACTCTCCGGTATGCCTACATCAAACACCAACGCCAACGAGATGTAGTTGCATTGCCGCTCGGCCATCAAAGAGGTAGCGGAAAAGACCTTAGGCTACCTACCGCCGCCGACAAGAAACCCGTGGTATGATGGCGAGTGCGAGCAGAAGAAACGTGCAACCGACGAGGCATACCAAAAAGCGCTGCAACGGAAAACTAGAGCAGCGCAAGAGGAGTACCGGGCTAGAAGACGGGAGGAAAAGAAGCTTCTACGCCTGAAGAAAAGGTCTCTCGCAACCTCCGAGCTCAAGGACATCGAAGAGTCTAGGGATAGACAAATAATACGGGCCTTTTATAATAAAAGCCCGGCTTCATTCTTTGGGAAAGGTACTCAGGCTCTTCGAAATCGTGAGGGTAGTCTTGTTACCGACCCGCAGGGAATAGTGGATGTGCTTAAGCAGCACTTCCAACAACTGCTTAATGGGTCTGACCAGGAGAGAGTGATAGGGAATCAGGAAATCCCAACTCCAGTCGATGAAGTAGTCCTCCGACCTAGTTTTGAAGAAGTCAGAACAGCCATTAAAAGGCTGAAGAACAACAAAGCCGCAGGCTCCGATGGCCTACCAGCAGAGCTCTTCAAGGCCGGTGGCGATGTTCTGGTGGGGAGCATGCACCAGATCATCTGTAAACTTTGGGAAGATGAAAGCATGCCCGACGACTGGAATATAGGCTCCATATGCCCCATCCACAAAAAAGGCGATCTTGCCTCTTGCAACAACTATAGAGGTATATCCCTGCTCAACGTTGCCTACGAGATCCTGTCCAGCATACCGTGTGAACATCTAAAGCCGTTTTGCACCGCACTAATCGGCACGTAGTGCGGCTTTCGGCCCGGCAAATCGACTATAGACCAAATCTTCACACTAAGACAAATACTGGAGAAGACCAGTGAGTTTCAAATCGATACGCACCACCTGTTCATTGATTTCAAAGCCGCATACGACAGCATTCATCGCAATGAGCTATTCGATGCGATGGCCGAATTCGGGATCCCGGGAAAACTGATCCGGTTGTGTCGCGCCACGCTAACACACACGCGATGCACCGTGCAGTTCGGCTCAAGGATTTCTGAGCCGTTTGAAACTTGCACTGGATTTCGGCAAGGAGATGCGCTGTCGTGTGACTTCTTCAATTTGGTACTAGAGAAGATGTAAACACGGAAGGCACTATCTTCTACAAGTCGGTCCAACTGTTGGGGTACGCAGACGACATCGACATCGTCGCGCGTTCTCAACGTGCCGTAGTGGAGGCTTTTACGGCGATTGAAGAACAGGCGAAACGAACTGGTCTCAAGGTCAATGAGGACAAAACAAAATATATGCTGTCGACCAAAAAACGTTCCCTCACACACCACCTTGGACAAAATCTCACGATCGACAGCTACGATTTAGAGGTAGTGAAGGAGTTTGTCTACCTCGGGGCAAACGTGAACTCCACAAACGACATCACAGTGGCGATCCGTCGTAGAATAGCCCTTGGCAACCGGTGTTACTTCGGTTTGCCAAAACAACTGGGCTCAAAACTCCTGACTCGAAGGACCAAAATCATGCTCTACAAAACCCTTATTTTGCCAGTCCTGCTCTATGGAGCCGATAGCTGGACACTAAGCAAAACTGCAGAGTTGATTCTTGGTACCTTCGAAAGAAAAGTTCTACGACGGATATATGGTCCCGTCTGCGAGGAAGGCGATTGGAGGAGAAGACATAACCGCGAACTCTACGAGCTGTACCAGGATGTGGATCTAGTCCGGAAGGCAAAAATCCGTCGACTGCACTGGCTCGGCCACATCGAGCGCATGGACAACAATGCTCCAGCAAAGAGGGTCTTTGAATCCGAGCCGACTGGTTCGAGAAGGAGAGGAAGACCGAATCTCCGGTATAAAGACCAAGTAATCGCGGATGCAAGACAGCTTGGTCTTGATGACTGGAAGCAGCGTGCCCAGGACCGTCAACGATGGAAGGCAGCAATTGCTCAGGCTCGGACCCTTCATGGGTCGCCAGCCTGTTAAGCAAGTAAGTAAGTGGAAGTGTTTTATGATGAACGTACCCTTGAGCATGACAGTATCGTTGTTGATGAGTACTGGGCCATTAAACTGATTTAAAAGCAGAATTCCTTTAGCTGTTTCGTCTACATCTGGGACGTGTTCATTGTTGATGATGGGATACAATGCTTTTTGACTTTTTATCAGGATTGGGATGCACGATGAATTTCTTAAACTAGCAATGTTATTTTCGTTACAAATCGAAAGACTATTATAAGTTTCACATTTTTTTGTAATGCCATAAATGTCTGTATCGCATTCAAGTATTGAATCGTATTTAATTTTATTGATAATTTTATTTATTTGAACAGGTTTTATTAACAAATAATAGATTACATAATTCTTTAGTAGGTGTTGCAATGCTTAAAATATAAAATAAGTTATTATCATTTGAAGCAATTTTGATTTCGGCAAATTCTAATGCCTCATCTACATTTACATAGGGAATGTTTTCAACTTTCATAATTGTTTCTGTTATATTTATTTCGGTGTTTGATAATATAAATGAGTTCATTATATTTACTTTCGCCCAATGAATGGCATAAACTACGTTAACTATTTCTTCCTTAATTACATCTAATTTATATTTGATTTTCATAATTAATTCGCTATTATTAAGTTAATTTTCTTTGAATGTTTTAATAATCTTATTTGTAATGTTTGTTAGTTCATTAATCTTATCTAATGACATTTTATTGATTATTATTTGATTATTATTATTTTTTAAAACATTATTCATTTTATTAGTAATTATTTAATAGTCGTGGTTGTCCGGGTTACCCGCAATCCACTTCCACGCCGAGCCTATAAAATCTAATGATCTCTTACTTTTATTATTTATCTTAAGTCTATTTAAATAAGTTCGTATACGGGATATTTCAAAGGAAAGGACAGGACTCAGGATATGGTTGCTAGTAATGGATGTCTTTAACGTAGCTTCCAAGTTGTTAAGTGTTGTTTCGTAGACCTCGATGTCGGATCTTGAATGATGCGTTCTGCAATTTTGCGCGGCCCGTATTGATCTTTATTAGCTGAGAATTCGAGTAATCCAGAATTTGTGCCTCATTTTTTTTTCATTTTCAATTCATTTTTATTACTATAAATTTATAACATAACTTAAATACTAGACAAAAATGCTTAAAACTAGTTGAACGAACAGTGTTACTACTTCTAACTTACTGGCCCTAGGCGGGCACTCTAAGCTAAACTTAATCTTAAACTATGTCTTTCGACTTAAAATGCATGGCTTTACAATTAAAAATTAAGAAAACTTTAAAAAAACTTAATAACAGAACTATTTTATTTTAAAACCTATATGCTAACTTAAATACTACCTTAAAAAAACTTAAACTACCTTAAACTAAACATACATACAGATATACCACAAATATATATATATATACTATTTACAGGGTATACACATAAGTACACAGAATTGTACTTATGTGTATGGCCCGGATGAGGGCCATGTAGCAGATTACCTTCACCCTCGCATCGAGTTGGCTGTTGTAAAACAGTCTCTTTGTAAGAGCGAAAGCGCCTCGGGCTCGGGCTAGAGCAGCATCTACATGTTTGTTAAAATATAGATATTGATCCAGCCAGATCCCCAGGTATCTGACTACAGTCCTTTGCACCAGTGGTTGACCGTGACGTCCAGCAATTGAGAACTTTCGCCAATTCTTTTTTGTATCCGCCGAAGCTTTATACAACGGGGTCCTGAACAGTATGGTTTCCGACTTCTGAAAGTTGATATTCAACTTCCAGTCATCGCAACTTCTCATGAATGAGT
Organism: Eristalis pertinax; assembly: GCA_907269125.1. Lineage (NCBI taxonomy): Eukaryota > Metazoa > Arthropoda > Insecta > Diptera > Syrphidae > Eristalis > Eristalis pertinax. The sequence continues at coordinate 90,783,045 of OU026145.1, forward strand.
CGAAGTCACCCTGCGCGAGAGTAGTGATGTCCTCGATCTTTTTACCTGATCTGTACACGATCAAGTCGTCGGCGTACGCAATTGCGTGAGGAAGAGAACTTATTAGATCGCTCAAGAAAATGTTCAGAATTTGTGCCTCGCCATTGAACAGTGGTAACAATGTTCTATTGAAAAAGTTAATTTTTTATAAGATTTTTATGAATGATTCTTCCTGACTGGGTAATAACTGTTGTATTTTTATCCTGTGCTACTGTCTCCTTTTTATATCTGGGGTCTAACTTATTTCCTATTCTTTTGTTAGTTTTAACATAAATGATTTCGCCAATAGAATATGTTTTAAGTGGACTCTTCCTCGCATTGTGATATTTTAAGTCTGCTTCTTGTTTATCGCGTAGTTTATTCATGTTTTCTTGCCTTTCTTGTATAAGTTGTTCTGGATTGGTTAGTAGCTGCCTACCGAGAAATGTGTCTATAGGTTTTTTGCCTGTAGTGGAGTGAATGGATCGGTTGTATTCATAGATTGATCGATCTAGTAATTCTGAAAAGGTGGCATGAACATTATCTGTCTTAAGGCAGCGGATTAGTTCTGGAAGTGTTGAGTGGAATCTCTCCACTTGACTGTTGACAGAACTTGTGTAGGGAGGTGCTTTGAAAACGTTAATGTTGAACATATTCTCTAACATGAATGTTATAGAATTAGAGGCTAGTGATTTTTCATTATCCATGACAATTGTTTGGGGTACTCCAAAAGCCAGTTTCAATTCTCTAAGAGGTTGCTTAATATCCTCTGAAGCTCTTGATCTTAGGATTTTGGCTAGGGCGTATTTGGAGAATTTGTCAATTGCAGTAAGGATGATTTTTTTGTTAGTAAAGTAAATATCTATATGAATAATTTGGCCGGAATAGGTGTAGGTTGTAGTTCGTGTTTGTTAGGATGCCTATCATATTTATGCTCTTTACAAATTGTACACAGTTTTGTGATTTTCTCTATTTTGGCTCTCAATTGTGGAAAATAAAACTTTTGCAATAATTGCATTTTACTTTCGCGGGTGTTGCGATATGGACGATTAAGTTCCTTAATAATTTCGGCTTCCTGCCTCGTTTCGTCGATTAAGTCTATGACTTGGTTCCTAGCGAAACGTAATCTGTATTAAATAAAATGTGTCGGGTAAATTCCCCGAAGGTTGCCTAAAATTCTTTCATCAGTTTTGATACCATTAATAACGGATGGATTAAGACATCGTTTAACAATGTCAATTAAAATTTTATCAGTGAACTCAGTTTCAACTACTACATGACGGTGATAGGTGGGGAAAATAATTTTAAATTCATAGGATGGCGTTGTTCCAAGGGAAAGAATAATCTGGTTTTTAAATTCGTTGATCGGCTCATTCGCTATAGGTATTTGATATTGACCCGAACTCTCATCGCTATGTTGCGTTGCTGTTAGACTATTTACTTCGCTGGTTCTGGGTGGCCTAGACAAAGCATCTGCAACAACATTCGATCTACCAGGCTTATATCTCAACTCATAATTATATTCTTCGAGTATAGCCTTCCTACTTTTTAATTTGTTGTTGGAATTTTTATTGCTTAATGCATATGTCAGCGGTTGGTGATCGGTAAATATTTTCAGAACCGTAGGACCGTAAAGGTAATTTCGCAAAGTATTTAGAGCCCATAGTATGGCCAACATTTTCTTTTCGGTGGTGGCATAGTGCTCTTCAGCTTTCGAGAGTGTACGAGAGATAAAGGTTGTCGGTTTATTTTCTTGAGCGAGTACCGCAACTTTTCCGGAATTCTTTACTAAAATCCGGAAAAGTTAGAACAACGTCTTCAGAAATGAGTGAGTTTTTAATTTTGTCGAAAGTATCCATGGCCAAATGTATGAATTTCTTGTTTGACATTTGGTTAGAAGTACGCCCATCCTCCCCTCTTAAAAGGGCTGTAAGGAGTTTTGCCAGCTTCGCATAGTCTTTAATAAATCTGCGGTAAAATCCCGACAGACCAAGAAATGATCGCAGATCTTTTAAACTTCATGGATATGGAAACTTGGTCATCGCTTCCACTTTCCATCCGAAGATACAATGAACCCGAGGAACTCAACTTCGGGCCTCAGAAATTCACATTTATCCAGTTGCACTCTAAGGTTGGCTTCCTGAAGATTCCAAATTTTGAAAGTGCTGTTCGACGTTCTCACTAAACATATCTTACCGATGTGTTCTCGTAAGATGTCGTCTAGAGCTCTGTGAAAAATAGATGGTGCATTTTTCAGCCCAAAGGGAAGTCTTACGAATTCGTACTTTCCATTATTTACCGAGAATGAAGTTTTCTCTATATCGTCCTCGTGTAGAGGTATTTGGTGAAAGCCACTTTTTAAGTCGATCACCGAACAAAATTTGTTCTTCCCTAATTGCGCTAATACTTCATTAGTTTCAGGAATCGGATAACGGTCTGGTATTGTTATCGAATTGAGTTTCCGGTAGTCAATTACCACACGGTACTTCTTTTCGCCAGATGCGTCCGTTTTTTTTGGTACAATCCACACCGGAGAATTGTACGGTGACCGTGAAGGTCGAATGATTCCATCATTTAATAGCTGATTGATTTGCTTATCAATCTCTTCTTTTAGCGCCATAGGATACGGATAATGCTTCGAGTAAGCGGGATCTTCCGTCGTCGTGCGAATTCTGCCTTTGACTTTTGTAGTGAAAGTTAGTTTTTCATTTGGTGTTCCAAAAAGCTTGGCGTAATTCATGGTTAAGCGATTAAGTTGTTGTTGTTGTTCTTGCGACAAGTGCTGAGTTCTGAGACTAACATTATGGATTGATTCGGATACTTGTTGTTTCAATTTAATTTTAAAGTTTTTGTTTACAGTTATATAGCTTTCCTTAGCATGGATGACAGCTGATAGTTCCTTAAGGCTGTCATTGCCAAGAATTGCATGAAAAGATCGTGAGGGTAAAAGTGAGGGTAAAAGGAAAAATTTTATATCGGTGCCTGGTTCAAAAAGATTTATTATAGTATGGTGAGTAATTTCTATAGCACCATAGACTGAATTTGCATGAATTTTTTTTTGATTTGGGATAGGGTTTCGAACTAAATCTGGTTGTGTTTAATTTTTGTTCGACCCGGTGTCTACTAGGAATTTTAGGATTTTATTTTCTCTCGTCCTACACTCGAAATAAGGTAGTGACGAGTTCGTCAGTCTAAAAAATGAACGTCGACAAAATCAGAAAAGGTTTCTGTCAGTTCTCCGTTTTCTTGCTGAACTAGGCCGTTGGTTAGTATGAACCGGTTGCTGTTGGTTTACTGTTAATTAGTTAAAATGCTGACGCAGTGGAAAATGTGATGATTGGGGTACATATGCCAGTTGTGGATATAATGGTTGCTGACCTTGGGTTCTCCGTGAAGCGATTGGAGGAGGAGGTGGTGGCCTCCTAATTTGATTCATATTATGGTGAGCATAGTTGGCTCTGAACTGCTGATTTTCGAGTTGTAAACAGAGATTTAGAGCTGTAGGAAGGTCTGACGGTTCCCTTATACCTAAGAGCCTAGGCAAATCACCTCTGAGACCTCTTATGAAAGTATCTAAAGCCTTAGCTCTGTATGACGATGTAAGGTGGTATAATGCGTCAGGAGGTAAGTCCATACACGAAATTTTATTTAGTATCAGCGATAGGTGATTGCATACCGACTGATAATAATGGTCTAAGCCATTGTTGCCTTGGACAAGAGTCTCATCTGGTACTCCAAAGTTCCCTGATCACGCTTATCCGCATAGTGAAACGTTAAGCATTTCGATATGCACTCCCAATTTAGTGGGATGTTATATGACTCTAGGACAGCACCCGCATTACCCACAATCTTATTGCGGATTATGTTAAGGATACCAAAGTATTTTGGAGTTCCTCTAAATTGATTATAGATGCTTAAGACCCTTTCAACGCTCTTGCGCCAAGAACTAAATTCACCCGGAGTTCCGGAGAATTCTCTTTAACATCGCACGACGTCTGGTACTTTGTCCAGATCGCTTATATTCGTGCGCAGGTGTTCGTGAATGGTTTCATCAGTTCCTTTATGGAACTGGTTATCGGGATTTACTATAGATTGAACGAGGTTTCTGCACTCAGTCATGCAGACGCGACTCACAATGCTTGCGATTAGCGATTCCCGTTCAGGCGTTGCGTTAACCCTAACATTTGGATTTGAATTCGATGGATTTTGATGCGAGACTGATGGATTTGGATTATTGATGATTATCGATGTTCAACACCGGTGGACGCAAAATTGGATCGGTCATAGTTGCAGAACGTTTAGGCATAAATACTCAAAATAAGAAACATTAAAGTTTTTCGAAAGGAACAAGAGAGGTATTCAACTACGGTTAATATGATTACTCTTTACAACTTTCAATTATTTTGTTTTTCGTAATGAACAATAATTATATCTTAGGGCTATCACTTTACACTATTACACTATCTATCTCAATGTGAAGAAATATAAATCTTAAATCTAACTTACATTAGGATAAACCAACGCTGGTGAAGGAGCAGCATTCCTTTTTACTCGTAGTTACTTGGGGGCCTTTCTCCACACTCCCTAGTTGGCAGCAGAATCTACAGATGCTTCTTTGTCCGGAACCCAGGTATTTCACCACACACACGAGCGAGCTTTAATAAAGCTCGGCTTACGGTAATGATGCTTAAAGTACGCGGCGAGCTTTCTTAAGGTCGACTTATGCGTTTACGACAGAGCACTTTACGCGAGAGAAATTAACGCGATTACACTCTGATGCGGTGATTTTTCCTGGACCCCACATTGGGCGCCAATTAAACTATTTCGCGTTAACTTTGCTTGAAAAAATTATTTTATTTTTCATCTGTTTGCCTTCGCGGCTGACTTACAACTAACTGACAAAATATTTCATATCTTAAAACTAAGTGCATGTAACATGCAGCCAGACGACAGGTCAGCATATCCGTTGGTGGCTCAGGTGTCCGGTCGTTGTCAATGCCTCGTGTGTCCGGTGGAAAGACGATTCGCTGCATTCTATCACGTACGGAGCTGATGTTGTTGCTCGTTGGAACTGTATCATGCATTGTTCGCATAATGAAATGTTTCTGGTGTTAACTTATATAAGCAATTTGTTGTCCAATTGTCAAACGGATAAAGCTTGGAATATTTTCCAATAAGCCAGTACATGTCTTAATTGAAGCTCTTCACGTTTCTTTTTGACGTGTGCCTTCCATTTAACTTTTACATCGAGAGTTATACCGATGTATTTCGCTTCATTACCGAAGATTATTTGAACATTATTTATAAAAATATATTCCAATCAGGAATATAAGAAGCGCTTTCTGAGGTAATTCTTTCAGAACTTCTCCTGTGATTAAATCATATGCAGGAGCTTTCTTATTTTTAAGTTTTTTCTATTCTTTCTTAAGTTCTGTCAAAGTAGCATTTCTTATAGAAAAATTGTCAATACTTGTGTTTGAACTGTAGGAGTTTACAGGAAGTGTTTGTCCATCGCGTGATTTAAACGTTGCCTCCAAATGATCAGCGAACAGATCCGCTTTCTCTTTATCTTCTTTTGCCGACTCGTATTGATTTTTCCGAATTGGGGCCGCATGTGGTCGGGGTTTTCTTAAACCGTTGGCTGCTTTCCAGAGTGAGGACCTGGTATCCTTTTTCGCTTGTTGTTTCAATTTAATTTTAAAGTTTTTGTTTACAGTTATATAGCTTTCCTTAGCATGGATGACAGCTGATAGTTCCTTAAAGCTGTCATTGCCAAGAATTGCATGAAAAGATCGTGAGGGTAAAAGGAAAAATTTAATATCGGTGCCTTGTTCAAATAGATTTATTATAGTATGGTGAGTAATTTCTATAGCACCATAGACTGAATTTGCATGAATTTTTTTTTGATTTGGGATGGGGTTTCGAACTAAATCTGGTTGTGTTTAATTTTTGTTCGACCCGGTGTCTACTAGGAATTTTAGGATTTTATTTTCTCTCGTCCTACACTCGAAATAAGGTAGTGACGAGTTCGTCAGTCTAAAAAATGAACGTCGACAAAATCAGAAAAGGTTTCTGTCAGTTCTCCGTTTTCTTGCTGAACTAGGCCGTTGGTTAGTATGAACCGGTTGCTGTTGGTTTACTGTTAATTAGTTAAAATGCTGACGCAGTGGAAAATGTGATGATTGGGGTACATATGCCAGTTGTGGATATAATGGTTGCTGACCTTGGGTTCTCCGTGAAGGGATTGGAGGAGGAGGTGGTGGCCTCCTAATTTGATTCATATTATGGTGAGCATAGTTGGCTCTGAACTGCTGATTTTGGATGACAGCTGATAGTTCCTTAAAAGTTGTAAACAGAGATTTAGAGCTGTAGGAAGGTCTGACGGTTCCCTTATACCTAAGAGCCTAGGCAAATCACCTCTGAGACCTCTTATGAAAGTATCTAAAGCCTTAGCTCTGTATGACGATGTAAGGTGGTATAATGCGTCAGGAGGTAAATCCATACACGAAATTTTATTTAGTATCAGCGATAGGTGATTGCATACCGACTGATAATAATGGTCTAAGCCATTGTTGCCTTGGACAAGAGTCTCATCTGGTACTCCAAAGTTCCCTGATCACGCTTATCCGCATAGTGAAACGTTAAGCATTTCGATATGCACTCCCAATTTAGTGGGATGTTATGTGACTCTAGGACAGCACCCGCATTACCCACAATCTTATTGCGGATTATGTTAAGGATACCAAAGTATTTTGGAGTTCCTCTAAATTGATAATAGATGCTTAAGACCCTTTCAACGCTCTTGCGCCAAGAACTAAATTCACCCGGAGTTCCGGAGAATTCTCTTTAACATCGCACGACGTCTGGTACTTTGTCCAGATCGCTTATATTCGTGCGCAGGTGTTCGTGAATGGTTTCATCAGTTCCTTTATGGAACTGGTTATCGGGATTTACTATAGATTGAACGAGGTTTCTGGACTCAGTCATGCAGACGCGACTCACAATGCTTGCGATTAGCGATTCCCGTTCAGGCGTTGCGTTAACCCTAACATTTGGATTTGAATTCGATGGATTTTGATGCGAGACTGATGGATTTGGATTATTGATGATTATCGATGTTCAACACCGGTGGACGCAAAATTGGATCGGTCATAGTTGCAGAACGTTTAGGCATAAATACTCAAAATAAGAAACATTAAAGTTTTTCGAAAGGAACAAGAGAGGTATTCAACTACGGTTAATATGATTACTCTTTACAACTTTCAATTATTTTGTTTTTCGTAATGAACAATAATTATATCTTAGGGCTATCACTTTACACTATTACACTATCTATCTCAATGTGAAGAAATATAAATCTTAAATCTAACTTACATTAGGATAAACCAACGCTGGTGAAGGAGCAGCATTCCTTTTTACTCGTAGTTACTTGGGGGCCTTTCTCCACACTCCCTAGTTGGCAGCAGAATCTGCAGATGCTTCTTTGTCCGGAACCCAGGTATTTCACCACACACACGAGCGAGCTTTAATAAAGCTCGGCTTACGGTAATGATGCTTAAAGTACGCGGCGAGCTTTCTTAAGGTCGACTTATGCGTTTACGACAGAGCACTTTACGCGAGAGAAATTAACGCGATTACACTCTGATGCGGTGATTTTTCCTGGACTCCACATTGGGCGCCAATTAAACTATTTCGCGTTAACTTTGCTTGAAAAAATTATTTTATTTTTCATCTGTTTGCCTTCGCGGCTGACTTACAACTAACTGACAAAATATTTCATATCTTAAAACTAAGTGCATGTAACATGCAGCCAGACGACAGGTCAGCATATCCGTTGGTGGCTCAGGTGTCCGGTCGTTGTCAATGCCTCGTGTGTCCGGTGGAAAGACGATTCGCTGCATTCCATCACGTACGGAGCTGATGATGTTGCTCGTTGGAACTGTATCATGCATTGTTCGCATAATGAAATGTTTCTGGTGTTAACTTATATAAGCAATTTGTTGTCTAATTGTCAAACGGATTAAGCTTGGAATATTTTCCAATAAGCCAGTACATGTCTTAATTGAAGCTCTTCACCTTTCTTTTTGACGTGTGCCTTCCATTTAACTTTTACATCGAGAGTTATACCGATGTATTTCGCTTCATTACCGAAGATTATTTGAACATTATTTATAAAAACGGGCAAGTTATTCACATTGTTATACGTAAAATTAATATGAATGGATTTAGCTTCGTTAAGCTTAATTCGCTGAGTGTTCGTTTGTTCGTGTATCCGGTCTAAGGCACATTGTAATTTTCTAGTTGACTGTTCTTACTTCTAGCATGGTGCCTACGTCCTGCGGTATATCGGTGCTATACAGTAAATGATGGAGTGGACCAAGAACACTTCCTTGTGGTACTCCAGCTTGTATAGGCTTAAGTAGGGAGTATTCCCACCCATATTCTCCACGGAAGATCATATAGACAGATTGATAAACTTGCGTAAAATTTTCTCGGAAGGAATTGCCGAAGCTTGTGTTTCAAGCCTGCGTGCCAAACTTTGTCAAAGGTTTGCGAAATATCGAGAAATACAGCTGAGCAGACTTGCTTTTGTTTAAACGATTTTTCTATAACAGTTATTCGATATACTTGGTCAATAGTTGAATGCTTGCCTCTAAAACCGATCTGGTGATTCGGAAGAAGTCGTCTTTCTTCCACAACCGGTATTAAACGTCTAAGTAATATTCGTTCGAACACTTTAAACATTGTCGGAAGAAGTGAAATCGGGCTATAAGACTTTTTGTCTGTTGGGGGCTTACCCTTACTGACTAGGGACATGTTCCAATCAGAAATATAAGAAGCGCTTTCTGAGGTAATTCTTTCAGAACTTCTCCTGTGATTAAATCATATGCAGGAGCTTTCTTATTTTTAAGTTTTCTCTATTCTTTCTTAAGTTCTGTCAAAGTAGCATTTCTTATAGAAAAATTGTCAATACTTGTGTTTGAACTGTAGGAGTTTACAGGAAGTGTTTGTCCATCGCGTGATTTAAACGTTGCCTCCAAATGATCAGCGAACAGATCCGCTTTCTCTTTATCTTCTTTTGCCGACTCGTATTGATTTTTCCGAATTGGGACCGCATGTGGTCGGGGTTTTCTTAAACCGTTGGCTGCTTTCCAGAGTGAGGACTTGGTATCCTTTTTCGCTGACAAGTCTGTTAAATAGGTTATTATTTTTAAACGACTTAATTTTCGCCTTCAGAAGTTTAGACAGTTGGTTGAGGCGATTTTTATGCTGCGGTGCACGGGTTTTCTACCATTTTTAACGAGCTTTACGTTTCTCTTTTACTTATTCTTGTATTTCCGGTGGATATCGCAATACATATTTTATCGTCGTTTTCTAGCGAGAGGTGTATTGCTCCACGCAGGCACTGTATTAAGTCTATAAATTTATCGTGTTATATTTCTAAATCGTATGGGGTTCTCAGCGGTACTCTAAGTTCGATATTATCTTGTAAGTGATTTCTAAATGCTTGGCAATTTCCACGTCTATTAGTTGACGTAGGTGGGAGACTTCCTTTGAGATCAAAGCTTTCTTTAATTCGTAAATATGTCCGAGAAATACATTTTATGACAAAGAAAGCAACAACGTCAGGAATTTTTGTGACATCCGAAGGCCAGTAGGTTGGTTTTCCGGTCGAGTAATAATCAGAGTTTAGTTTCATACCAGCTCTGTATAATTTCCTGCCTTTTTGTGAGATTAATCTTGATCACCAAAAAGTGCGTTTCGCATTAAAAACTGCACCAATTACGAAATTTGGGCTAAGAGTGTGGAAAATTCCTTCGAGCTTGTTTTCACCAATTATACTACATGGGGTGCAGTAAATGGAAGCGATGAATCGTACTTTATTGTATATAATTAGACTCTATACTTATTCCTACTAAGTGATCTATATTATCGCGTATAAACATTGATGAGCCGCCTCTTGCCCTTTCGGACGGGTGGCAGGCGTGGTAACCACCGTACCCTTTCAAGTTTACACATGATTGCTTCTTTGAGTGTGTCTCAGATATCAGACATATATCGATATCTTTTTCTCTAATATTTGCATTCATATTTAAAATTTTGATTGACATGTTCATGTTAAAGTAAGTTTGCAGTTAATCTTATGTTCGAGGTCGAGTAGCCTTTCGAAAATAAGTTTGTTCGTTCTGGTTTGTTCGTTAAGTTTTTCTAAGAAAATATTGAATATATTTGAAGCAGGGTTTCATTTTTCGCAGTTTTTTCCACTTGTGGATGCTACTGTTTCGGCGAAAAGTTTTGCCCCGACATGCGAAGATCTTACGTTAGCTGATTTAATTTTTGGAGTATTGGAGACGCAGCTTGAGACTGCGCTTTTGTTTCAGCTGTTTTCGATCGATTTGTTGTTGCTTTCGGTTTTGGATGTCTTGTTACCTATTTTGGACGTTGACGGAGTTTCGCTTTGTTTTGATAGCGTGTTTTCTGGAGCTCTTTTGTTAATTCGCAGCCACGATAGTTAGCCGGATGCTTTCCTCTGCAGTTAATACAAGTGGCTAGTGTGGTTTTACATACGTTACATTCTGCTCACAGGTGTGCATTTGCGCATTTGACACATTGCGGGTCTTTCTGACAATACTTCTGAGTATGGTTGAATCCCTGACAACGTTTGCATTATACCTGAGGTAATAATTCCTTCGTTTTGACTCATTTCAAATTTCTTATTTTTTGTTTGTCCTAGATCAAACGAAGGCGTTTAGTCGCCTCTAACGACAGGCATGCCTTACCGCGGGTATATTCTAAGCCCGACCCGAGGGTACCAAGGACTCATTCTTCACAACACTGAGTACTCTGAGTGAAATTGTTGTTGTTTATTCGTTTTGTGTATATCTTGAAATGACAATGGGCCGGTGACATTAACCAACAAACAGTCGCAGATAGAAACACTCAGTCTGCCTTGGATTGACCTTATATACCCGGCCCAAAGTGTTTGACGCATGGGTGAAATCTGAACTTCAGATAAGTTGAACTTCGTTTGCGCGATCGAAAGAAATATTGCAACACTTTCCATTTGGTGTTTGTATTGAGCTTTCGATATATTTGCTGTCCTTATATATATACTTTTTGTAGTGCGTCCTTGCTTGTATCGGAAAACAAAGACCGATTAAGAAAAAATCTGCGGTATGGGCATTCATTGCCATTCATACCAGGGATCGATCCCATTACCGAACATCAGATGTCAGAGATAATAAAATACGAAAGCTTGAAAAAAGGCCGAAAGAAAATGGATGATGAACGAAACTGAGGTTTAAACGGCAGTGTACTCCATTTAACTTAAACTACAAATTAAACTAAGTTCAAACTGTGAAACCGAATAAATTGTTGAACTGATGCTTAAACCAAAAGTCTTTGGGAAAACCCTTTCTACACTTTACATATGCTATGCAAGGATAAATGATTCAGACCACCCCATAGGTCATGAATCATGTTTCTGGTAATAATATCAAACAGTAGTTGATCAGTAGATGGATCTGGAATTTCCTCGGAAATTATACTATCGATTTTCTCATGACGTCTCTCTCACCAAATCAAAATGTGTGAATGAGGTAATCGCTTTTGCCGTTCAACATAACAAATCCAGCAACGCTTGGGACTGAATACGTATAATTTTGTAATAAAGTTCATTAAAGACCTCAATTTTGGACAAACATTGTGTTTCGGGCAAAGGTGTAATTTCCTGCCGCTTTGTACTACATGTAAACGTGATAAACAAACACGGCCGTCTGCACTCGTCCACGAAAGTCATAGCATCCTGTATGTATTATTGCACGTGACGTGGACAGCCTACGCACGAAGATGGTAGAATTATGGAGTTACCAATTTCGGCGGTGTCGGTGTTGCTAGTGATATCGTCTCGCAAGTGAATGTATTCTTCCGCACGCAGCTTCTGTAAAAGCAAGCAAGTTTGTTTTATCATGATTGACGACAATAGCGTCATTGTAACTTTAAAATTCGCGCATGTGTGATTTGAAGAATTTCAATAATTCATTGAGCTCATTCAATAATATTAAATAAAAATAGGGCGTCTAGCTCGGTGACGATACACCTGGCTTCAGACGAATTGCGCTTATTGGATCCGTAGGCGAGTGCGAGTTCGAAATCCACACGCCTGATGTCCGCACCACCTATGAAATAGATATGTACAAATGTATGTGGTTCGGTTGGCATTTGCAGCAATGAGCCCCTTTTTGTGGTACACTTGGTCTCTGATTTTGAACGTTGAATTGAATTGTTCACCATTTGTCGCAATATTGTGAACTATTTCTGGTGCTACGACTGATATCATTTGGAAGCATAAATAGAAACTGCGAATGGACTTCAAGAACAGTTTTGAATCTCGACCTCTCGATGTCTACATTTCTGGCAGTTGCACTTTTACTCATGTCCCACACCTCCCGGCTACTCATGTTTGAATATGAGCGCATTTTTAGTCCATAGCACCAATCAGTACTTTCGAATGAGCGGAATATGCAATATCGTTCTCGTACTCCAATGCGAGACAAAGGAGAGAAGCGGATGTAAATTCTCTATGTACTTGCTGGTGTTGTTGGTAATTTTACCTGTGTCTGTCAATTACAAACCGCCGCGCTTGTGCTAATTGTCGTTGTTGATTTCGTTCAACTCGCGCTTCTTGCGATTGAGATGCACCCAATTGCGACATGCTCACAAGCACATTTCTAAATATTGTTAGATTTGTTCGTGTGTTCTTTCTCGTCTACTATTTCGCATGATTGTTGCTTTAATCGTTCGATTTCCCGTTCGTATCCCCTTGCGTTTTGCTTTGTTTTTCTTTTTCTTTTATTTTTAATCATTTTTGTTTTATTTTTAATTTATTTACTTACGTGCTAGACAAAAATACTTAAAACTAGCTTAACTATCTTAACAATTGTTCTTACATCTTACATCTAACCTACTGACCCTATACGGATACTCTAAGCTATTCTGATCTTAATTTCAGCATGCCTTTCGGCTTAGTCTATGTTTTTTTTTAGTTATGAACAGTCTGTTTTTGTTTTTTGTTAATCCAAGAAAACTGGTGAAAAACTTGGCCTTATTTATCTATCTTAACCTACCTTAAACTAGATTAACCTAACATTAAAACTTAAAAAACTATCTTAACTATGTCTGTAACTTTACGGACACGTGCACCAGGGCGCATGTATATGCCGAACATATATAATTTATACGCCGTAGTGCACCTTTTTTTTTTTTTTTTTCTTAAGTACTACACTAGAGTCTATGTAAGTTGGCCACCATGGGTCAACTATCGCGTCATCATCTTGAAAAGCCAGCAGCGGCAGAGACTGGTTTTGGTGCAACCACCAGTAAAATTGCCGTTCTTTGGCAGACTCTCTCCTGTCTCTCCCGGAGGAGATCCTCGTGACTGCGAGCGACATCCCGTTCGTATTGGAGTCACCTGTCCACTGTTCGGCGTTCGACGTGGAAGATGACAGGACATCCTTGTGAATCCTGTATTAGGCCAATTGTGTCGAGATAAAGGAACGCTTCAGGAGGAATAAAGCCGGTGAGGCGCACTCTCTCATGGTACATAACATTGGGGTAGTAAGCCCCAAAGATCAGACTGTTGGAAGAAGTCATAGCTCGTGCAATATGCCTTCTGATCAGCTTAATAATAAAATTATCTATCCTGTTCAAGTTTGCCTCGTTGTACAGGACGTCGTTTGGATAGAAATTCTTGTACTCAAACTCGGGTGTACGATACAACCGGAGACAAGTGCGAAGACACTGTCTCTCGAACAACCTCATCTTTTCCATCTGGGAAGGACTCACATTGAACCACAGTGGACAACCGTAGGCCATAACTGGCCGGATGAGGGCCATGTAGCAGTTTACCTTTACTCTGGTGGCAATTTCTCTGCTGTAAAACAACCCCCTTGCCACAGCAAAGGCCTTTTTTTCGAGCCAGAGCAATATCTATATTTTTGCTAAAATACAGATATTGGTCCAACCAAATGCCTAGATACCTTACTACACTTTTCACATCTAACGGCCGTCCCTAGATCGTCGGCGTACGCAAATAAGTGCGGCATGGAACCTATAAGATCTGTAGTGAATATTGAGAACAAGATCGGCGAACCAACCGCTCCCTGTTGCAGACCATTTTTGATGTCAAAGACCGTGATAGAAGTTACGTCGCCACTTTTCAAGACGAACTTTCTACCTATTATCATGTCATAGATCATGTATAGCAATGATTTGCTTATGCCGAGCCTGACCAGCTTGAGGAAGAGGCCCTCTAACCAAACCGTGTCGAACGCTTTCTCCAAGTCAATCAGACAGGCACCCGTGCATTGCTTTTTGTCTTTGTTCCACTGAATGTCGGATACCACTTTGGACGCGGCATGTATAGTTTCATGCCCCGCCCTGAATCCGAACTGGTTGTCCGGTATGATTTTATTTTCCTCAACCCATTGTTTCAGAACTCGAATGACTATTTTTTCAAAACCCTTGCATATGCAAGGAAGAAGACTGATCGACCGAAGATTTGTCGGGACAGATTTGTCTTTATCCCGTTTAGGGATTGGTTGCACCACAGCCGTTTTCCAGTGTGCCGGGTAATAAGCATTACTCAGCGCATTATTGAACAGTGTTGTGTAAATCTGCACGTCTTCGGGGGGAAGATAGCGAAGCACAATATTTGGTATACCATCGATTCCCACCGACTTTTTCTTTTTCAGCGAGTTAAAGATACCCTGACGATCTTCTTGAGAAATCAAGATGTGATTTCCATCATTGGCGACGGCATTATTTGCCATGTTATCGTCACTGAACCTGGTAAAACCAGGATTCTCAGATCGCCATTGACTTATCTCGTTTCGGAGTTCGAAGTGGTTTAGCGAGGCTCTATCCTCCAGGTCGTGATTCGGCCTACGAACCTCGTTGACCTTATACACTCGCTGAAACACAGCACCAATTGCTTTCACCTTCTCCTGGGGATCTAGGAAGTCTAACGGCCTGAATGTCGTTTTGATCTTTCCTCCGAAATATTTTATTTACTTGTGGGAACATACCCGGGTTGTTAGATCGTACAGCCCGGATCTTATTGCCCCAGTGCAAGCTTATAGCCAAGCTATAGTTCATACGTATTAACTGTTGGAGGTTCTTGATCTCCGACTTCAATTGCCTGACTTCCGCGTTTTGTGGATCTGTAAACCGCCTGTGCAAGAGTTTGAGTCTTGACAGCAGCCTACTTTTGTGCACGTGAAGTGCATCGATGGTAGCATTTCGATAAACATCGCTGTCATCGATTTTTACTATCTTCGGTATAGTCTTGTCCATGGTACGTTTAATTACGTCGTCCATTTGTATGAGTCTAGCTTGAACTCAATATTGTGCTCTGCCAACCAGTTATACAGTGGGGTCCCCCTGTCGTTATGCACTCTATTGCCCCATTCTCTATGCTTGGAGTTTAAGTCCCCAGCAATTATATAATAGTTTTCCTCCGAGCTCAGTCGAAGGCTAGTGAAAAGAGTATCTAGTTCTGAAATGAAGTTACGGTTGAGTGCAGGATTGTCAGCTGCGTAGATCGCGATCACATATAACCGCTTTCCACCCTGGAGAGGAATGCGTGCAATACACGTTTCTAGCACTTGAAATCTTTGCACTTCACTGCTATACCTTATGACCTTATGACAGAGGCCTTTTTTGATTAAGAGAGCGACCCCTCCTCCTCGCAAGGATTGGGGCCGGTCTCATCAAACTACGTGGTAATTCTTGTACCAGAGTGTGCGCGTCTGGTTCAGCTTAGTTTCGCTGGCCATTAGCACGTCTGGATTGTGAGTTTGCATAAGGTTGCCGAGCGTTAATTTGCGTTCTGTCCTAATCAGCGAATTCACATTCACTGCTAGGATCTTAAGGTTACTAGCTGCGTGCGCAGCCATTAGACCGATGATGCGTTTGGCACGGCAAACACCGTCGAGTAGATTAATTCTACTCGCACTGCTTGCTCTTGGAACTGTTTCTCGAGCTGAGCGATCTGCCCATGGATAGAGAGCAGTATCGCCATCATATCCACATTCGCTTCAGGTTGCCTGGCCACTGGGACCGGGGTCACCTTCGGCACTGTCTGTTGTACCGGTCGCTTTCCTGATGCCATTTGGGCGTAGGAGACGGCCGGCGTAACAGTGGTAGCAGGAACACGGGGCACTGGCCTCGATTCTACCATTTTGAGTTATTTCTTTGCCTCTATACTCTTTCTAATCTCCTGGACTTTAGGACATTCCCGATAATTAGCAGGGGGCCCATTGGTCTTACAGAGTACGCATGTAAGCATAGCCCTGTCCTCGACTTTTTCCTTCCCTAAACGGCGTTCCCCTGGATTGTGGGTTTCTGCGCATTTGACGCAGCGAGACTCCATGTTGCTGTTCGCGAGCACATTGGAGTATGTGCTTCGTCCTTATTAATGTGTCCCATTTCACAGACAAGGAGCCTGAACGAGTCATTCGCTTTAGGCTCTCTATTCTACTGTCTGGGGTGACCTGAACAAGGAAGAACGGAAGTTTCCTGTTCTCCCTTCTCGTTACCGCAGTGATGAAGGGCTAAACCCCAACGAACGTGACATCGTCGCTCTGCGCCTAGCGAGGATAGCGAGGATATCCTGGGGATCAGTAGCGGGATCCACATTCTTCAGGAGCATTGTCTGTACTTTTTCCCCTTTTGGGGTATACGAGAAAAACTCGGCCCCCGCCGCCGCTAGCTTTTCTTTTTTGACGCGGTAATCTGCCACTGCGGAGCAGTTGACCGAAAGCCTTAAGGGCCGTTTATACTTTAAATAAAACGAATTTTTTGTGGCCAACTTACATAATTTGGTGGACAAATTCTTTCGTCTCCAGCCGAAGACGTTGATGGGCGGGCATCTCTTCTTCTTGGCTGCGGCTGCTGCTGCTGGTTGCTGCTGCGTCTGCTTCTGAGGATGTCGTTGTTGTTTTTGTTGCTGCTGCTTCTGCTTCATTGGTTATTGTTGCTGTCGCGTGGCAGGTGTGGAACGTTGCCCCTTTGGCAGCTGTTGGAAGCGTTCTTGTTGCTGCTGCTGCTGCTGCTGTTGTTGCTGGTTTTGTTGTTGCTGCTTTTGTTGGTGCTGCTGTTGTTGTTGCTGCTGTTGTTGTTGCTGCTGTTGTTGCTGCTTGTTATGCTGCATTTGTTGCTGCTGCTGCTGTTGGGCAGCTTCTTTAGCCGCTTTCCTAGCCATCAGGTTATTTTGAAGGGCTTTTATGTGAGCGTCAAGCTCCTCCCTTTCCCTCTGGATCTTCGTTAGCTCTTCCCTTTCATTTTCTTCTTCGTCATCCGAATCGGATGACGTTAAAGCTATGAAGGGATTCTACTACTGCCGTAGGAGAATCTCCCCTCGCCCTCCGCAGACTCGTACTCGACATCAACAAGGGCTTTTCCACGCTTTTTTATTGCGTGTAGTTGTTGCAGTTGCGTTTCGCAAGCCGCTGCAGTTTCTGCTGTTTTTCTGCTTGTTGTTGCTGCTGCTGGTGCTACAGCTGTAACATCGCCTGAGGCTACAGTGGAGCGGCGTTTTACTACAGTTGCCTGTTGTTGTAGCCTCCTCCGTCTCTTCTGCCGCGTCTCAGTCTGTGTTGGTTGGTGGCCTGATGTTCTAGCCACCGGTTCAACGTTTTCGTCCGCTTCTGAGAGCGTGGACCCCTCAATTTCCTCCATCTCGTCGATTTTCCTTACTAACACTTTGTGTCTATAAAGTTTCGTTCCCTCAGGATTCCAACCGGGCACAGCGAGTCCACGGCCGATTACACAACCTCCAGGCTACTGGTTCTTATAACTTTTTGGTGATACTTTGCGCACTTTAGGATTTATAATTTTTTCTCACTTTTTCGCTAAAGCCGCAACACGGCTTTACACATCGCAGAATTGTGAACGACTGATATATCTGCCTTGTAAATGTTGATGGGTGGCACTTTGTCATTCTTCAGTGACTGCTGCGGTTGAGTTCCAGGCTGCTGCTGTTGAGTAGCTGGGACTTGTCGCTGTTGTGTTGCTGGCTGCTGTCGGTGCTGTTTTGCTAGTCGCTGCGGTGTTGCTGACCGCTTTTGTGTTGCGGGTTGCAGTTGTTGCTGAGCTGCTGACTGCTGTTGTGGGTGTGTTGCTGGCAGTTTCTCTGTTTTCGGCCGCTGTTGTTGCTAGGTTGATTGAAGTTGCTGTTTTTGTACAGCTGCTTGTTGCTAAGGTGCAGGTTTTTGTTGCTGCTTGTTTTGTTGCGGCTTCTTTGTCACTTCTTTTTGGTGTTGTTGGTCCTTGGACTCTTCGTCCAACTTTCTCCTCGCTAAATCTCGCTCTCAGGTCTCTTATTTCATGAAGGAGTCGCTGAACCTTCTCCTGCATGTAGCCAACTATGTTTTCTTTCAGCCGGATTTTGTGGTTTTGGGAGCTGATGCTACCATTGAACGACTGATGATGTTACCATTCTCCGAATGAAATTCAATCACATCCCGTACTTTTAAAGCTCTGACGAATAATTTTCCATTTAAAAAAAAAATTACATTTCTGGAAAGGATATTAGAGTGGGCTCTCCCTGAGTCGAATTTTCACGGTATACCATGTTTTGTTCGAGTTAGAGAAAGAAACTATTTTTTTTTGTTTTTAAGCCCCCTATCCCAATTTCTTCAATTAAGCGAACTATCGTGCCAATGGTTTAGTTTGCTATAATTCCGTTGCATGCAACTTACTATTTTATTAATGGATCTTACTACCAACTTGCACAGAGTAACTACATCAGCTCTGTTGAACTGCCTATAATCAAATTATTTTCAAATTCCAATTGAAATTGCACTAAGATTTTTTTCTAGATAGATTACCATTGCTTTGAAATAAAAACTGTTTTGAATCCGAAGAACAACACAAGGAAAAGCATAACATTGTTTTTTTTGCCCTGTGTTTTTAGGTAGGCATGTATAGGATAGGGGTAGGTAGAGACACAACGCACACACGATGATGGTACACGCAGTTATTGGCGTTAGTGCGATGTAAAGGGTGATTTTTTAAAAGCTATAGGAAAGTTTTTCAAAAAAAAACATATAAAAATTCAGAAAAATTCATGAAATCTTTATTTGAATCGATAGTACGGTCCATATAAATTAATGTTTGAAGATTATTTCATGCAAATGTTGACCATGACTGCGCCTCAAATGGTCCATCCGCTTAGTCCAATTTTGGCATACTCTTTCCAACATTTCGGCCGGTATCTCACGAATAAATGCTTCAATGTTGTCTGTATAGACATGAGCTTCAACATAGCCCCACAAACAATAGTCTAAAGGCGTTAAATCGCACGATATAGGCGGCCAATTGACCGGTCCCGAACGTGAAATAAAATATGTTCACCGAACTCGCCCCTCAATAAGTCCATTGTTGCGCGTGCTGTGTGGCATGTGGCACCGTCTTGTTGAAACCACATGTCATGCAAGTCAAGCTCTTGCATTTTGGGCAAGAAAAAGTTGGATATCATCTCACGGTAGCGGTCACCGTTCACAGTTACGTTACGATTCGCATCATCTTTGAAGAAGTGCGGTCCAATCATGCCACCAGCCCATAAACCGCAGCAAACTGTGACTTTTTCTGGATGCATTGGTAGCTCTTGCAATGTTTCTGGCTGATATTCACTCCAAAATCGACAATTTTGCTTATTTACGTACTCGTTGAGCCAAAAATGAGGGTCGATTAAACTGACCATAAAATGGAAGAAGCGCGAGTTACGTACCACCTACCAAAAGGAATTGTGAAATTGCAAGATGGCACTTTTGCATTAACAGAATGCGAGGAATCGAAAAACACTGAAAAGTGCTAATCCAACAAAATCGGCTACCTCCGAATTGAAATATGAGAAGTGCTAGGCTAATCAATTTTATGATATAAAACTGACCGAATGTCACCAGAGTGTGCGGCCGAGGTATAGACAGCGGCACTCTGGGAATAAAATTGAATAAATACTTTTGCTGTGGTATAAATAATTTTATTTCATTTATTTCCAACAAATAATTTAAGTCGCGCGATGAACTTTCTCAACAGAGCACGCATTTTGATAATAAAATTCAATAATTTGCAAGCGTTGTTCGTTTTTAAGACGATTCATAGTTAGATTATAAACCAAACTGAAGATGTTTGACAGTGAAACAAAACACGAAACGTGCGTCAGTTGTTTAAACCAATGTTGCCAAAAAGATAATAGCTAAAAAATCACCCTTTATATTTACGTATATGGATACCCCAACACGAATTGTGAGAGGATAATCTTTCTATTTAGCCTCACGCAAAGAAAAAATCGATTTATGGAGGCCCAGAATCGAGAGAATTTTTAGGAGTTAGAGGGAGCTTCGACTTAAAGGGAGTTTGACTGCTTTTGTATGAAAAATTCAGGGGAATACTAAAATATGGTGAAAAAGTTCGAGTTAGAGAGAGTTTTCACTTAGGGATAGTCCACTGTACTTGGAAAACAGAGTTTGTTCTAGAGAGACTTACAATTTTGTAATTTAGTTTTGTAAAAACTAAAAAAACGTAGGGATCCATATTTTCCTTCGATATTATATTTTCTATTTTTCTTGTATTTACTAAATTACCCATAAATAAATTTTGTTCACCAGTAAAATGAAAAACAAAACGGCATCTATTCCTGACCATTGCTTAGATTTTTCAAATATACGAAGAAAAGCCTCCATGGTGATTCACATATGAATCATTACAAAAAATCAGTATTACACAAATGTATTATTCTCGATCTAGGAAATATAAAAATAAATCAACAGCTAAAAATTTATATTTCTTCCAACTTACTTTTTCACTGGCAAAAACTTTTCTTTTCGTCTACTCACACCACATGTGCCTCGCGTTTTTCATTCTGGCGACTATTTTACGAAAAATCGTTAAATAACCTTAAGGATTCATATATGAAATCATCATAGGGTGAGAGCTTTTTCACACACGCTGCAAAACAACATCCTGCACGAGCAGTCCAATTGTTGCCGGATAGACTGAGGTAAACGTGAGGCACATCGAACTGGCGATCGTTGTCCCACGGTAGCAACTTAACAATTAATAACAATAAATAAGTGTAGGAAAACAATTTCCATTTTTTATATTCAAACCACTTCTTTTCATTTAACTTGTTGACTTATTGATCCTCTCAAACCCTTTCGTTCTACTTGAATTCCCAAAAAGTTTTTAGTGATTTTAGTATTTTAATGATAGATGCTGTGTATTTAGGTAGAAATGGGATGAAACTCAATATTTCAATAGTATTCACATGTACGTAATAATTAATAATAATTAATAATTAATCGTAATTCAACACTTAATTTATTTTAACTTGAGTCTGCTTCCGTTCAGGTTACACCCAAGAAGAAGAATCCAACTAGACAAGAAAAGAAAAATGGAGTAGAGAGGAAGTACATATATCGCCATGGTGTTTCAATATTTCCTGAAGTTTGTGCCACTTGTAGATTTGGATTGCGTTCGTTAATACTCAACAGCTCTCCCCTCCAATTTTTACTTCAGAGTACATTAAAAGATTGTTCAGGAGCATTTTCTTGAATAGATGCACCAAGCACATAAACTTAGAGCGGATCGTGAATGAACACACAAAGCACTTAAACTTGGAGTTGGATATCGGTGATGCACCAAGCACTTGAATTTGAGCAATTGCTGTAAGAAAGAATAAATTAAGTAAAAGGCGTTCAGAAAGTTCTATCAACTGACTGAAATTTATTCACGATTTATCTACATCAATTTATGTAAAAAATGTATTACCTTTTTTTACTGAAACTCGTCATATTGACGGGTATCTTGAAATGTGATTTCTTACCTTTTTCTTGTCAAAAAGTGTGAATTTCTTGCTAGAATTTATAATTTTGAGACAAAAGATAACTAAATTTAAAATTTTTTAATTATTTTCATTGATTCATCCATGATGTGAACGTTTCGTTCCGTTGGGGTTTGGATTTACGGAAAAAATGTATTACCTTCTTTTACTGAAACCCGTCAAATCGACGGGTATCTTATTTTCATATTCTGAAGAGTCGCTGTCGATTGTTTCATCTGAATCAGAAGAATTCATTGCATTGTCGCTTTCAGACAGATGAAATTCACCACCTTCAAAACTGCGGTCAGAAGAGTCCTCATTGATGTTCAATATTTTTTGTAGCACTTCTAGAGCCCTACAATTTTTTTTCATTGTTGCGCTATTAATTTTTGTAAAAATAAATGATTTATAACAAAATAAATTCAAATATTACAAGTTAATTTTCAACTTACTCTTATATTTTTTGTACTCTCATAAAAAAAATTGGAATTGCAAACGATTTTTGATTATTCAACAGATTGCTTCAATATAACTTTGACGAATGAACAATTTAACGAAAGCATAAATAAAATAAAATGCTTCTAGCATGAAGGGAAATCCCCAAATTAAAGTTTTGTGCAATCATATGTTTATTGCATCATAACGAAATCAATTTGCTCTGAAATAAATGTATGCGTCAATTTGACGGGTTTCCGTAAAAATAGGTATACCACATAAGTAAATTTGAAACCATGTTGTCAAACGGAAAATAAACTACAATATAGAATTAAACTAATATAACATTAATTTACCAACAAAAAAAAATTAAATTTGCTTTTATAATTTTCTTCACGTGAACTTGAAATTTACAATCCGTCAAATTGACGGGTTCCGTAAATCTAGTGTTAAATCTAGCTTACACTACGAATTACAATTATGTCTTAACCTAAATTACTGCCGATAAATTACTGGAACGATGGCTTGACCCAGTGCGAAGTTATTGGTGATTCAACTGAACATTCTCCCCCGCGTTGAATGACAATTCAACAACCTAAGCGATGGTGATGACAAACTCTGAATTTGCTGGTGCTTCCTTGTGTTTGGTGGCCACTGATTGTACTGCTTTGGTGATAACTGCAGACCTTGCTGTTTTGTGCTTCCAAATTACGTAGGCGCTTAACATAATGGATATTATTAGCGCCGAGTATCCAATTGCGAAGTGGTGACGGCTGCGGATGATGGATGTGGATGGTTTGTGTGGTAGAGGACTTCTTGTTCTCTTATTAGATTTTGTAATCCGTTAGATTGTGGAGTTGGATGTCATAATGTGTAATATTAACTTTATGGAAAAGTGACGTGTGTTCCTCAGGTGTTGATATTTCAGATATACTTCCAAAACTGGCGTAGGAAGTTTGCAATTTGGTAGTGAAAGTATTATGACCTTGAATGATGATTGATCTGTGTCTTAAAATGCATCCTCGCTGCAACGTAACTAATCCGGATCCTTCTAAGAATAACTGGGTGTGCTGGTTTCCACAGATTGCAGTAAGTCGAGATGGGTTCCTTGTGGAATACAGCCACTTGTTTTTATGTTCAGCTGAACCCATGCTGAATTCTCGTCAGACATCCTTAAGCTACAGGTAGCCTTCGTTTCATTGTTAAAAAGTCCCATTTCGCAAGAACATGCCTCTGCTTCCTCGCTATATTTTGCTTGGAAAATATTGATCACGATGAGTGTTTAAGCCCAGTATTGGAGCGCAAGGAATAAACATTGTAAACATTGTGTTGTTTATGAAATGAGGTATGGGCGTGAGTGACCCAGAATACTACTCGATTACCTGTCACTCCTCCCTTTACTGTCATTAGCTTGTATAGTTAGACCAGATATCGATCATCTACTGGCAACTCAAGGAATGTTGGTAATTGCTCCTTGATGGTTGTAAGCCCCTTCTTCAGCTGCACTGTTGATAATAATAATGATTTAATTTTACCATGATGGTTGTCCGTTTACATTAAGTATCATTATGATCAATTGGGATGAAAGGGATGTGACGATTTGCGATATTTTGGACTGATAGCCTTCTTCACCATTGTCAATCCTTGATCTTATTTCAGCCAGTTGCCTGTTGATCTGCTCAAATCTACTATTTATTACACTCCGGTTTTGCTTAACAGTGTTGATTGTTGAATCGACGACTAAGGTTTGATTTCTTAGTAAGTTTAATTGGTGATCTTCATTCATGTTTACTTGGTCTATTGTACTCGCCATTTTTTCAGCATATTCGGTATCCAGAACCCCAAATAAGGAATTAGCTAGGTTTCCAACAATGTTCAGCGCTCCTCGTTTGAATCGTTTGTTTGGTAAGAGTAAGTATGTTTTCTGATTGAAGTTCGGTTATGATATGATGAATTTGTCTTAAGGTAATCATGCAAAACTACTTTTTTGAATCTCCCGACATAAGTGTGTGAGGGTCAACGTTCCGTTGGTTAAGGTTTCATACTCATCTATGAATGGATTAAGGTTGTAGTGGATGATGAAATTCCATTCGCTCGTTGCGATTTTTGTTGATCCAAATGATCCAATAGAATTTGTTAACTTCAATATTTTTGCTAAATACTGTTGGCAGAATGAGAAGTATTGTTAACAATGACGTAATTCGTGCGGCACTAGATGTTCTTCGCCTTTTGGTCTGTATTGTAGCTGCTGCATCTGCTGGTTGAGTGTTACGTGCTGACTGCTGGACTTCACTTCTGGATGTGATCTTATTATCTGTTTCGTGTTCAACTGGTAATGGTGCAAGTCTGTGAATTGGACGTTTCCAGGTCCCTGATGCTGTTCGAACATCAACCACACGTATAGCGCCGTCGTTGCCCTGGTACGTTCGTGTTATTCTGCCAAGCGGCCACTTAAGGACTGGAATGTTGTCTTCCTTTATGATCACAATGTCTCCCACGTTGATATTCTTAGAAGATTCCTTCCATTTATGACGATACTGGAATTCGTTTAAGTATTCCTGTGAATACCTTTTCCAAAATTCATGTTTGAGGTGCGAGACCAAGTTCCACCTTGTTAGATGAGTGTGTTTTATTGAGAGTGCGTTGGCGTCAACTTGTGCAGTCAGGGGTTCACCGATGAGAAAGTGTACAGGTGCCGTTAGATCGGTGGGATCATTTGAAAGTGGTGTTAGTGGTCTTGAGTTAAAGATGGCTTCGATGCTAATCAATACTGTTTCTAACTTTACGTATGTCAATGACGCTGCAGAAACACTCCTCCCTAAGAGATGCTTTGCTGATCTTACGGCCGCCTCCCAGAGGCCTCCAAAGTGGGGAGCTCTAGGGGGAATAAAGTTGAACTGTATAAATTTATTGCTGCATTCCCTTGCGATGGTCGTACGTGCCTTTTCGGAGTAGATAGGTCCTTCCAACTTAGCCAGTAGGTTATTTGCTTCTACAAAGTTTATTGTCACAATATAAGTGCTGGCAATGTCCTCGTCGACCAGTGAATCGTCGTAGTGCTCCAAGGAATGCTTCGGTTTAAAAATGCTAACGAGTTCAATATGAACAGTTTTACCTAGGGGTTATTATATGGTAATAGCATTGGATGTTTGGCATCAAAAGGAAGTGTTGCAGCTTCTAGTAGGCCTCCCACTCGAAGAATTCCGTTTTCATCCAAAACTAGGTGACTGTTTTGCTTTAACTGCTTGCTGGTTGAAATCGAATGTCTGCATTGTAGTCAGTGAATCCTGGAGTTCCTTAGTAGTGAGTAGTATGTCATTTGGTAGCTTATTTTTTGTGCATCTAGTATTTTTGTAAAACCGCAACATGTATCCAATTATCCTTTGAAGCGTCTTGAATGAATTCAGATGGTTAATCTTATAAATCATTTCCTGATCGCAATCATAAGTGGTTGTTGTCACAATTGGTGAATTTCGTTTTCTTTCTGTGTCGTCCGGTATCGACAGCTCCTTGATGTATTTTGCCGGCCACATGTCTTCATGTCATGATAGGAAAAGAGGACCATAAAACCACAATGTGCATACTGGCAATTTTTCTGGTTGAAGGCCTCTCGAAAGTATATCCGCTGGGTTGTGTTTTGATGGCACATGTCGCCATTGGTCGGGAAGTGTTAGTGTGGAATGATGATGATGGAGAGTTTATCCAGGTGAGCACAATTTCAGAATCCGTCCATAAGTATGTGGGTGCGTCTACGAAATTTTAATCCTTCTTGATGCGTGCTGGTAATTGTGCGCCAAGGAGTGCAACGCATAGTTCCAATCGAGGCAATGTTTGTTTCTTCAGTGACGCCACTAGTGATTTAGAACACAAGAACCTTACAATTGTTCTTCCATCCTTCACGATTGCTCTCAGGTGCACCACCGTCCCATATGCCTTTTCAGATGCGTCGGAAAAGGTGTGAATTTGTATGGTTGCGGGTACACCATTGTTGAACATGTGGCATGGAAATTGAAAATTGTTAATTTTACTACCGGTAATGCTTCATCCCATGAAAGTAGCAATGTCCATAATTCCTGAACAAGTATCTTTGCTGTGACCACTACTGGAGCCATCATTCCCAACGGATCGAATAATTTAACAAGGTCTGAGGTTACACCCCGTTATGTAATTCTACTTGTCAAGCCCATATTTGTTTTAATTGCATCGTTGCTCTCATTGCTAAAGTCAAGATCTATTTCCTTATCTTCCCTAGAAATGCCTTGTAGCAAACGAGGATGATTAGCGCTCAAATTTCCGGAGTTTGAACCCTGCAGTTTATAGTATTTGTATGAGTTGCCTTTGCATTTCTATGACGGGAGATAGATTATTCTCCCGTTAGACAGTCATCAACGTAGAAAACACGATGTAGAGTCACACATCTCTTCTGATTTTGACAACTTGCTACGCGCCGGTTCAACTTCTCCAAGGTTCCATAGTCTCTCAATCATCTGATGGAGGTTATTGCCATCGTAAGTTGAAATGCCACACGTTGCAGTCTTTTGTCCTGTTTCACCTACTTTTCCAGCCAGAATCCACCCGAGGACAGTATTTTGTAATGTAGGTAAATTGATAGCCAACCGTATCTGTCCAATGGAGATTAGTTGATGGTGGAATTCTATGCTGTCGGGATGATTGAACTTCGGATCTGCCAGTGAAATATTTTTGGTGTAGGCCATGATGAAATGTCAATGTTTTTTGAGGGTTGTGGTAGTATGATCCGTGGCAGAACAAATGCTTCAAGATGAGTATTGAAACCAGTTGTTGTTGATTGCAACTTTACGTTCACGCGTTGATGGGCTTCCTTTCTTCCATCGCCAATCCCTTGAATACTCATTGAAGAAGTTATTTTACTTAGCCCTAGTCTCTTAACTAGGCGTTTTGTTATCAGGTTTACTTGAGAACCTGTATCTAGAATGGCTCTGCATTTCGTTTTCTGTCCGTTGGTGGCAACCAGTTCTACGACGGCGGAACTCAGAAGTACGTAATGATTTCCTTCTGAACTCTTGGATGCTGCTAGAGTTGCCGATTGTTTTGTCGTATTCTGATGATTGCTGCCACCAGCTGCCGTTGGCACATTTGCATGGTTGTTGTTGAAGGGACCCTTAGTGTTGCTTTCGCGATGTAGCATCGTGTTGTGCCTTTGTCCACACCGTAGACAACTTCTTGAAGGGCAATTGTTTGCTCTATGGCCGAGCCTGAGACAATAAAGGCAAAGCTTATGTTTATTGCGCATGTGTTTTGCACTGTGAATGTTCTATTGGCTGCAATTGTATAAAGTGGTTTCAGGCAAATACCGGGGGCATTCCCGTGGGGCACGAGTTGACGTATCCCTCTTCCTTCGACCGATTGATTTTAGTGATTGAAATTGGTTCTCAAGAAACGTTAGGAATTCTTTTAAGGTCTGTACTTCCTTCGGTTTCTTGAAAGATTGTTCGTACAGGACCCTTGTATTTTGATCTGGCTTGGGCACTAGTAAATGAAGTAGGAGAGGGTCCCAGGTTTCGGTTTCAATACCGATGTTATTTAATGCCATCAGGCATTCTTGAGTGGTATCATGAAGAGCCTTGATGGACCATGCAGAGGGTTGAGGATGGATTTCAATTAGTTGTCCCGTTATTTTGTGTAGTAGTGTTGACGTAAGGAGCCTGATGTTGTTGTAGCGATCTTGAAGCATGCTTCATGCCGTTTTATAGTTGTCCTCCGTGAGTGACAAATGGCGAATGAGATGCTTCACTTCTCCGGTTAAATGTGTTTTTAGATACCACATTTTTTGTATGTTCGGTATTGGTTGCTTGTCAACCATTTGGGAGAAAATATCAAAAAATTGTCTCCACTGTAGGTAATCGCCATCAAATTTCGTTACCTTTGGGAGGTTTAACGACGTTTGATTGATGTTTTGATGCTGATTTGATGAGGAACCTTCCACAATTTCGTTGCCTTGTGGTTGTAGCCGTATTGATAATGCAACAAGATTCTCTCGTGCTGATTTCTCCATTGTAGTAAATTCCGTGTAATTGTACCCAATATCTGTAGGGTTGTCATTCAATTCCCAAATGGTGTGATCTAAGGCTTCCATTTGCTGCCAAAACTGTTCGATTGTACAATAATTCAATTCGTAGTACTGTGGGGGTTGATCTTCCTTTAGAGATAAGTCTTCGATTAGCCTGCGCAATGAACCCGTAATTGCTGCTTGTTGTCTTATTGCACCAATAATTTTTGATGGGTTCTCTTCCACAGCTTCCACTATCGCTTTGATTGGGCTTATGTTTGATATGCTTACCTTCTCTTCTGCGTTCATGATTGAACTCAATTCATCTTCAAACCGGAGTTTATATTCCTGCCATATAGTTGCTATTTGGTTAAAATAGTCATTGACGAAGTACTTGTGATCAACTGGAGCATTCGTCAATGATTTTATTTTTTCCATCGGTCGCTTCAAATGCACTCCAATGCTCTTGCAGTCGATGAAGTCGCTCTTCGAAATAGTTCTTGGTCCTTTTCCTGTCTGCCGAGTCCTTTTTATAATTAGATCCTTTGAATTTCTTGGCCAGTTTCCAACTGTGCCACAATCAACTCTTCAAAGGATGTCATTTTGTTCTATGGATTAAATATGAATATGATCCTTATTTTTGATCTTGTGTAGTCAATGTAGATGATGTAGAATTTGTGTCCTCTTTGTAGATCCTTGATGTGGATTTGATGCCACTTGTATGGCGTCTAATGAAAATGTTCAGGAGCGTTTTCCTGAATAGATGCACCAAGCACTTAAACTTGGAGTTGGTTATCGGTGATGCATTAAGCACTTGAACTTAGAGCAATTGCTGTAAGAAAGAATAAATTAAGTAAAAGGCGTTCAGAAAGTTCTATCAACTGACTGACATTTATTCACGATTTGTCTACATCTTTTATACTTAACACTAGACTTACGTAAAAAATGTATTACCTTTTTTTACAGAAACCCGTCAAATTGACGCGTATCTTAAAATGTGATTTCTTACCTTTTTTTTGTCAAAAAGTGTGAATTTCTTGCAAGAATTTATAATTTTGAGACAAACTTAATAATTTTTAATTATTTTCATTTATTCATCCATGATGTCAACGTTTCGTTCCGTTTGGGTTTGGATTTACGGAAAAAATGTATAACCTTGTTTTACTGAAACCCGTCAAATTGACGGGTATCTTATTTTCAAATTCTGAAGAGTCGCTGTCGATCGTTTCATCTGAATCAGAAGAATTCATTGCATTGTCGCTTTCAGACAGATGAAATTCATCACCTTCAAAACTGCCGTCAGAAGAGTCCTCATTGATGTTCAATATTTTTTGTAGCACTGCTAGAGCCCTACGATTTTTTTTTCATTGTTGCGCTATTAATTTTTGTAAAAATAAATGATTTATAACAAAATAAATTCAAATATTCCAGTTAATTTTCTCAACTTATTTATATTTTTTGTACTCTCATAAAAAAAATTGGAATTGCAAACGATTTTTGATTATTCAACAGATTGCTTCAATATAACTTTGACGAATGAACAATTTAACGAAAGCAAAAATAAAATAAAATGCTTCTAGCATGAAGGGATATCCCCAAATTAAAATTTTGTGCAATCATATGTTTATTGCATCATAACGAAATCAATTTGCACTGAAATAAATGTATGCGTCAATTTGACGGGTTTCCGTAAAAATAGGTATACCACATACTTAAATTTGAAACCAGGTTGTCAAACGGAAAATTAACTACAATATAGAATTAATCTAATATAACATTAATTTACCAACAAAAAAAAATTAAATTTGCTTTTATAATTTTCTTCACGTGAACTTGAAATTTACAATCCGTCAAATTGACGGGTTCTAGCTTAAACTACGAATTACAATTATGTCTTCACCTAAATTACTGCCGGTAATGCCGGCAATGCACGCCGTAATGGATCGATGGCTTGACCCAGTGCGAAGTCATTCACATATTTATATTTATTCACATTCGCTGCGTCAGTGCAGAGGTTTAATGTTGCGATGAATTCGACTTGCTTGGTGTTGGTGTTGCGTCATCGGTGGTTCAACTGAACAACGATCAACAGGTTTCCTTATTCTCATGCTTCTACGAATAATTATTTCAGGATTTCACTTTTCTTGCCGCTTTTGCAAATTGGTCGAACTATTGAGGTTTTCAAGCATCTCGCTATCACTGGAGCTATTATTGTTAATAGGCCTTAATCCGTCTATCCCCGCCGATTTATTGTATTTCAAAGAGCTTACTTCGGCAACAAATGCGTGTTCGACATGGAATGTTACACGCCGCTTGTATTTATATCACAAATAAAAACAACAACTTGCAATTAGTTCATTTTGATAGCGTTTTCTGACAACTGATCTCTCTGCCATTTGGATCTCGACCAAAGCAAGGAACACATCTATGGTAATAAATTGGTAAATTTGTTAAAAGGCGTATTATTTTCATCGTTGGAGGAATTTATATAGACATCATCGATCCCATCTTCGATTCTCCTCATCGTTGTAATTGTGTTTTAATTTCTTCGTTGATTTCTTCGTTGGTTCCTGTATATATTTTTGTTCCAAATGCGAGCCGGATTATCGTGAATTATTCGCATTTTTTCATTACTTTCTGTAGGAATATTGTATCTTGTGGATAAACAATTTAAGTTCATTTCTATATGTATGTGCGATTGGAAACATTCAACGCGGTGAAATTCATGAATGCGCGCATATGTACATATCCATACATATGTCATATACGGTGTATACATACACATACATATTTATACGTCATTTATTCAGAGTCCATCAACGAAACAACAACCTTAGATGAGATAGAAGTTGATCTAAGCAGAGCTCAAAATTTGAGGAGGGAATTCAATATGTCGCCCAATCAGATGTATGCGTTCCCGGATCAGGAAGCATATACAGATCCAGGGCCTGATCAGGGCAACTACCAGGAGTGTCCTACCTTTCGCGACATGTATGAGCCTGCAGTTCATAATAAAGCTAATTTAGACCCCAATCAAAAACTGCACCTTCTAAAATCGTCCCTAAGAAACGAAGCGCTCCTTAACAGTATGTTATGCAGCTTACTAGCAGCAGTGGGAAAGGTTGAAAAAGCAGCTACATAAAATTATTCATGGATCTGCAGCCAGCTCCTAGTTTGAACGTTGTCCATCTTACAATTCTTCTTCAGATGCATTTAATTCGAATAGGGTTGAATTCCTTAAAACCCATTTGACATAGATCCCAGACTAGTTCGTATTCTATTGAACAAATTGGACGTCGGTGTGAGGCTCTTGAAAGCAGCGCAGTATCAGCCTACGAGTCCAAAAAAAGGAAACAAGTCGCTCGGAGTTTATATGTACCATCGGCGCCGTTGTCACCATCTGCCCTAAGTGTAATTCTGATCACGAGCCTGCACATTGTCCAGATTTCTTGGCTGTATACACTCATTCTCGAAGAGAATTCGTTAAAGCAAATCAATTATGTTACAATTGCTTAAAATGCTGTCATTTTGTCACACGCCACCACATCTTAGTTCATGAAAATTCAGTTAGCCTTTGGAACTAGTGTTAAGCCTCGTTTAAGAGTAACTCACAAAAAATTTAGATGCGTAGGAGGGGTTTGCCCTAGGGCCAGTTGAGATGAGGGGGTTCTTCTTCCCGGTATTTCCGTCAGACAGTACAATGGATTACAACACGAATGAAGGTCTTTCTCAGTGAAACACACACTCCTTGTAGGAAATATAGCAAAAAGAGTTACAGACCGAATGAAAGGTTCTTCTCAATGAAACACACACTTTTGTAGGAAATATTAAAAAAAAAATAGATTTTATTACATTTAATTAAATGAGGTGTATACATGTGTACTTGTCAAACTATATTACGCCGTGAACCTCTTGTGCTTTATTGTTTATGTTGCATTTCTTATCTTTCTTATTGCTGGTCAGGTGTAGCGAGCAACTAAACTGTTGCCTGGCCAAATTTGCTGATTTATCTAAGTATTCGGATGATGCATCTCTATGGATTCTGCTGATTCCCTTGGTGATCCTGTTAGACTTAATGAAATTTATTTGTTCTCTCCGATTGAAACATTTATTGAAGATCGTAAATTATAATGAGCACGTAAATGATAATGAACAGATTGATATGAGCACGCATTGAGTTCTTTCGGGTATCGTCTCCAATGCTGTGTACCAAAAGATCTTCTGGTTCTGCTATTCCACTGATAAGTCCTGAAGTTCATGTACATCCTTGGCAGTCAATTTAGAAATGGGTTCTTGGTGAATAGTGACATCACGCAACTTTGCATTTATGCAGTACTATTCTAACTCTTCATATGAATGCTTGTCTTTTATTTCTTTAGCTTCAACATGCTGCCATTGATTTTACTGTTATATCATAAGTTTCAAAAATATAATTATCTGGTATTACAAAAATTCCTGTGCCAACAATTTCACCATTTTTGCTTTAGTTTTTACATTTACAATTATAATATGTATTTTCAGAAATAGTGTACAAATATGAATTACGTCTAATGTTATGAAAAATTTCTATTTTCGAATTTTCAATTTTTATTTTACAATTTTCTGATTTTTTTCTCATTAACAAATTTAATTCACAATTTACGTTACTCGCAGTATTTCTAAATAATTGAAGCTTACAAATGTATATTTTATTGACTAATTACCAATCATTCAAGTTTTGTTTCAAGCCGTAATTTTCTTTATTTTTGTTAACTCACATACTTCTTTGTTCATTAATGGTACTTGACTAATAATGATAACGTTTTTATCTTTAGTGAAAGCTTTTATTGCTAATGTTTTCAGTATTTCGGCAGAGTTTTCGGTGTTTATGTCTACAGCTAAGATATGTTCGTTCTCTAGAATTTTAAGTTCCTGAAGAAGATCATTAGGCTCAATAATTCGTGCTTGTACAAATAATAAGCTATCGATAATCTGTTCTATTTCCATTTCCAGATTTAATAATTTGAAATTAATTTTATTGGAAATTTCTTCAAAATATGTATTAATTATTAATGTTATATTAAAATTATTTCGCACTGTATAAATTTTATTTATTTCTTCTATAATTTTATTAATTCTCCTAATTGTAACATTATTATTTTTGACTGTACTTCCTTATTTAAATTGCTTAATATTTTGACATTCTCTTCCTTTCCATATTTAATTGGATTTCCCTTGTTGCTAATACTCTGAATTGCTTTGCTGTTGTATTCACCATCTTCATTTGTGCCAAATAAAACTTTGAATCCTGATCCTATCATATTAATTAATCCACTTTTTGTCTTTTCACATTTCCAACTATGCCTGAAATAGTCTTAATTCTATGGATAATTTTATCCAATGTTGTTCGTGCTGTACGCTGAAATTCTCTACATTCTACTTTTGATTTGATACAAATATCACCTATTGAGTTTACCATATTCGTTACATTCCAACTTGATTCTAACTCTACATTAAGTTCTATTATAAGTGCTCCTTTATTACTAATTTCTTTTGCATCTCCTATGTAATTGAAATAAACCCCTGTGTTGTTCTTCAGATCTGTGACTTGCAGAATTATTTCCGTATTGGTGTGCGAGATGAAGGAGATTCTGAAATGTATGGTTTAATGCGAGATTTTAAATTTTACTTATAATTTATTACGGTATTTCGATTATTTCTAGTATCTTGTACGGACCTTTATATATACTATCTAGTTTACTTTTTCTTTCATTTCTTATTAAAACTTTTTGACCTACCTTATACTCAATTGTTCTTCCTACTTTCTGATCATACCTAATTTTAGATTTTTCTCTACTTTTCTTAGTGTTATCTCAAGCAATTTCCTGTTTATATAGAAGATTTGCCCTAAGATTATCAATATAGTCGAAAATTGTAGGGATCTACACTTCTAGGTATATTTGCTTCGAAATCATATACTAACTCATAAGGCGTACCTATAGTATTGTGTGGAGTGGTGTTATAGAAAAATCCTGCATATGACATTCGCTTATGCCAGTCTTTTATTTGATTAAGCTCTTTGCCTGTTGCTTTTAGGTATTTCAGTAACCGGCAGTGTGCTCTTTTAACGCTACCGTAAGCTTGTGGATGAGCAACACTCGTTGTTATTCTTTCTATTCCCAGCAATTTACAAAATTCATCAAAAGGAGCTTTACAAAATTGCGAACCATTGTCACTAATTATGATTTTAGGCATACCGAAATTTAAACTCCATATCTTTTGATTTTAGTGGAATACAATTTATAAATTTTAACAGATCATCTTGGATTGTTAATCCAAAACTTTTACTCTTCTTCAGTTTCTTCAAATGTTCCTATCATTATTTTTCTGCCTTCTCTGTCTGATACTGTGTGCAGTTTCTTACAAATTCTTTTACTTGTTTTTGCATTCCATTCCACTAAAATATTCTTTAATTTTAGCATATGTCGCTTTTTGTCCGGTATGACCACCTATTAAACCCTCGTGATATTCCTTCATAATTTATTTTCTTCTCTCTAAGTTGTTTACAATTTCTTTCACATTTAAAGACGGTTCCTCAACTATATCAAGGTCTTCAAATTGTCTGACTACGTCTTCTTCCTGAATTGATACCCCTTCATTATTTCTGGCTAAATCTGCTTCGTTTTGCACAACTAGATCTGGTTCGTTTTGGAACTCGATACCTTCTTCTTTTATAAGACTCATGAGATCTTGCCATTTCTCTTCTTTTTCTTGTTCTGTTATCCGGACATTTCTACTAAAATCATCGGCCACTAGATATTCCTTTCCTTTTTTATAAGTAATGCTGTAATGGAATTCTTCCAGTTTAAGGCGCCACCTTACCAATGGATATTTTACCTGAAACAACCACTTTAAAGGCCGGATCTGTCTGGATAGTAAATTTCGTCCCATACACGTACGGTCGAAATTGTTTCGTAGCCCAAACGATTCCCAAATATTCATTCTCTGTCGTACCGTAATTCTTATAGGCTTTGTTTAGTGTACGACTTGCGTTGTGTATTGGTAGAACCTTACCATTATACTCTTGACTCAGAACATGTATTTGAAGCGTCTGTTGTTATTATGTAAGATTTCGTAAAATATGGGTATTGCAAAACAGGGTTTGCTTTGTTTGTTGATCTTGGCTACAAACGAACTCAGTATCCTTTTTATGTAATCTGTTCATTGGTTCCGCTATGTGGCTTAAGTGTGGTAAACATTTTCTATAGTAACCGATCATATCGAGGATCATCAAGGCTTATAATTTGCATGTGAGTATAGTTTTTTTTTTACACAACCAGATACATGTGAAACATTGTGGTGGCCCGTGGCGTTGTGAGTATGTGCGTCGACTCCTACGCATTTGAATCGACCTGTCTAGGTTCGATTCCTGGTACGACAAGAAATACTTTTCACGGCCCCACCTCTTTCGAGTCACTAAAAAAGCTCAAAGAGTATAACTGTCTAGAAAAACCTTCTCTAAATTGGCTACTCGGAGTCGGCATAAAACTGTAGGTCCCTTCCACTCGTGATAGAACAATAGCACGCACAACACGAGCGGTTGCTAAGAAGCTAGGCCATGGCTCTCTACGGGCCATCAATATGTATAGATACATGTGAAAGAGAGAAATTAACCTTATGAATGGTAGCTCATGTTTTCGGCATATCGCTATAGTAAAGCTAGTTTTGAAAGTGATAGCGATAGTTTACCTTGTGGTAGCGAAGAAAGTTTACCAAGTAGTAGTGATACTAGTAATAACGAGACTAGTGAATCAAATCAATTCAACACAGTCGTCACGGAGCTTTTGCCTGTGTATGTCATCTGCATCTGACTTTCATTCTAGTGAATATCTTTAATTTACCAAAATTTCGAAACGTGGAAGATCTCCGGAAATCAATTACAATTCCTTGCCCTTGAATAAAAAAACTAGAGACATGAGGAACAGTGCTCGGGAAAAAGAAATTATTCCAAACCGAATAAATTTCTATGGCCCTTTTCAAACACGCGAAAATCAATTTTTCTCGCACGATTTAAAAAGTGCTAAAGCTTTTAAGGTCGTTGTGCATGGCATGGATGAAATAAATACAGAATATTTAAAAACAGAACTTATTAAACTTGGAATAAAGTGTATTGAAGTGAAAAAAGTTGTTAAGAAATTCGAACAATACAGTGACACAATTTACATCATTTCTCTTGAAAATGGATCTGTTAAGTTAAGCGATCTGAACAAAAAACATCGCTCTGTTTTGCATAGCCAAGTCAAATGGAATTATCAAAGCTCACGCAATGCTGCAACTGCCAGATGTTTGGCCATGGAGAGAATAACTGTCACGTTAAGACCTATTGTTTGATCTGCTCTGGCACACATAAGACTGCTGAATGTAAGAACACTCTTGCTCACAAATGTGCAAATTGTGGAAAACCCCACAGATCCACTGATCCCTCATGTGAGAGTAGAGCAGAATATATGCTGTTGATGGGAAAAAAGAGAGTAAAGAGCTCATCAGGCATCGCATGTTTCTAGTCATACTCTCCCAAAACCGATATCGATCGCTTCTCTCTCCGAGTTTCCCATCCTACAACAACCACATCGACGACGTCAGCAGACCGTCAGTAATACACAGAGTGCTATTATTTCTACACCACCAACAACAAGTGCATGGCTGAATAACTCTCCACAAAATCCTCTTGTGCAATTTAGCAGAAAACCCAGCAACATCACAAGCAACATCGCAAGCAACATCGCTGACGATACTCCCGGAAACACAACTGGCTGCAACACCGGCTCATTGTTTTCGCCGGAGGAATTAAACTCTCTTGCCATGGAAATGGTCACTAAGCTTTCTGTTTGTAAAACTAAAATTGAACAATTAAATGTTAGCGCACAGTTAGCTATAAAATTTCTGTATTCAAATGTTAATTAATATGATAGATAGAAACATAAACATTGTAAATTGGAATGCGAGGGGTATTCGTAACAAAACCACACAGTTCTTTAATTTGTTAAATAATAACGACATTTATGTTGCTCTAGTCACCGAAACTCTACTAAAAAATGATATAAATTTGTCTACATTTGATTTTGAATGCTATAGAAATGACAGAATCGGAAGAGGAGGTGGAGGTGTCGTCATCCTTGTAAAAAGATCAATTCAACATTCGCTTTTACGTGTTATAAAAACTGAGTTGAAAGAAAATGTAGGTATTGAGATTAAACTGAGAAATCAAAATTCTATAAGAATTTTTTGTGTTTATTTCCCCGGAGGAAATGCAGGAGCTGCAAAAAAAACTGTCCTTAAAAATGATTTCATTAAATTGTTTAATCAAGGCCATAACCTACATTTTGGTGGCAACCTAAATTGTAGGCATAGGGCTTGGGGCTGTCAAAGAGCAAATGCTTGGGGAACTATTCTCTATGATCTCTCTATTACTCAACCCTTTTCTGTTTTGTATCCGTCCACCCCAACTTATGTACCATCAAATTCTCGTTATAGTCCGTCTACAATTGATATTTTCGTCACCAATGTTTCTAGCAGTAATATAACCCAACCTGTTTCAGTAAACGACCTCAGTTCCGACTACAATCCTGTCCTTTGTCAACTTCTATGGTCTGGGGAGAGGAAAACGGAGTATTTTCAAGACCTTAAAAATGCCAATTGGACTCGTTTTAGAAGTGAAATCAATGCAAAATTAAGAAACTCACTAATGAATTTGGAAAGTATTTCCAATATAAGTGATGTGGATGCTGCACTAAAAGAATTCTGTTCAAACATTTTAAACGCGGTTGCAAACTCTGTCCCGAAAGTTCCAAAACAAACTTTTTCTCCAAAACTTCCTCATCATATTTTGGCGCTCTTCAGACTAAGGAATAAGTGCAGAAGAGATTGGACGAGATACTGTCAACCATTTTTGAAATGTCAGCTATAGTATCTCAACAATTTAATTAGCAAGCAAATTTTTGAATTTCGCAACAAGAATTGGAACTCCAAACTTAAAATGCTCGAAAAAAATGAGCCGTTTTGGAATATGGTCAAAGTTATTAGAAATAGGAACAAGATTTTGCCAGTTCTCAAATCTTCTTTTAACGTGTTCTTTACGAATTCTGAAAAAGCAAATGCTCCTGCACAATCATTTTCAAATAACCACGTCGTGGCTAGTAGTCTAAGTGACCAAGGTACACGCGCTACAGTGCAGAGCACTATTCAGAACTATTTCGAGAACAGCTCTCATCAAATCCCTTCTGCTGTTTATGTATCAGAAGACGACATTGCATTTTTCGTCAACAACTTAAATGTTCGCAAAACAGGAGGGCTTGATCTGATTAGAAACATCTATATCAAGCAGCTGCCCAAAAGTGGAATAAAGTTTTAACATTTCTTATAAATGTGTGTCTCAAAATGGAGTATTTTCCTGACTCCTGGAAATTAGCCAAAGTTATTCCCATACCAAAATCTGGCAAGTCTCCTGAAAATCCTGAAAGCTACAGGCCAATAAGTTTGCTTAGTAACCTTAGCAAAGTTTTTGAGAAAGTTCTTAAAGAAGTGATTTTAAAACATATATTTCCCAATGAACAATTTGGATTTCGGGCACACCACAGCTCCACCCATCAAGTATTAAGAATCTGCAATCACATTAAGTTAAACCGTGCTATAGGCAAATCAACTGGGATGGTTCTACTTGACATAGAGAAAGCATCTGATACTGTCTGGCACGACTAACTTTTGTATAAATTGATACACTTCCGTTTCCTTCTTATATATGTAAAATTGTCCAAAGTTTCTTAACTCGTCGTCGTTTCGTAGTCCAAGTGAACAGTAGTGTTTCTGACCTAATGTTTTTCAATTCTGGTGTTCCACAAGGTTCTGTTCTAGCTCCAATTTTATATAATATTTGCAGATGATACCGCCATATTTTCTTCACATGAATTAGCTCTCAATATTGAGAGCAATCGCTTAAATGTGATGAAAATTGTGGAAAAATATTTCAGCAAATGTAACATCAAATTGAATGAGGAAAAGACGCAGGCTATCTTTTTCACACGAAAAAGAAAGCCCTGCTTTGTTCCTGCAAAGCAATTGCAGTTAAATGGATTGTCTATAAATTGGGAAAACTCTGTACGTTACTTGGGTATTAATCTAGACACGAAACTAACTTTTAATGATCACATTAGTAAAACAATTAAAAATATAGGGGTGGCAACAAAAATGTTATACCCATTTATAAATTGAAAATAAAATGATTATTTATAAGGTGGTTTTTCAAGCCATTATGCTATATGGGTGTCAAGTATGGGGTAACTGTTCAAAATGTCACAAAAAAAGATTGCAAGTATCTCAAAATAAACTTTTTTTGTCACATTGGAGGTTTTTTTTCGTATTTTCCTCCAAAGTATAATCATATTATTTTGAAAAACACAATTTTTATTAATATCATATCTCTAATCTGTAAAATGTGCGGTAACAATACTTATGTCATCAATATTATGCGAAATAAAAGATCTATCTATCTATCTATCAATTCAACACAATGTCGGAAATTCCAATCGCGGTACTAATTAACTTTATTCCCACTTTTAAAAGTACTAGCGATGAAGTTTTCAGCTTCATAGATGCATAGACTAGTATCAGAATTAGTATCAGAATGGCAAAGTCTATCAAGACTAAGATTCATCGTAATGCTACAATTTTAATGAACAAAGACATTTCCGAATGGGAATCTCTCAAAAAGAGTTCTCGAAAATATTTAGAGAGCCACATAGTGCTCTACAACTTCATAGAGAGCTGATTGCAATAAAGTAATGTAAAGACTAAACCGTAGTTCATTATTTGCAGCCCGTTGAAACATCGCAAAGACGGTTATCACAAAGTAAACTTTCTGGTGATAAGAGTGAAGGGAGAGGTCAATCAGCGTCAGGATGAACACTGTTAGTGTGTTCATCAATGGACTACGTGAACGACTTTCTTCATATGTAATCACTCAAAGACCAAAAAGCTTTGTATACTCCTTTGTTGAAAACTCATGAAGTAATCAATGTGCGGCGATAGGACTTAGATATGTGGAAATAGCACTGGTCTGGACACTCCATTATCCTTGAGGTTTATATTCCTACCGGGAGAGCGATGACACTGGGACTTGTCTTAGAGAACATCTTATGCATCAGCATTCCTTCATTCAGATCATACTGGAGGTCTGACCAACAGACGCTGGGTGGTTCTTTGGAATTCTTCACAGATGGATCAAAAATGGGTGAGGCATATGCATCTTCTGTTAGGATCTAAACATATATATATCACATTTGTTCCGATAGCCAGGTAGCGAATTAATCTCCGGATGCAGTCACATTCAACTCAAAGACTTACTCTTCACAAGTATACACAAGAATCAGCCAAGTTATATTTCTTCATAATATATTATACGGCACAGATGTTTGGTAATATAATGCTGGTTTCATTTTTCCAAATTGAGTACGTGTAGGCAAGAATGTTAATATTTCCGTGACCTACAGCAACAATCAATTCTCCGTTTCTCACACGAACACTTTGTGTTTCACTAAAATGACTGTACGTTGAAAATAAATTTTAATTAAACTCTATGTGGTACGATGTTCCGTGTAAGTGATTGTCGACCTAATGCTGTCACAACAATTTTCTGAACCCTAGTAATAATGTGATTGCTTTGGACTCATATAATTCCTATAATTATTAACTTTTCCAACTTTTATACTCATTTTTCATTACCTACCACAATTTGTACTCTCGCACTTGCCTAAACTGTCTCTCTCATTGTAATGGTCAAGGGTGTCGTGTTGAAACTGTCTCTCCTTCAGCAAAAATGTATGCCCTATGAGACTGCGCTTTGGTGGAAGTGAACAAATTCTTAGCAATAGCATTGATATTAGCGAAAGCACTAGTCCACTTGGATCTCTACAGCGTACAGCACCACACCTTTGGCCAAATTTGTTAAGTATGAAACAATGTGTTATGTATGAATAAGGGGGGCTTTTTTTGTGTTTTGGATTTGCTATTTTTTAATTTTGTGTGGTGCAATCCAAGACAGTGATAAATGTCTTATACTCTGGTTTATGTGTTGCTGGTTTGATCAGCTTACCGGTTACCACCTCATATAAGCCACATGTCTTTAATATGATCCAGGACGGCTACAGGTCCACAGAAGTAAGTTAAGTTTTTCGACTTTTGCTTCAATTTCCATTGCACCAAAGAAACAATGGCCTGTTTCATTCACTTGAAATTTATGTTTCTTGGAACCAAAACTGTGAATTGAATAATTAAAAATGTGCATATGGGCTGTTGCAGTTTAAAGATCGTTCAATTCAAGTGGTTTATTGAAACTTTTTAAGAGATATATATAATATTGCAGGCTTTATATATGGTATACAGAATACAAATATTAAGTGTAGTAGTGCAAGAGAGCAACAAAAATATTCATACAAATTTTTTTCTCCAACAAGTACAGACAATTTTGTTCCGATTGTTTCTCTTATTCATCCGGATGGAACTAAATTAAATCTATGCATTTGTGAGCAACAATATGGAATTTTAAAATTGAAATAATTTTCGGGTAGTGGAAGTACAAAATCAACTAGTATCAACTAGTGAACGAACCTTCTTAATGTATAGCGATCTGTTGAATAAATTAAATGAAAAAATGATAATATGAAATACTGTGAATTGAACCGTGGCTGGGAATTGCCACCGAAGGTATCCAGATGTTCGGATAACTTTAAGTGTTATGGAAACTCATCTTCTTGGAAGCGGAGTTTTGCCAACATATCTAGAAGATTTCCTTGAAAGAATATAAATAAATCATATATGACTTTTCAGCCCACCTACAAGCGACATGTCTTAAGATGGTTCATGCTTTCCATCTTCCGCACGACCGATCTGCCATAAGACACCGATCGCTTAGCAGTGATAACAGAAATTATTCCAGCGACAAATTTCTTAAACAAATTAC
Organism: Eristalis pertinax; assembly: GCA_907269125.1. NCBI lineage: Eukaryota > Metazoa > Arthropoda > Insecta > Diptera > Syrphidae > Eristalis > Eristalis pertinax. Next base: position 90,825,405 of record OU026145.1, read on the forward strand.
AATAGCCAACGGCATCCAGTCTGCATGTTGAGAGGTTCTCAAATGGCTAGTAGGTCTGTCCCACATTACCAAGTTTCTTCAACCGTGACCATCGTCATTGCGACAATCATAGTCGCCGTCGTCATCAACATTATCTTCAGCTGCTGTTTCTTCTGCTATTCGTGTTTTTGTTGTTCCACCGTTGGTTTTACGAGGAATCCATTTCATTAGATAGGACATATGCCCGCGGGTCTCAACTGCAGAGACTATGAACACCACACAACACGTACAAAGCATTCGACTGAAGATGGATAGATAGTCATGACGATTGTCTTATATTTTCGGTAATGCAGATACGTTGGTCAACCTGTCCTTACAGCCTATCGGGCTCGCATTACTCTCTTGCTCGCTGGACTTGTAAGTTATTTGCCTGTTTGTTTGCCTTTTTCATTTTTGTACATGTACCACTCATATCCAGAATCGTACAGAAAGTAGAATAACTGAAAGACTATGTTCTGTATGACAATAGGTATGGATTTGCACACCCAGGTTTCTACAGATTTTGTTGTAATATGTAAATTACAGTTGCCTGGAATTTACATTAGAAACACATTCGGTTAATTTAGTCACACTCAGGCCAAAGTAGGCCCATTGTGATAAAACGCGAATTGACTACTCATAATCTGGGAACCCGCTACTTATAATAAAGCATACCCGGCTTACGCTGTTTAAATTTATGAGGTTGTCGAAATATTGACTATCTATGACTTGCCTGATCACTATATGAGCAGAGGAGGTGATTGGATGCTGCATGGATGAAGCTTCTGCAGAAATCGTTATATATAACAGCCATCCTGTTGGTATGAACGCCGATTGGTTTGTTTTAAGACAGGTGGTACCTTCCAGTCATTTGTGATTGATTGTTTAAATTGTATGCTTATTAAGAAGTGCGAGTTTCAGTGTTGGGCCCAAATTTTTTAAAATTTGTACTTGAAACCCTCTTGCGGGCCGTGTTTTTTTTTTTTTAGTAAAAACACATTTATTATTCATTATTATATTCATAGGACTGTAATCCTCATCAGAACTCGAAAGGCGAGAAGTTCTTGGACTGTTGTTGTTCTGCAAATGACATGTGCATAATGAACACCTTCTTTCCACACAAAGGCCGAGTCTTCAACAGAAATCGTTGATAGTTCTCTTTGTGGTACCATCGTGTTTGAAACCGATGGTGTGTGACGTTCGTGGGATGAGAGTGACTGAACTGTCAACTAATCATCACTCGGCGTTGTGCAAGCTCGATCGAGTTCGAGTCGCTGGTCTCAGATAGATAGGTCCACACCAATGGTTCGGTCCGGAAAGTCTTCGACTCTAACCCTGCGGGACACCACGGTAAAATACAACGCCTCCGGTGGCATACCCGGCTTCAATTCAGTATTTGTTCCAGAGGTTGTTCCACACATTGCTGATTTTCGGCTTTTCAAATGGCCGGTATGTGACATTATGTTCCGAAACATTAATAAGGTGTGCATTCAAGTGCCCAGTCATCTCGGCAAGAGACAGCCCGCAAATAAGAGATGTTCTTAACATTGTACAGGGACATAATCGCAGTCTGCCTGTCCGAGCAGATGGTGATATCCCTTTTATATATAACATTGTTCTTGAAGAAGGACCGTGCTTAATTGATCGTAATGGTTTCTACCTGAAATACGCTACAGTGTCCAGAGAGCTTCAATGAGAGAGCAATATTGAGGTCTTTGAAGCAGACTCCTAAACCTATTTCTTCGTCCGTCTTCGATCCGTCTGTGTAATTACGAAGGGATCATCCAGTCTCAGGGCTGTGATGGCTGCAACTTGTATGCTAAATAGTTTCAAGGAAGGAAGGTGGAGGAGTATGTTAACCCTAATACTACACTTTTTGCATAAGTTACCATGCTACATTGTGGTACAACCTTAACCCAAATAAAAACATTTTCACAGACAAATTATTTGACAAAATCCCTAAAGAAACTTCAATTATAATTCAATAATAGTATTTTATCACAAGAATAAAATAAAATAAAATAAATTTATTTGTCACTGGTTGGGCATATTTTATTTGTTTCGTTTCAAGCAGCTTGATTTCTTTTGTTCGATTAACGTAAAGATCCTTGATCATTTCGAGGGACAGTACTTCTTCTATCTTGTCAGGCTTATATGACGGTTGGAGTATTGCTGGTAAAGGTTGATGACTTGTGACCTCTTTTGACATGATTGTTCTTCCTTTAACTTGAATGGTGGTGTTGAAGTGTGGGGGGTTGGGTCTGTGCACACAGGGTAAAGTTTCTGATCGCTCCCAACTTGGCGGGACGCCAGCAACGATCCTTGTCGATGCATAGATCAAGTCGACATGCAGCCTCCTAGCGGCGCCCCCTGGATAGCCTTCACAACACCCGTTGTGAGGTGAACTAATGTATGCAACGAATCCCTTGTGGTTGTGCGGAGGGCTGACAACCCGCCCACACAAAAAAACAACGTTACGAGAGAGCAAACTGCCTCGGATCAACAAACGGAATCACAACAACGGCGCGAAAAAGGACAACGATTTGCGAGTGTGTTCGTGGAACGTAAGAACACTCTACACTCCAGGTGCCGCTCATAAACTTGAAAAGATCCTCACGCAGTACAAGGTGGATATTACTGCGATCCAGGAAATACGCTGGATAGGACAAGGTATAATGAAGAAGAAAGAGTGCGACATATATTACAGCTGTCACAAAAGGTTGCACATATTTGGATGCGGATTCGTTGTGGGAAAACGGTTAAGGTCGAGGGTCATCGAATTTAAACCGATAAGCGATCGCCTGGCAGTGATCCGTATCCAAGGCAGATTCTACAACATCAGCCTTATATGTGCACACGCCCCTACCGATGAGGCTGAAGACGCCGTCAGAGAGGACTACTACGACCTCTTGGACGGTGCTTACGGAGCCTGTCCGGAGTACGGTGTCAAAATCGTGCTCGGAGACTTCAATGCCCAAATCGGTAAGGAAAACATCTTTGGCGGAGTGATCGGAAAGCACAGCCTCCACGACACGACAACAAATAACGGGTTCCGAATCACTGACTTTGCGACAGGACGTAATATGGTCATAAGTAGCACAAGATTCCCTCGCAAAAGAATCCACACAGCAACCTGGCGATCTCCGGACGGTCGAACCGCCAACCAAATTGACCATGTGCTCATTGACGCAAGACATGCGTCAAATATCCTGGATGTGCGAACATTCAGAGGGGCAAACGTCGACTCTGACCATTTCCTCGTAGCAGCACGATTCAGAGCCCGACTGTCCAATGTCAGAAAGCTGCACCAGCCAACAAAGAGGAGTTTTGACATTGGACGCCTGGAGCACAACGGAGATTGCCAGAGCCTACGAAGAGCAATTAAGAGAGAGACTCTCCGGTATGCCTACGTCAAACACCAACGCCAACGAGATGTGGTTGCATTGTCGCTCGGCCATCAAGGAGGTAGCGGAAAACACCTTAGGCTACCTACCGCCGCCGACAAGAAACCCGTGGTATGATGGCGAGTGCGAGCAGAAGAAACGTGCAACCGACGAGGCATACCAAAAAGCGCTGCAACGGAAAACTAGAGCAGCGCAAGAGGAGTACCGGGCTAGAAGACGGGAGGAAAAGAAGCTTCTACGCCTGAAGAAAAGGTCTCTCGCAACCTCCGAGCTCAAGGACATCGAAGAGTCTAGGGATAGACAAAAAATACGGGCCTTTTATAATAAAAGCCCGGCTTCATTCTTTGGGAGACGTACCCAGGCTCTTCGAAATCGTGAGGGTAGTCTTGTTACTGACCCGCAGGGAATAGTGGAAGTGTTTAAGCAGCACTTCCAACAACTGCTTAATGGGTCTGACCAGGAGAGAGTGATAGGGAATCAGGAAATCCCAACTCCAGTCGATGAAGTAGTCCTCCGACCTAGTTTTGAAGAAGTCAGAACAGCCATCAAAAGGCTGAAGAACAACAAAGCCGCAGGCTCCGATGGCCTACCATCAGAGCACATCAAGGCCGGTGGCGATGTTCTGGTGGGGAGCATGCACCAGATCATCTGTAAAATTTGGGAAGATGAAAGCATGCCCGACGACTGGAATATCAGCTCCATATGCCCCATCAACAAAAAAGGCGATCTTGCCTCTTGCAACAACTATAGAGGTATATCCCTGCTCAACGTCGCCTACAAGATTCTGTCCAGCATACTGTGTGAACGTCTAAAGCCGTTTTGCACCGCACTAATCGGCACGTAGTGCGGCTTCCGGCCCGGCAAATCGACTATAGACCAAATCTTCACACTAAGACAAATACTGGAGAAGACCAGTGGGTTTCAAATCGATACGCACCACCTGTTCATTGATTTCAAAGCCGTTTGCCAAAACAACTGGGCTCAAAACTCCTGACTCGAAGGACCAAAATCATGCTCTACAAAACCTTTATTTTGCCAGTCCTGCTCCATGGAGCCGAAAGCTGGACACTAAGCAAAACTGCAGAGTTGATTCTTGGTACCTTCGAAAGAAAAGTTCTACGACGGATATATGGTCCCGTCTGCGAGGAAGGCGATTGGAGGAGAAGACATAACCGCGAACTCTACGAGCTGTACCAGGATGTGGATGTAGTCCGGAAGGCAAGAATCCGTCGACTACACTGGCTCGGCCACATCGAGCGCATGGACAACAATGCTCCAGCAAAGAGGGTCTTTGAATCCGAGCCGACTGGTTCAACGATGGAAGGCAGCAATTGCTCAGGCTCGGACCCTTCCTGGGTCGCCGGCCTGGTAAGTAAGTAAGTTGAAGTGTTATATGATGAACGTACCCTTGAGCATGACAGTATCGTTGTTGATGAGTGAGAGAGACTTTTTATCAGCATTCGGATGCACGATGAATTTCTTAAACTAACAATGTTATTTTCGTTACAAATCGAAAGACTATTATAAGTTTTACATTTTTTTGTAATGCCATAAATGTCTGTATCGCATTCAAGTATTGAATCATATTTAATTTTATTGATAATTTTATTTATTTTAACAGGTTTTATTAACGATAGATTACATAATTCTTTAGTAGTTGTTGCAATGCTTAGAATATAAAATAAGTTATTATCATTTGAAGCAATTTTGATTTCCGCAAATTCTAATGCCTCATCTATATTTACATAGGGAATGTTTTCAACTTTCATAATTGTTTCTGTTATATTTATTTCGGTGTTTGATAATATAAATGAGTTTATTATATTTACTTTCGCCCAATGAATGGCATAAACTACGTTAACTATTTCTTCCTTAATTACATCTAATTTATATTTGATTTTCATAATTAATTCGCTATTATTAAGTTAATTTTCTTTGAATGTTTTAATAATCTTATTTGTAATGTTTGTTAGTTCATTAATCTTATCTAATGACATTTTATTGATTATTATTTGATTATTATTATTTCTTAAAACATTATTCATTTTATTAGTAATTATTTAATAGTCGTGGTTGTCCGGGTTACCCGCAATCCACTTCCACGCCGAGCCTATAAAATCGAATGATCTCTTACTTTTATTATTTATCTTAAGTCTATTTAAATAAGTTCGTATACGGGATATTTCAAAGGAAAGGACAGGACTCAGGATATGGTTGCTAGTAATGGATGTCTTTAACGTAGCTTCCAAGTTGTTAAGTGTTGTTTCGTAGACCTCGATGTCGGATCTTGAATGATGCGTTCTGCAATTTTGCGCGGCCCGTATTGATCTTTATTAGCTGAGAATTCGAGTAATCCAGAATTTGTGCCTCATTTTTTTTTCATTTTCAATTCATTTTTATTACTATAAATTTATAACATAACTTAAATACTAGACAAAAATGCTTAAAACTAGTTGAACGAACAGTGTTACTACTTCTAACTTACTGGCCCTAGGCGGGCACTCTAAGCTAAACTTAATCTTAAACTATGTCTTTCGACTTAACCTAACAATGAATATGCATATGTTTAAAATGCATGACTTTACAATTAAAAATTAAGAAAACTTTAAAAAAACTTAATAACAGAACTATTTTATTTTAAAACCTATATGCTAACTTAAATACTACCTTAAAAAAACTTAAACTACCTTAAACTAAACATACATACAGATATACCACAAATATATATATATATACTATTTACAGGGTATACACATAAGTACACAGAATTGTACTTATGTGTATGGCCCGGATGAGGGCCATGTAGCAGATTACCTTCACCCTCGCATCGAGTTGGCTGTTGTAAAACAGTCTCTTTGTAAGAGCGAAAGCGCCTCGGGCTCGGGCTAGAGCAGCATCTACATGTTTGTTAAAATATAGATATTGATCCAGCCAGATCCCCAGGTATCTGACTACAGTCCTTTGCACCAGTGGTTGACCGTGACGTCCAGCAATTGAGAACTTTCGCCAATTCTTTTTTGTATCCGCCGAAGCTTTATACAACGGGGTCCTGAACAGTATGGTTTCCGACTTCTGAAAGTTGATATTCAACTTCCAGTCATCGCAACTTCTCATGTATGAGTCGAAGTCACCCTGCGCGAGAGTAGTGATGTCCTCGATCTTTTTACCTGATCTGTACACGATCAAGTCGTCGGCGTACGCAATTGCGTGAGGAAGAGAACTTATTAGATCGCTCAAGAAAATGTTCAGAATTTGTGCCTTGCCATTGAACAGTGGTAACAATGTTCTATTGAAAAAGTTAATTTTTTATAAGATTTTTATGAATGATTCTTCCTGACTGGGTAATAACTGTTGTATTTTTATCCTGTGCTACTGTCTCCTTTTTATATCTGGGGTCTAACTTATTTCCTATTCTTTTGTTAGTTTTAACATAAATGATTTCGCCAATAGAATATGTTTTAAGTGGACTCTTCCTCGCATTGTGATATTTTAAGTCTGCTTCTTGTTTATCGCGTAGTTTATTCATGTTTTCTTGCCTTTCTTGTATAAGTTGTTCTGGATTGGTTAGTAGCTGTCTACCGAGAAATGTGTCTATAGGTTTTTTGCCTGTAGTGGAGTGAATGGATCGGTTGTATTCATAGATTGATCGATCTAGTAATTCTGAAAAGGTGGCATGAACATTATCTGTCTTAAGGCAGCGGATTAGTTCTGGAAGTGTTAAGTGGAATCTCTCCACTTGACTGTTGACAGAACTTGTGTAGGAAGGTGCTTTGAAAACTTTAATGTTGAACATATTCTCTAACATGAATGTTATAGAATTAGAGGCTAGTGATTTTTCATTATCCATGACAATTGTTTGGGGTACTCCAAAAGCCAGTTTCAATTCTCTAAGAGGTTGCTTAATATCCTCTGAAGCTCTTGATCTTAGGTTTTTGGCTAGGGCGTATTTGGAGAATTTGTCAATTGCAGTAAGGATGATTTTTTTGTTAGTAAAGTAAATATCTATATGAATAATTTGGCCGGAATAGGAGTAGGTTGTAGTTCGTGTTTGTTAGGATGCCTATCATATTTATGCTCTTTACAAATTTTACACAGTTTTGTCAATTGTGGAAAATAAAACTTTTGCAATAATTGCATTTTATTTTCGCGGGTGTTGCGATGTGGACGATTATGTTCCTTAATAATTTCGGCTTCCTGCCTCGTTTCGTCGATTAAGTCTATGACTTGGTTCCTAGCGAAACGTAATCTGTATTGAATAAAATGTGTCGGGTAAATTCCCCGAAGGTTGCCTAAAATTCTTTCATCAGTTTTGATACCATTAATAACGGATGTATTAAGACATCGTTTAACAATGTCAATTAAAATTTTATCAGTGAACTCAGGACGATTATGTTCCTTAATAATTTCTTCTTCCTGCCTCGTTTCGTCGATTAAGTCTATGACTTGGTTCCTAGCGAAACGTAATCTGTATTGAATAAAATGTGTCGGGTAAATTCCCCGAAGGTTGCCTAAAATTCTTTCATCAGTTTTGATACCATTAATAACGGATGTATTAAGACATCGTTTAACAATGTCAATTAAAATTTTATCAGTGAACTCAGTTTCAACTACTACATGACGGTGATAGGTGGGGAAAATAATTTTAAATTCATAGGATGGCGTTGTTCCAAGGGAAAGAATAATCTGCTTTTTACTTTCGTTGATCGGCTCATTCGCTATTGGTATTAGATATTGACCCGAACTCTCATCGCTATGTTGGGTTGCTGTTAGACTATTTACTTCGCTTGTTCTGGGTGGCCTAGACAAAACATCTGCAACAACATTCGATCTACCAGGCTTATATCTCAACTCATAATTATATTGTTCGAGTATAGCCTTCCATCTTTTTAATTTGTTGTTGGAATTTTTATTGCTTAATGCATATGTCAGCGGTTGGTGATGGGTAAATATTTTCAGAACCGTAGGACCGTAAAGGTAATTTCGCAAAGTATTTAGAGCCCATGCTATGGCCAACATTTCCTTTTCGTTGGTGGCATAGTGCTCTTCAACTTTCGAGAGTGTACGAGAGATAAAGGTTATCGGTTTATTTTCTTGAGCGAGTACCGCACCAATAGCATAGTCCGAAGCGTCTGTGGTCAAATGGAATTCTTTACTAAAATCCGGAAAAGTTAGAACAACGTCTTCAGAAATGTGAATTTTTAATTTTGTCAAAAGTATCCATGGCCTCATTGTCCAAATGTATGAATTTCTTGTTTGACATTTGTTTAGACGTACGCCCATCCTCCCCTCTTAAAAGGGCTGTAAGGGGTTTTGCCAGCTTCGCATAGTCTTTAATAAATCTGCGGTAAGATCCCGACAGACCAAGAAATGATCGCAGATCTTTTAAACTTCATGGATATGGAAACTTGGTGATCGCTTCCACTTTGGCTGGGTTGGCTTTTATACCATCCGAAGATACAATGAACCCGAGGAACTCAACTTCGGGCCTCAGAAATTCACATTTATCCAGTTGCACTCTAAGGTTGGCTTCCTGAAGAGTTTCAAAAATTGATGCCAAATTTTGAAAGTGCTGTTCGACGTTCTCACTAAACGCAATTATGTCATCGATGTAGACATAACATATCTTACCGATGTGTTCTCGTAAGATGTCGTCTAGAGCTCTGTGAAAAATAGATGGAGCATTTTCCAGCCCAAAGGGAAGTCTTACGAATTCGTACTTTCCATTATTTACCGAGAATGAAGTTTTCTCGATATCGTCCTCGTGTAGAGGTATTTGGTGAAAGCCACTTTTTAAGTCGATCACCGAACAAAATTTGTTCTTCCCTAATTGCGCTAATACTTCATTAGTTTCAGGAATCGGATAACGGTCTGGTATTGTTATCGAATTGAGTTTCCGGTAGTCAATTACCACACGGTACTTCTTTTCGCCAGAAGCGTCCGGTTTTTTTGGTACAATCCACACCGGAGAATTGTACGGTGACCGTGAAGGTCGAATGATTCCATCATTTAATAGCTGATTGATTTGCTTATCAATCTCTTCTTTTAGCGCCATAGGATACGGATAATGCTTCGAGTAAGCGGGATCTTCCGTCGTCGTGCGAATTCTGCCTTTGACTTTTGTAGTGAAAGTTAGTTTTTCATTTGGTGTTCCAAAAAGCTTGGCGTAATTCATGGTTAAGCGATTAAGTTGTTGTTCTTGCGACAAGTGCTGAGTTCTGAGACTAACATTATGGATTGATTCGGATACTTGTTGTTTCAATTTAATTTTAAAGTTTTTGTTTACAGTTATATAGCTTTCCTTAGCATGGATGACAGCTGATAGTTCCTTAAGGCTGTCACTGCCAAGAATTGCATGAAAAGATCGTAGTGAGGGTAAAAGGAAAAATTTAACATCGGTGCCTGGTTCAAAAAGATTTATTATAGTATGGTGAGTAATTTCTATAGCACCACAGACTGAATTTGCATGCATTTTTTTTTGATTTGGGATGGGGTTTCGAACTAAATCTGGTTGTGTTTAATTTTTGTTCGACCCGGTGTCTACTAGGAATTTTAGGATTTTATTTTCTCTCGTCCTACACTCGAAATAAGGTAGTGACGAGTTCGTCAGTCTAAAAAATGAACGTCGACAAAATCAGAAAAGGTTTCTGTCGGTTCTCCGTTTTCTTGCTGAACTAGGCCGTTGGTTAGTATGAACCGGTTGCTGTTGGTTGACTGGGAATTGGTTAAAATGCTGACGCGGTGGAGGACGCGGTGGAAAATGTGATGATTGGGGTACATATGCCAGTTGTGGATAGAATGGTTGCTGATCTTGGGTTCTCCGTGAAGGGATTGGAGGAGGAGGTGGTGGCCTCCTAATTTGACTCATATTATGGTGAGCGTAGTTGGCTTTGAACTGCTGATTTTCGAGTTGTAAACAGAGATTTAGAGCTGTAGGAAGGTCTGACGGTTCCCTTATACCTAAGAGCCTAGGCAAATCACTGCTGAGACCTCTTATGAAAGTATCTAAAGCCTTAGCTCTGTATGACGATGTAAGGTGGTATAATGCGTCAGGAGGTAAGTCCATACACGAAATTTTATTTAGTATCAGCGATAGGTGATTGTATACCGACTGATAATAATGCTCTAAGCCATTGTTGCCTTGGACAAGAGTCATCATCTGGTACTCCAAAGTTCCCTGATCACGCTTATCCGCATAGTGAAACGTTAAGCATTTCGATATGCACTCCCAATTTAGTGGGATGTTATATGACTGTAGGACAGCACCCGCATTACCCACAATCTTATTGCGGATTATGTTAAGGATACCAAAGTATTTTGGAGTTCCTCTAAATTGATTATAGATGCTTAAGACCCTTTCAACGCTCTTGCGCCAAGAACTAAATTCACCCGGAGTTCCGGAGAATTCTCTTTAACATCGCACGACGTCTGGTACTTTGTCCAGATCGCTTATATTCGTGCGCAGGTGTTCGTGAATGGTTTCATCAGTTCCTTTATGGAACTGGTTATCGGGATTTACTATAGATTGAACGAGGTTTCTGCACTCAGTCATGCAGACGCGACTCACAATGCTTGCAATTAGCGATTCCCGTTCAGGCGTTGCGTTAACCCTAACATTTGGATTCGAATTCGATGGATTTTGATGCGAGACTGATGGATTTGGATTATCGATGTTCAACACCGGTGGACGCAAAATTGGATCGGTCATAGTTGCAGAACGTTTAGGCATAAATACTCAAAATAAGAAACATTAAAGTTTTTCGAAAGGAACAAGAGAGGTATTCTTAAATCGGTTTACAACTACGGTTAGTATGATTACTCTTTACAACTTTCAATTATTTTGTTTTTCGTAATGAACAATAATTATATCTTAGGGCTATCACTTTACACTATTACACTATCTATCTAAATGTGAAGAAATATAAATCTTAAATCTAACTTACATTAGGATAAACCAACGCTGGTGAAGGAGCAGCATTCCTTTTTACTCGTAGTTACTTGGGGGCCTTTCTCCACACTCCCTCGTTGGCAGCAGAATCTACAGATGCTTCTTTGTCCGGAACCCAGGTATTTCACCACACACACGAGCGAGCTTTAATAAAGCTCGGCTTACGGTAATGATGCTTAAAGTACGCGGCGAGCTTTCTTAAGGTCGACTTATGCGTTTACGACAGAGCACTTTACGCGAGAGAAATTAACGCGATTACACTCTGATGCGGTGATTTTTCCTGGACCCCACATTGGGCGCAAATTAAACTATTTCGCGTTAACTTTGCTTGAAAAAATTATTTTATTTTTCATCTGTTTGCCTTCGCGGCTGACTTACAACTAACTGACAAAATATTTCATATCTTAAAACTAAGTGCATGTAACATGCAGCCAGACGACAGGTCAGCATATCCGTTGGTGGCTCAGGTGTCCGGTCGTTGTCAATGCCTCGTGTGTCCGGTGGAAAGACGATTCGCTGCATTCCATCACGTACGGAGCTGATGTTGCTCGTTGGAACTGTATCATGCATTGTTCGCATAATGAAATGTTTCTGGTGTTAACTTATATAAGCAATTTGTTGTCCAATTGTCGAACGGATTAAGCTTGGAATATTTTCCAATAAGCCAGTGCATGTCTTAATTGAAGCTCTTCACGTTTCTTTTTGACGTGTGCCTTCCATTTAACTTTTACATCGAGAGTTATACCGATGTATTTCGCTTCATTACCGAAGATTATTTGAACATTATTTATAAAAACGGGCAAGTTATTCACAGTGTTATACGTAAAATTAATATGAATGGACTTAGCTTCGTTAAGCTTAATTCGCTGAGTGTTCGTTTGTTCGTGTATCCGGTCTAAGGCACATTGTAATTTTCTAGTTGACTGTTCTTACTTCTAGCATGGTGCCTACGTCCTGCGGTATATCGGTGCTATACAGTAAATGATGGAGTGGACCAAGAACACTTCCTTGTGGTACTCCAGCTTGTATAGGCTTAAGTAGGGAGTATTCCCACCCATATTCTCCACGGAAGATCATATAGACAGATTGATAAACTTGCGTAAAATTTTCTCGGAAGGAATTGCCGAAGCTTGTGTTTCAAGATTGCGTGCCAAACTTTGTCAAAGGTTTGCGAAACATCGAGAAATACAGCTGAGCAGACTTGCTTTTGTTTAAACGATTTTTCTATAACAGTTATTCGATATACTTGGTCAATAGTTGAATGCTTGCCTCTAAAACCGATCTGGTGATTCGGAAGAAGTCGTCTTTCTTCCACAACCGGTATTAAACGTCTAAGTAATATTCGTTCGAACACTTTAAACATTGTCGGAAGAAGTGAAATCGGGCTATAAGACTTTTTGTCTGTTGGGGGCTTACCCTTACTGACTAGGGACATGTTCCAATCAGAAATATAAGAAGCGCTTTCTGAGGTAATTCTTTCAGAACTTCTCCTGTGATTAAATCATATGCAGGAGCTTTCTTATTTTTAAGTTTTTTCTATTCTTTCTTAAGTTCTGTCAAAGTAGCATTTCTTATAGAAAAATTGTCAATACTTGTGTTTGAACTGTAGGAGTTTACAGGAAGTGTTTGTCCATCGCGTGATTTAAACGTTGCCTCCAAATGATCAGCGAACAGATCCGCTTTCTCTTTATCTTCTTTTGCCGACTCGTATTGATTTTTCCGAATTGGGACCGCATGTGGTCGGGGCTTTCTTAAACCGTTGGCTGCTTTCCAGAGTGAGGACTTGGTATCCTTTTTCGCTGACAAGTCTGTTAAATAGGTTATTATTTTTAAACGACTTAATTTTCGCCTTCAGAAGTTTAGACAGTTGGTTGAGGCGATTTTTATGCTGCGGTGCACGGGTTTTCTACCATTTTTAACGAGCTTTACGTTTCTCTTTTACTTATTCTTGTATTTCCGGTGGATATCGCAATACATATTTTATCGTCGTTTTCTAGCGAGAGGTGTATTGCTCCACGCAGGCACTGTATTAAGTCTATAAATTTATCGTGTTATATTTCTAAATCGTATGGGGTTCTCAGCGGTACTCTAAGTTCGATATTATCTTGTAAGTGATTTCTAAATGCTTGGCAATTTCCACGTCTATTAGTTGACGTAGGTGGGACTTCCTTTGAGATCAAAGCTTTCTTTAATTCGTAAATATGTTCGAGAAATACATTTTATGACAAAGAAAGCAACAACGTCAGGAATTTTTGTGACATCCGAAGGCCAGTAGGTTGGTTTTCCGGTCGAGTAATAATCACAGTTTAGTTTCATACCAGCTCTGTATAATTTCCTGCCTTTTTGTGAGATTAATCATGATCACCAAAAAGTGCGTTTCGCATTAAAAACTGCACCAATTACGAAATTTGGGCTAAGAGTGTGGAAAATTCCTTCGAGCTTGTTTTCATCAATTATACTACATGGGGTGCAGTAAATGGAAGCGATGAATCGTACTTTATTGTATATAATTAGACTCTATACTTATTCCTACTAAGTGATCTATATTATCGCGTATAAACATTGATGAGCCGCCTCTTGCCCTTTCGGACGGGTGACAAGCGTGGTAACCACCGTACCCTTTCAAGTTTACACATGATTGCTTCTTTGAGTGTGTCTCAGATATCACACATATATTGATATCTTTTTCTAATATTTGCATTCATATTTAAAATTTTGATTGACATGTTCATGTTAAAGTAAGTTTGCAGTTAATCTTATGTTCGAGGTCGAGTAGCCTTTCGAAAATAAGTTTGTTCGTTCTGGTTTGTTCGTTAAGTTTTTCTAAGGAAATAAATTTTTGCCCCGACATGCGAAGATCTTACGTTAGCTGATTAAATTTTTGGAGTATTGGAGACGCAGCTTGAGACTGCGCTTTTGTTTCAGCTGTTTTCGATCGATTTGTTGTTGCTTTCGGTTTTGGATGTCTTGTTACCTATTTTGGACGTTGACGGAGTTTAGCTTTGTTTTGATAGCGTGTTTTCTGGAGCTCTTTTGTTAATTCGCAGCCACGATAGTTAGCCGGATGCTTTCCTCTGCAGTTAATACAAGTAGCTAGTGTGGTTTTACATACGTTACATTCTGCTCACAGGTGTGCATTTGCGCATTTGACACATTGCGGGTCTTTCTGACAATACTTCTGAGTATGGTTGAATCCCTGACAACGTTTGCATTATACCTGAGGTAATAATTCCTTCGTTTTGACTCATTTCAAATTTCTTATTTTTTGTTTGTCCTAGATCAAACGAAGGCGTTTAGTCGCCTCTTACGACAGGCATGCCTTACCGCGGGTATATTCTAAGCCCGACCCGAGGGTACCAAGGACTCATTCTTCACAACACTGAGTACTCTGAGTGAAATTGTTGTCGTTTATTCGTTTTGTGTATATCTTGAAATGACAATGGGCCGGTGACATTAACCAACAAACAGTCGCAGATAGAAACACTCAGTCTGCCTTGGATTGACCTTATATACCCGGCCCAAAGTGTTTGACGCATGGGTGAAATCTGAACTTCAGATCAGTTGAACTTCGTTTGCGCGATCGAAAGAAATATTGCAACACTTTCCATTTGGTGTTTGTATTGGGCTTTCGATATATTTGCTGTCCTTATATATATACTTTTTGTAGTGCGTCCTTGCTTGTATGTATGGGCATTCATTGCCATTCATACCAGGGATCGATCCCATTACCGAACATCAGATGTCAGAGATAATAAAATACGAAAGCTTGAAAAAAGGCCGAAAGAAAATGGCTGCCATAGGTCATGAATCATGTTTCTGGTAATAATATCAAACAGTAGTTGATCAGTAGATGGATCTGGAATTTCCTCGGAAATTATACTATCGATTTTCTCATGACGTCTCTCTCACCAAATCAAAATGTGTGCATGAGGTAATCGCTTTTGCCGTTCAACATAACAAATCCAGCAACGCTTGGGACCGAATACGTATAATTTTGTAATAAAGTTCATTAAAGACCTCAATTTTGGACAAATATTGTGTTTCGGGCAAAGGTGTTATTTCCTGCCACTTTGTACTACATGTAAACGTGATAAACAAACACGGCCGTCTGCACTCGTCCACGAAAGTCATAGCATCCTGTATGTATTATTGCACGTGACGTGGACAGCCTACGCACGAAGATGGTAGAATTATGGAGTTACCAATTTCGGCGGTGTCGGTGTTGCTAGTGATATCGTCTCGCAAGTGAATGTATTCTTCCGCACGCAGCTTCTGTAGAAGCACGCAAGTTTGTTTTATCATGATTGACGACAATAGCGTCATTGGAACTTTAAAATTCGCGCATGTGTGATTTGAAGAATTTCATTAATTCATTGAGCTCATTCAATAATATTAAATAAAAATAGGGCGTCTAGCTCGGTGACGATACACCTGGCTCTATATTTTTGCTAAAATACAGATATTGGTCCAACCGAATGCCTAGATACCTTACTACACTTTTCACATCTAACGGCCGTCCCTAGATCGTCGGCGTACGCACATAAGTGCGGCATGGAACCTATAAGATCTGCAGTGAATATTGAGAACAAGATCGGCGAACCAACCGCTCCCTGTTGCAGACCATTTTTGATGTCAAAGACCGTGATAGAAGTTACGTCGCCACTTTTCAAGACCAACTTTCTACCTATTATCATGTCATAGATCATGTATAGCAATGATTTGCTTATGCCGAGCCTGACCAGCTTGAGGAAGAGGCCCTCTAACCAAACGGTGTCGAACGCTTTCTCCAAGTCAATCAGACAGGCACCCGTGCATTGCTTTTTGTCTTTGTTCCACTGAATGTCGGATACCAGATTGGACGCGGCATGTATAGTTTCATGCCCCGCCCTGAATCCGAACTGGTTGTCCGGTTTGATTTTATTTTCCGCAACCCATTGTTTCAGAACTCGAATGACTATTTTTTCAAAAACCTTGCTTATGCAAGGAAGAAGACTGATCGACCGAAGATTTATCGGGATAGATTTGTCTTTATCCCGTTTAGGGATTTGTTGCACCACAGCTGTTTTCCAGTGTGCCGGGTAATAAGCATTACTCAGCGCATTATTGAACAGTGTTGTGTAAATCTGTACGGCTTCAGGGGGAAGATAGCGAAGCACAATATTTGGTATACCATCGATTCCCACCGACTTTTTCTTCTTCAGCGAGTTAAAGATACCCTGACGATCTTCTTGAGAAATCAAGATGTGATTTCCATCATTGGCGACGGCATTATTTGCCATGTTATCGTCACTGAACCTGGTAAAACCAGGATTCTCAGATCGCCATTGACTTATCTCGTTTCGGAGCTCGAAGTGGTTTAGCGGGGCTGTATGCTCCAGGTCGTGATTCGGCCTACGAACCTCGTTGACCGTATACACTCGCTGAAACACAACACCAATTGCTTTCACCTTCTCCTGGGGATCTTCAACCACGAAGAAGTCGTTGTCTAGTACTGCCCCATCTGGATCGATGACAACTGAAGTCAGTAGTTGTTCGTTAATTGTCGTTCTGGGAAGTCTAACGGCCTGAATGTCGTTTTGATCTTTCCTCCGAAATATTTTATTTACTTGTGGGAACATACCCGGCTTGTTAGAACGTACAGCCCGGATCTTATTGCCCCAGTGCAAGCTTATGGCCTAACTATAATTGATTCGTATTAACTGTTGGAGGTTCTTGATCTCCGATTTCAATGACCTGACTTCCGCGTTTTGTGGGTCTGTAAACCGCCTGTGCAAGAGTTTGAGTCTTGACAGCAGCCTACTTTTGTGCACGTGAAGTGCATCGATGGTAGCATTTCGATAAATATCGCTGTCATCGATTTTTACTACCTTCGGAATAGTCTTGTCCATGGTACGTTTAATTACGTCGTCCATTTGTATGAGGTACCTGTTAACCTCTTCGTTCGTCAGGTTTCTGTTTGATGGAGGATTGATCCCACTCGAACGTAGTTCTGTGGATAACGTCCTGGAGAAGCGAGGCCAGCGGACCTTATTGTAATTATAAGGATTCCTCTGGATATACTCCTCCAGTTCTTCCACCTCGTTCGGGAGCTGAATAGCTGCGAAGAGTCCGCAGTGATCACTCTCGTACTCAACCGCAGTTAAACAGTTCCGCGTGCGTCTTTCCACGTCTAGTATAGTCAGTCGTCTGTCGATCAGCAACAGATCCAGATAGGATCCGGATCTGGGGTACGATGGCCTATCAGTTGCAAGCAAATCTAGCTTGAACTCAATATTGTGCTCTGCCAACCAGTTATACAGTGGGGTCCCCCTGTCGTTATGCACTCTATTGCCCCATTCTCTATGCTTGGAGTTCAAATCACCAGCAATGATATAGTAGTTTTCCTCCGAGCTCAGTCGAAGGCTAGTGAAAAGAGTATCTAGTTCTGAAATGAAGTTACGGTTGAGTGCAGGATTGTCAGCTGCGTAGATCGCGATCACATATAACCGCTTTCCACCCTGGAGAGGAATGCGTGCAATACACGTTTCTAGCACTTGAAATCTTTGCACTTCACTGCTATACCTTATGACCTTATGACAGAGGCCTTTTTTGATTAAGAGAGCGACCCCTCCTCCTCGCAAGGATTGGGGCCGGTCTCATCAAACTACGTGGTAATTCTTGTACCAGAGTGTGCGCGTCTGGTTCAGCTTAGTTTCGCTGGCCATTAGCACGTCTGGATTGTGAGTTTGCATAAGGTTGCCGAGCGTTAATTTGCGTTCTGTCCTAATCAGCGAATTCACATTCACTGCTAGGATCTTAAGGTTACTAGCTGCGTGCGCAGCCATTAGACCGATGATGCGTTTGGCACGGCAAACACCGTCGAGTAGATTAATTCTACTCGCACTGCTTGCTCTTGGAACTGTTTCTCGAGCTGAGCGATCTGTCCCTGGATAGAGAGCAGTATCGCCATCATATCCACATTCGCTTCAGGTTGCCTGGCCACTGGGACCGGGGTCACCTTCGGCACTGTCTGTTGTACCGGTCGCCTTTCTGATGCCATTTGGGCGTAGGAGACGGCCGGCGTAACAGTGGTAGCAGGAACACGGGGCACTGGCCTCGATTCTACCATTTTGAGTTATTTCTTTGCCTCTATACTCTTTCTAATCTCCTGGACTTTAGGACATCCCCGATAATTAGCAGGGGGCCCATTGGTCTTACAGAGTACGCATGTAAGCATAGCCCTGTCCTCGACTTTTTCCTTCCCTAAACGGCGTTCCCCTGGATTGTGGGTTTCTGCGCATTTGACGCAGCGAGACTCCATGTTGCTGTTCGCGAGCACATTGGAGTATGTGCTTCGTCCTTATTAATGTGTCCCATTTCACAGACAAGGAGCCTGAACGAGTCATTCGCTTTAGGCTCTGTATTCTACTGTCTGGGGTGACCTGAACAAGGAAGAACGGAAGTTTCCTGTTCTCCCTTCTCGTTACCGCAGTGATGAAGGGCTAAACCCCAACGAACGTGACATCGTCGCTCTGCGCCTAGCGAGGATAGCGAGGATATCCTGGGGATCAGTAGCGGGATCCACATTCTTCAGGAGCATTGTCTGTACTTTTTCCCCTTTTGGGGTATACGAGAAAAACTCGGCCCCCGCCGCCGCTAGCTTTTCTTTTTTGACGCGGTAATCTGCCACTGCGGAGCAGTGGACCGAAAGCCTTAAGGGCCGTTTATACTTTAAATAAAACGAATTTTTTGTGGCCAACTTACATAATTTGTCCACCTCCTTCGTCTCCAGTCCGAAGACGTTGATGGGCGGGCATCTCTTCTTCTTGGCTGCGGCTGCTGCTGCTGGTTGCTGCTGCGTCTGCTTCTGATGATGTCGTTGTTGTTTTTGTTGCTGCTGCTTCTGCTTCATTGGTTATTGTTGCTGTTGCGTGGCAGGTGTGGAACGTTGCCCCTTTGGCAGCTGTTGGAAGCGTTCTTGTTGCTGCAGCTGCTGTTGCTGGTTTTGTTGTTGCTGCTTTTGTTGTTGCTGCTGTTGTTGCTGCTGTTGTTGTTGCTGCTGTTGTTGTTGCTGCTGTTGTTGCTGCTTCTTATGCTGCATTTGTTGCTGCTGCTGCAGCTTCTTTAGCCGCTTTCCTAGCCATCAGTTTATTTTGGAGGGCTTTTATGTGAGCGTCAAGCTCCTCCCTTTCCCTCTGGCTCTTCGTTAGCTCTTCCCTTTCATTTTCTTCTTAGTCATCCAAATCGGATGACGTTAATGCTATGAAGGGATTCTCACTACCGCCGTAGGAGAATCTCCCCTCGCCCTCCGCTGACTCGTACTGGACATCAACAAGGGCTTTTCCACGCTTTTTTATTGCGTGTAGTTGTTGCAGTTGCGTTTCGCAAGCCGCTGCAGTTTCTGCTGTTTTTCTGCTTGTTCTTGCTGCTGCTGGTGCTACAGCTGTAACATCGCCTGAGGCTACAGTGGAGCGGCGTTTTACTACAGTTGCCTGTTGTTGTAGCCTCCTCCGTCTCTTCTGCCGCGTTCTAGCCCCTCTCGTCGTTCTAGCCACCGGTTCATCGTTTTCGTCCGCTTTTGAGAGCGCGGACCTCTCAATTTCCTCCATCTCGTCGATATCCCTCACTAACACTTTGTGTCTATAAAACCTTACGGATGGAGAAAAAAAAAAGTTTCGTGTGTTTCCCTCAGGATTCGAACCGGGCACAGCGAGTCCACGGCCGATTATTATTTTTTTTTTTTCCTTGTAATTTGGTTTTTATTTAATGAAATATACTTACTTGCTAGACAAAAGTACTTAAATCTAGCTTAACTAACTTAAGAATTTACAAATGTTCTTAATACTAACCTACTGACCCTATGCGGGTACTCTAAGCTAATCTAATGTACGTTATAAATGCGCCTTTAGGCTTAATCTATGTTTTTTTTTTAGTCTTTAAGACAATCTTTTAATGAAATTTTTCATTTGCCAACAAAATTTTCAAAAAACTTGGCTAAACTAAACTTACTTACTTAACTACTTAAACTACCTTATACTAACTTACCCTAACATAAAACTTAAGACTATCTTAACTATATCCGTAACAGTACGGACACATGCACCAGGGCGTATATTTTAAGTATATGCCTAACATATATATTTTATACGCCGTGGTGCACCTTTTTTTTTTCTTGTTAGAGTTTTTTAATTTTTTTTTTTTTTGGATGGGATTTTTTGTTTTTTAATTTTTTTGGATTTTTTGTTTTTTAATGTTTTTGGATTTTTTGTTTTTTTTTTTCCTAATAGCTACCTTAAACCTATGTAAGTTGGCCACCATGGTCAACTATCTGGTCATCTTGAAAAGCCAGCGGTGGCGGAGACTGGTTTTGGTGTAACCACCAGTAAAATTGCCGTTCTTTGGCAGACTCTTTCCTGTCACGAGCGGGGATCGCTCTACTGAACCGAAGAAGATCCTCGTGGGTGCGAGCGACAACCAGTTCGTATTGGAGTCGCCTGTCCACTGTTTGGCGTACGACATGGAAAATAACAGGGCATCCGTCTGTATCCTGTATTAGGCCAATCGTGTCTAAATAAAGGAATGCCGAATGCCGAGGAATAAAGCCGTTAAGGCGCACCCTTTCATGGTACATGATATTGGGGTAATAAGCCCCAAAGATCAGACTGTTGGAAGAAGCCCTAGCCCGTGCAATGTGCCTTCAGATCAGCTTAATAATAAAATTATCTATCCTGTTCAAGTTTGCCTCGTTGTACAGGACCTCGTTAGGATAGAACTTCTTGTACAACCGGAGACAAGTGCGAAGACATTGTCTCTCGAACAACCTCATCTTTTCCATCTGGGAAGGACTCACGTTGAACCACAGGGGACAACCGTACGCCATAATTGGCCGGATGAGGGCCATGTAGCAGATTACGTTCACCCTGGTATCAAGTTGGCTGCTGTAAAACAACCTCCTTGACGCAGCAAAGGCTTTTCTGGCTTTCGTCAGAGCAATATCTATATTTTTGTCAAAATACAGATATTGATCCAGCCAAATGCCAAGATATCTAACTACACTTTTCACAGCTAACGGCCGTCCTTGCGGGTCAACTATGCCGAACTTGCGCCAGTTTTGGCGCGTATCCCGCGGTGCCGTGTACAACGGGGTCCTGAAAAGGGTAGTTTCACACTTCAGGAAGTTGATAATCAACTTCCAGTCGTCGCAAAATTTCTGAATTTTTTCGAGATCACGCTGCGACAAGATATTTATTAATTCGACCTTCGGACCTGATCTGTACGCTACTAGATCGTCGGCGTACGCAATTAAGTGCGGCATGGAACCTATAAGATCCGCAGTGAATATTGAGAACAAGATCGGCGAACCAACAGCCCCTTGTTGAAGACCATTTTTAATGTCGTGGTAGAAGTTACGCTGTTACTTTTCACGACGAACTTTCTACCTGTTATCATGGCATAGATCGTATAGAGCAACGGTTTACTTATGCAGAGCCTGACCAGCTTGAGGAAGAGACCCTCCAACCAAACGGTGTCGAACGCCTTCTCCAAGTCAATCAGACAGGCACCCGTGCACAGATTTTTGCTTTTATTCCATTGAATGTCGGATACCAGCTTTGACGCGGCATGTATGGTATCATGCCCCGCCCTAAATCCGAACTGGTTGTCCGGTATTATTTTATTTTCATCAGCCCATTGTTTCAGAACTCCTATGACTATCTTTTCAAAGACCTTGCTTATGCAAGGATGAAGACTGATCGACCGGAGATTTGTCGGGATGGATTTGTCTTTGTCCCGTTTAGGGACTACTGCTTTTTTCCAATGCGCCGGGTAATGTGCATTACTCAGCGCGTTGTTGAACAATGTTGTGTAAATTTGGACCGCTTTGGGGGGAAGATGGCGAAGCACAATATTCGGTATTCCATCGGTTCCCACTGACTTTTTCTTTTTCAGCGAGTTAAAGATACCCTGAAGATCTTCTTGGGAAATCAAGATGTGATTTACATCGTAGGCGACGGCACTATGTGCCATATTATCGTCACTGAACCTGGTGAAACCTGGATTCTCGGATCGCCATTGACTTATCTCGTTGCGGAGATAGAAGTGGTTTAGCAATGCTATGTTCTCCAGATCGTGATTCGGCCTACTAACCTCGTTGACCGTATACACTCGCTGGAACACAGCACCAATAGCTTTAACCTTCTCCTGGGGATCTTCAACCACGAAGAAGTCATTGTCTAGCACTGCCTCACCTGGATCGATGCCAATTGAAGTCAGTAATTGTTCGTTGGGTGCCGTCCTGGGAAATCGAACGACCTGAATGTCATTTTGATCTTTCCTCCGAAATATTTTATTTACTTGCGGGAACATACCCGGGTTGTTGGATCGCACAGCCCGGATTTTATTGCCCCAGTGCAAGCTTATAGCCAAACTGTAATTTATTCGAATTAACTGTTGGAGGTTCTTGATCTCAGACTTCAGTGCCCTGACTTTCGCGTTTTGTCGATCTGTAAACCGTCTGTGCAAGAGTTTGAGTCTTGACAGCAGTCTACTTTTGTGCACGTGAAGTGCATCGATGGTACCATTTCGATAAACATCGCTGTCATCGATTTGTACTACCTTCGGAATGGTTTTCTCCATGGTTCGTTTTATTACGTCGTCCATTTGTATGAGGTACCTGTCAACCTCTTCGTTCGTCAGGTTTCTGTTTGACGGAGGATTGATCCCACTCGAACGTAGTTCTGTGGATAAAGCCCTGGAGAAACGTGGCCAGCGGACCTTATTGTAATTATAAGGGTGCCTCTGGACATGTTCCTCCAGTTCTTCCGCCTCGTTCAGGAGCTGAAGAGCCCGCAGTGGTCACTCTCGTACTCAACCGCAGTTAAACAGTTCCGTGTGCGTCTTTCCACATCCAGTATAGTCAGTCGTTTGTCTATCAGCATCAGATCCAGATAGGACCCGCTTCTGGGAAAGGATGGCCTATCCCCTGCAAGCAAATCTAGCTTGAACTCACTATTGTGCTCTACCAACCAGTTATACAATGAGGTCCCCCTGGCGTTTTGCACCACGTTGCACCAATCCATATGCCTCGAGTTCAAATCCCCGGCTATGACATAGTAGTTCTCTTCCGAGCTCAGTCGAAGGCTAGCAAATAGAGTATCGAGCTCTGAAATGAAATGGGGATTGATACATGCCTTGTCAGACGCATAGATCGCGATCACATATAACCGCTTACCACCCCGAAGGGGGATGCGTGCGATACACGCTTCTATCGCCTGGAATTTTCGCACTTCACCGCTATACACGACCTTATGACAAAGGCCTTTTTTGATTAAGAGAGCGACCCCACCAGCTAGGTAGGCTCGGTCTCTTCGAATGATATGATAACCACGGCCGATTACACAACCTCCAGGCTACTGGTTCTTATAGCTTTTTGTGATACTTTGCGCACTTTAAATTTATACTTTTTTTTCTCACTTTTTCGCTAAAGCCGCAACACGTTTTTACACATCGGAGAACTGTGAACGACTGATCGTTTTGCTTTGTCCTCTGTGACACACTCACACACAAATGGACCATATTTTTGTTGTTACTTTAGTAGTTTAAAGTTAAAGTTTAAAGTCTTTACACATCGGAGAACTATAAACGACTGATCGTTTTGCTTTGTCCTCTGTGACACACTCACACACAAATGGACCATATTTTTGTTGTTACTTTTGTTGCAAGCGTCTTTGCATAGGGCTTAATAGCTTAGACGTGTCTTCAGGGGTAATTTTTTTCCCATTCTTCCTTAAACACAGTGAACCCTGACCTTTTCTGCTATGTGTATATATTTCTTGTACATTCAAATAAATCACACAAATTTTTTTACTCACTGCGTTGTGATACGTAACAAATGCAGAATGCAAAGTCAAAGTAACGCGACACTTTACGTCAAGTCAATGACTTGCGCACGTTTGAATGAAAGTTGTATGAAACGGAGGTAGCGCCACCTGTCATTCAAACATAAACAATTTCGTTCTGTTTGAAAAACGAAGAAGAATGGTATTGTATTGAGATACAATTAGATAAAAATAAAAAAAAATCCAAAATCACGAATTGTGGCTGGGAGTAGGAGGACAATTTGGGGTTATTGGTATGTTTTGATGCCAAATCTAAACAATACAAAAAAATAGGAGAAAAATAACTAGATTTACTACCAAATATACACAAACATTTTCATAAAAATCGGGCAAGCCGTTTCGTAGACACAAGACTACTAACTCCGTCCCACGAGATTTTTATATATTTAGATGTAGATGATATAGCAATTATAATGACGATGTTTCCTACCCATGCATATAAACGCATCCTACCGTACGATTCGAAGAATGTCATATGCATCTATGTACCTAATCATGCCCTACTATATATTCAGTTTCTACGATAAATTTCATTATAGTCATTTCAAAAAAAAAATACTTCGGAAAACAGAATATGAAATGTTTACTCATACAAAACAAAACAAAAAAGAAGTGTTATTGCCTATAAAAAAAAATAAAACAACTCCAGCCAAATTTGAACATAGAAACTGCAGAGAGTGTGAGCTACACACCAACCACTCCACCAACGGACCCGATCAATTTCAAGGGTTTTTTCGTTCACGTTCGGTATAGGTGGGACATACTTACATCCATATCTGTTTATATAACTTAACACCAGCAGACGGGGTAAAGTACACCTGCACGCGCGATCCCCGAAATGAGGAAACGCTGACCAAGGGTCTGGCGTATTCGCTGCATGTTGAATCGTTCCCACGACAGCAAGTAACGTCAGAAGCTGAGTCAGGGAAAATAGGACACAAAAGTAAGCGATCGAAGAATTGTTAGTTTAGTTTTTAAGTAAAACTCAACCAATAAAGACACAAGGCATTCTGCCTTGACTTTTTTTAATAGCACTCGGTGTAATTTTAATTAAATGGCTCTCAACGTGGGCTGCTTTCTGCAACACAGTTTTAATTCTGCGAACACAAATCGTGAGTGCTTAGAGTCAGTAAAACGCGAGTAAACGATAATTAAGTGAAAGTGTTCGCAAGAACAAAAAAAGTGAACGAGTGGACACCCAAGCCACCGTTTAAAAAGTGTGTACAACCAAGCCACTGCCTAAGTGAAAATATCTGTGAAAAAGAGTTGACAAGCGGACAACCAAGCCACTGTCAAAGAAGTGTGGACAACCAAACCACCGCCTTAGTGAACAAATTTATAAAAAATAGTGGACGAGTGGACAACCAAGCCACTGTCTTAATAAGAGTGGATAACCAATCTACTAAAAACAGTGTAGTGTTAGGGAAAGGCCCCCTAACAATTCCAACAACCAAGGAACAAAAAGGAGTCAGTAAATTATCCTGACAGCCGCCCTGATCAGCAGAAGCAGCCTCAACCTTCTAAACCTACTCAACAACGTTAAGAAGACATGTCACCGAAATTAATCATATTACTGTAAGTTATTAATAATTATTAAAGTTCATATATATTTAAATCATTCCTGATTTTGTGAAAATATCAAATAGAAAATTGTTTCTCATATACCTTTTTTTAAGAAAAAGTCTGTAAAACATTCGTGACACATTTTTTGTAATATCTTTGAAAAACGTCGAATCCTAACAATTTAATAAGCCCGGCACGTCTAGAAGTGCCCCAAGATAATGTTGCAGCTCCTCAAGCTCCTCCAATTCGTCCCCCCGCTCCTAATGGAATCAATGAAGATATGATAAGGTTAATTTCACAATTAGTGACCGAAACACTCCAAATACAGGGACGGCAACTTTTTAATTCTATCATGAATCCCGCATCCGATATTAATAATAATGTAGATCAGCCGATAAATCTGGCTAACGACAGAAACTCGTCTGACTTGGACAAAATACCCGAAATGGTAAAAAGCCTCGGTGGCTGGGTGTTGTGGGAATCGGGTAGGCACTGAGTGGCGTCAACCTGGCGATGCCCAGTGTTGTAACTTTTTCTACACACCAATTGTGCTTATTTTACCTCCAAGTGGTAGCCATCCGGTACTGCTTGTAGTTCACCCGAGCTCAACTTGCCAAACTTATAAGTGCGACCTCTTGTCCTAGGGGTTACAAAAAAGGAACTGGCCCTCCAGGTTGGGGGTTGTGCAGTCGCGGTAACTGCACGGCCACACAAAAAAAATATAGTTACGAAGCAACAACAAGCCTCGGAAACGGATGATTTTACTGATGACGAACCCTGCAAACGATATACTGACAACGATCTTCGGATCTGTACGTGGAATGTAAGGTCCCTTTATAAGCCACGTGCAGCCGAACAATTAGCGGAAGCCCTAGACTGCTGCAAGGCAGATATAACCGCCGATGGACCGGGCAAAAGAAGGATGAAAAACTGTGATATATATTACGGTGATTGCTACAAACAACAAAAACAGCGCCTATTTGGATGTGGATTTGTCGTTAGAGGCAGACTTAGGCAAGAAGTCCTATCGTTCAGGTCCGTGAACGAGCGCCTCACGACAATTCGCATCCAGGCTAAATTTGCCAACATAAGCCTTATCTGCGCACATGCCCCCACAGAGGAGAAAGATGACGACACCAAAGACAGGTTCTATGAGCTCCTGGACAAAACTTATGAGCAATGCCCTAGCTACGACATTAAAATTGTCCTTGGCTAGGAAAAGAGAACATCTTTGGTAGTACGGTCGGGAAGTACAGCCTACACGACACCACATCCGATAACGGATTTAGGCTGATCGACTTTGCTGCGGAGCGAAATGTTGTAGTAGCCAGTACAAGATTCCCACATCTCGATATTCACAAAGGAACATGGCGATCGCCTGATCAATCAACAGTCAATCAGATTGATCATATTGCTATAGACGCAAGGCACTCCTCCAGTATCATAGATGTCCGAACGTTCCGAGGCGCCAACATTGACTCGGACCACCACTTTGTTGTAGCTAAGGTAAGGTTGCGGATATCCCGAACACCGCCAAGACAAAGAAATACTGTGAGGAAGTTCAACGTCAGCCGACTACAATCGCAAGAGATTGCCAAATCCGTTTGCGATCGTGTCTCCCTTAACCTCTTAAGAAATCCTACGCCGCCAACATCAAGTATTGAAGACCAGTGGCAGCATTGCCAAAAAGCCATCAGAGATGCCGCCTCTGATGTGCTGGGTTTCAATCCGCCACCACAACGAAACCCCTGGTTTGACAACGAGTGTCGGCAGGCGAATGCAGCCAAGCAAGAAGCATACAAAGCGGTACTGCAAAGAAGGACAAGAGCTGCTCGGGTGCTCTACGAGCAGAAGAGGAGAGACGAACACCGGCTTCTCAGGAGAAAAAAGAAGGAGCATGAGAAGCGCGCGATCGGCAGAATAGAGGGAAATTACTGCAGGAATGAGGTAAGGAAGTTTTACCAAAGAGTAAAGTTAACCAGTCAAGGTTAGTAGTTACTTTATGTATGTTCTGGACCAGGAAGTGGTTGTGTTGTTTATGTTATTTTATGTATGTTCTGTACCAGTAAATGTGTTGTTTCAGTGTGTCGCGTGTCAATGCGTTACTTTATGTATGTTCTGTACTGGTAAGTGTGTTGTTTATGTTGTTTGATGTTGTTTAAGTTGCTTAATGTATGTTCTGGAGCAGGGTGTATATGAGTTGTTTGGATATGCCGACGTGAGTTGATAGTGTGTCGGGTGTATTTCTTTGGTGTTTTGTCGTGTGCCATGTGTGGATTAATGTCGGCGTTGTTTGTTTGAAAGGGTGCCGCTGTATATGTATGTTCTGGACTAGTAAGTGGGTTGTGGTTAGTCGCGTGGCAGGTGTGTCGCGTGCCAATGCGTGGGAAAGAGTATTGTGTAGGTGTGGTGTGTGGTGTGTGGTGTGGCGATGTTTTGGCTTGGGAAAGGGGGGTAGGGGGGTAGTGTTTATCATGGTTGTGGATATTTGTATATATTTCGTTATTTGTTATATTTGTTGTTTTTTCTTTTTTTGTCGTTTGCCATGTGTCATTCAACTTGGTAGGCAAAGGAAGTAGATATAGCAAAGAGTGTGTGTGCGAGGTCTTTGGTTGTTCCCGAGCGATGTTGTGGGGTAGGTTAGTGAATAAAAGGTGGTGGATAGCAAGTATTTGGGTGTACATAAGATGATCGTTGACAAGTTCGGAAGGAGTTTCAATCGGGTTCAAGCTTCAGAAGGTGGTCTGCAAGGTCTTCCTGGAGAGGGGTTTAGACTATTGCCCACGGGTGATTTTGATCTGGAAGGAAAATGTTTGAGTAATGTTGGCAAGCCAAAGCGGTTACATCAGGCTGTCAACAAGGAGTACCTGGATGATAGTATAGATATTCAGAATAAATCCATACTGATACTTCAGCAGCGTGTAGACAATATGGGGGAAAACTTACAAAAAGAACAAGGAAGAGCACTAAAACTTCACTTTAGTGGATACTTTGATGGTGATCATAAGACTTTGAAGAATCTGAAAGAACCAACTGATGCCAATGATGTCAGTACAAAGGGCTATGTTGATAATTGTGTAAAAGAGGCGTATAAAAGATTTCTCCGCGGTATGGATGCAAAAATTGAAAATCATGAGAAAATATTGCGTGCGTATATTGATGATCAAAACGCCCGTCTCTTGGATATATATGAGAGTTATGAAGCCAACAAAGATAAGAAGGAAGAAGATACCTCAGCTAAACTTTATAAAGAGCTATTAGAAAGGAATGGTGATATTAGTAAGAAAGCAAAATCATTTTCACCCATATAAATTCAGGCGACTGTGGTGTCAGCTGGGTTAGTTAGTAAACTAACTTTGCAGTGAGCAGGAATGTTTTTTTCGTGAGAATCTAAGGGAAACGGATAATTGTTGTACATGCGATGTTGGATGGACTGAAATAAAATTTTCGAGATAATTATGAAATTTACGCTACTCCAGATGATGGAGCTACTTGTTTATTATTTTGAATGCGGACTGGTAAATCATCATTATCATTATTAAGTGAAATAAGATTTTAAGTTCCATTTCAGCATGTTAAATTGCAAGTGTTTGGAGGCGAGGTGACGATGTATGGAAAGGTGTTACCAAATACGAAAGCAAGGTGAAAGTCTAATCGCTATCCAGATTATTGGTGATTTGGTGATGTCAAAACGTTAACGCCTGAGAAAATTAAAGCATCTGAAAGACAAAAGAAACCAGTAAGACAAAAGCACCCTTATTAGGAACTAAAACACATTTTAGTCATTAGTTTTATAATGCCCCCATGCAAGGGTGCTTATTCCATCGCTTAATATATATCTTTTGGTATCTTTATAACTTAAGGCTAACTTTTTTATTTTTTGTGTATACATGTTATGTAATTCGCTTTTAAAAATAAACATTGATTTATAAAGATATTGTTTCTTAAATAAACATTTATGATAGTCTCTTATATTTAATGCGCTTGTTACCGACTTTCTTATTCCCTTTCTTCACTTCTTTATTAGTATCAGTGGAGAAGGAATACATTTTAGCTCGTAGTCCAACAAACTCCAACATTTTGTTTCATCATCTTTATCTCATCTATCAAATCTCGAAATGTTGGGATTAATGATATCATTATAAATGTCAGCATAGAAATCATCGCTCTTAGACGAATAAATGAATGAATCTGTATCCATATAGTTCAATTGAACAGAATCATTAAATTTATCTTTGATATAATCATAATGAAAGTCATACATTAACCACTTTGAGAGTTCCAAGACAAGAAAACCTAAATAAATGGGTTTATTGAAAGTGACTTCTTCGTGGTTCATTTGAATTGCACACAGGTCTGCTGAGAAAATCGATATGCTATTAAAACTGGGATGAGCAATTAATTTTCGTGTAGAATGTTCATTTCGTTCGCCAACCCATTTTGTCACTAACTTAACAGATCTTCTCTTTTCGATATTTTCCATTGTCTTGCCATAGACACTATTATTCATAAGCTTGAAAAAATTCTTCTCAAATTCATTGGAGGCTCTTTTTCGGTACTCAGTATTGAGTGAAACATATTTTTGAAGCCATCTGGATTGATTAAAAGTCAGAACCCTATGCACTTTTGTAAGAGCGAGACCATGTTTCATGCATTGTTGTAAATTTTGAATGGAAATTACGTACTTTGTTTTCGGATTTAAATTGGCAGTGAGTTTGGTATATTTACTTCCCGGAGTAATCATGTTTTCCGAGCAAAATGGCAGATCATTATGAATGTCGTGCAGTGTTGACGGATAAATTAAATCTACTTCCAGCACGCATCCAATTTCATTATTATTATAGCTTGAGATGTGCTCATTTGTATACGTTTCTACATTGACCCAATTAAAATTATTGTATGGAAGTGGTTGTGACATTCTCAATGTATTTAGTATTTGCTTTAGCGTATCTGTAACTACACTGACATAGGCCTCCTCTAATGCCTTTCTTAAAGAAATCGTACATTTCAAAGTCAATGAGAAGTTCCAAGTTAATTTTGGTAATTTTAAGCATAGCATCCCAAGATAAACTAGGAGCGGTATAATAGTGGCATGGATCTAATTCATAGATTTTAATGCAAATTTCTCGAAAATTTTCAAATATATCGGCTAAAAGTAGTACGCTCTGTAGATAAAGAAGCATATAGTCTTTTAGAGTGGTACATTTGAAATGATGCCATACTTGTTGAGCATGGTTCTAATCCTCTTCTGAGCATACTTTTCCTGTAAGTTTATTGAAAAATGAAACAATCTTTGGCAGTGATCTTTCTTCAAAGCGTGACCATGAATCTATATAATCATATGGAAATATGCCTTTCGTAGTCATTAATGTAAAGGAGTCTTCATTTTCAAAAATCTTCTAGTATTCTTCAAATTATTAATTGCTAAATTTGCTGCCAATAAATCTAAGCTAGATTGAAGAAATCTGTTCGAATCCAAGAACCCCAATTCTACAGTTTGCTGTGTTTGCTCATCTATAAATATGCGTTTCGAAAGTGAAATGTAATTTTCTTTAGTTTGCGGGATTACTGTAATGCGACCATTAATTTTGGCAAGACTTTTAACAAAAAGATGACAGTCATACCCAGAAAAATTGTGCAATGAAATTGGGAAATATTTGGGTACACGAAAAAGTGCGTTACATTTTTGATGAGCAGGTCCTCTATATTGTCCAGTCAAATGACAATGATCCCTAACTCTTACATCGGTTAACTTAAAACTATTCTTACATATACTGCAAACAGGCATAGAGTTGAAAAAATAGGTTTCCAAGTCAGTCAATGGAATCATTGGTTGTGGTTTCTGTATAACTTCTGTGCACAAATATTTTACGTCGTTCACCAACATTTCCACGAAACGATCCGGAGTGTTTTCACCTAATAAAACAGTAATAATAGAAACGGATATTTTTTTTTTTAGATTGTACTTACCAAAAAAATGTTCTGTATTTATCATATTTGTTGTCGAATGAACACTTGATGTAATAACCGAAAGCACATGGGATATGAAGTTGAATATCTGCTGTTGATGGTGATTCTCTATCTGGATTAGTTTCGCACTGATGAATTGGTTTGAGGATTGACTCAAAATCTGCGTATATTGCGAATGGTACTTTCAACTTACTTCTTTCAACTACTTACTACTTTCTTCTTTCAAAATAGATTTTATTGTTTTTCTCCGTTGGCATACTTGTTTTAATTTTGCTGCAAGAGTCGTCACTTTATGTTTATTCAATTTCTCAAGAGTGGTGAAATTCAAAAGACATCCATTGCATAAATGTAATTTAATGCAATTTTTTGTCATTTGGTTTCTTATTAGTCGAGAAATGTTTTTAATGTATACGTAATGGGAATTTCCGGCTTCATTGTTCAAGAATAGTAGGTTGATATGACTGCTCTTCTCCACTTGTGTGTGATAATATGGTCCAACGATGTTGTCGTTTTCATAACCAAAGATATTGATGCTAATGCTTGGATTGTTGCTCTCAAAGATTTTCACGTCTATAATCTTTAGGGGAAAATCCAGATTAACAAAATTTACGGGCACATTATTAATCAGAATTATCTTCGCCGTTATATCCGATATTCTGTATGATGATGTTCTTTGGGGATGCATGGTTATTGTTTCGTCTACAGCCGAAATAACAGCCCATTTGAAGCAATACTCATCACTGTTTTCCACATTGATGCATGCCTTTTTGTTACTTAGTTTTCTTGGTAGCTTGAAATGCATGGCTCCCTTCAATGGTTGATACTTGTTGACATTTACTTCGATTCTTGTAAATGAAAGTAAAGCCCATCCACTGTCCTTTTCCAGGAATTCTTCTAGTTTTGTCTTGATATTATCAACCATATCGCTTAATTGGCTCGGTAAATCTTCTTCACTGAGTGTGGTTACAATCTGGGTCTGCATACTTTTGGAATCAATGGTCAAGTCATCATCGTCAGATGAGCTCTTGATGAATTCACAAAAGAGTTCAATATTGAATTTGAATGCTTGCAAGCGTTCCAATTCTGCTCTTAGCAATTCCAAAATCACAATATTGTTGATGTCAAAGAGTTTTTCTGCATTTAGAATACTTTCGTCGGTAGTTTTGATATAAAAACTCTTGACACTTAAATGCCCCTACAATGACACAAACATTATTCTTGAGTAATTGTTGTACCTTCAATTTGTGGGAGTTCGTCCGTTGATGATGTACCCATTTACTTTCCTCCATCTCTTCATCGCAAACCCGACGACGTCTGAAAATGGTTTGTTTCATCCTTTTTGATGTTGAGGCAACATCACTCGGTGCTGGTACTGCTGCTGCTGCTTGTGGTGCTGCTCCTGCTGATGAGTTTTGCTTGTTGGGGTTCACCTTTACCGAGGAAAGCATACACTTTTTTAAATGCCGCACAAGGGAGGACTTATCCCAAAAACCCTTATCACAAACTTTGCACGAAAACATTTTCACTGCTAACACTTTCAATCCTGAATAGAAACTAATTCTTATTATCGAACACCAAGCACAGAAATTAAAAATGAGAAGCCAGAAGAATAGTGACTGTGGAAAAAAAGACGCGAACATAAAAAAGAGTGAGAAGAAAGGAATTACCCTGTTGAAATATGTGGAACAGAACTGTGGGAAAAAGAGGTCATTCATTTTAAGAACTATACACTCTGTTAAAAGAATAGCAAAGGAAGAACATTGGGACAAAACTGTGGAAAAAAAAGGATGCAAAAAAATAAACGAAACTCATTTTTTCCATTCAATAATCTTTATTATTATTATTTTTTTTACATGTTTACATGTTTCGCCTTAGTTCGCCATTATCGTCCAATACGGGTCGGATGTCCACATGGCCATCTGATCCCATAGCCCCACGTAACTCACCATATATAGGTGGTTCGCTATAGTTTCTATGGTTCTGTCGCTCATTGTCTGGTAACGCTGCGGCAGGCAGAGCTGAAAAAAAAATATATATATATATATAATAATTAAAATATATAATGAAGAAAAGAAGAGACTATTCGCCAATATCCAGCATGATTCTTGGCCCGTACTTCGTTCTTGTTTTCCTGTTTTCCGGGAGGCTCTTAATGCCTTTTATCGGAGCGTTAAGCTCAATTGCC
The DNA here is from genome assembly GCA_907269125.1 of Eristalis pertinax. Taxonomy (NCBI): domain Eukaryota; kingdom Metazoa; phylum Arthropoda; class Insecta; order Diptera; family Syrphidae; genus Eristalis; species Eristalis pertinax. The sequence goes on from OU026145.1 coordinate 90,859,365, forward strand.
GCTGCCTTTACTGCTGATGGATCCATATTGTATCTGACTAATGTCAATGTAAAATTTGATCGTCATTTTATACAAATTTATCGTGCAAAAAAAAAATGCGTGTTCTTATCTTCTGCTGCCGAACATATTGGAATGCCAAACACTTTGCAGTTTTCGAATTTCAAGTTGCGTATATTTCTCTTTAGTAAAATAACAAACAGCGGGAGTTTACATCACCAGCCAATCTCTATTTTTTGGGTACAATTGCGAATGCGATACTTCTCTTTAGTAAAATAACAAACAGTGGAAGTTTACACCACCAGCCAATCTCTACTTTTTGGATACCATTGCGAATGCGATACTTCTCTTCAGTAAAATAACAAACAGTGGAAGCTTACACCACCAGCCAATCTCTACTTTCTGGGTACCATTGCAAATGCGATACTTCTCTTTAGTAAAATAACAATCAGTGGAAATTTAAACCACAAGCATATGTTTATTGTTCTAATCGTTTGTACAGTAACATTAATTTCTTTATTCTAATCAGTTTATTTTCAATCATAAAGCAAGCACATGTATCTGGACTCTCTTTGCAAAGATTTGATGACCAAGGGCAATTTTTGAAGTGGCAGCCATAATTAGATATGGCGAAATTCACATTCTCAAATTTCTCCTCTAGAATTGCATGCTGATGTTTCTTGAGGAATTGTAGTATTTCACCAAATATAAGTGATGTATCCATGATAGCTGACGATTCAACGCGTACTGACTCATCAGTGTATGATACTTGATTCGCGAAGTTCCTCCACAATTGAATTTATTTCATCCTGGAGATTATTGTTGCCGGCTGCTTCGGACGCGATCAAGGTTCTTAAACGATTAACTAGTTCATTCGGATCATACCAGTAGACATAATCAATAGGCTTTTCAGAATACATCATGTTGTTGTAACCGCTTCCAGTTTTCTTTGGTCTTAGAAGCGGTTTGATAACCTCATTAAATTTGTAGCCTCTATTACCTTTAACTTGCGCAGTACTATCGTGATTTTTCAAATGCGCACCTGTTTTCTGTAATATATTGAGATACTCCTCCAAGTCGTGTTGGGTGAATGAATCTGCTCTAGGTTTTCTATTGAAAATTAATTCGTAAAGACCTTGAGTAAAAGGTTCGCCATCAATGTGGAAATTTTGTTGATCATCGGTAAAAGTTGATCTACCAAATTTCATCGAATTTGATTCGTCATCTATATACGGACCATAGATTTTGTCGTGATCTGATTCGAATTGATTGATTGGGGTAGTTTCATTGAAATTTGTGGGGGTTCTAAATGAAAACTGTTCATCTGGGTCGTTCTTGAGCGGCCTTGGGGTAAACGGTTCATCTGTTTTAAACGACTCGGGACTTGAGGGCTCCTTCTTTTTCTTTATTATGTTATTCTGTTTTTCCTCCTTTGAATTCTGGACGATTTCCTTTAACGGTTCAACTATTGGCTTAAAAGTGTTTTCCAATTCTCCGTTGGTAGTAATGTTCGTGGATTTGAGAAGCATATACTTTTTCCGCAAATCCATTTTTGTCTTTATCAGATCTTTCAGCAATTTCTTATTCATAGTGCAAACAAACAAGTCAGAGCGGTTTAAAAAAAAAAAAAAAACAGATCTGTTTTACTGACTGTTTTGGAAACAGGTCTGTTTTGGAAACAGGTCGGTTTTGCAAACAGGTTGGTTCTGGAAACAGGTTGGTTCTGGAAACAGGTCGGTTCTGGAAACAGGTCGGTTGTAGAACCAGGTCGGTTGTGGAAACAGGTCGGTTTTGCAAACAGGTCGGTTTTGGAAAACAGGTTGGTTGTGGAAACAGGTCGGTTTTGCAAACAGGTCGGTTTTGGAAACAGGTTGGTTCTGGAAACAGGTCGGTTGTAGAAACAGGGCGGCACTGGAAACAAGACTTTTGTGGTGGACAGTTTTTGAATAACTGATCAGTTTCATGGAATTACAGTTTCTTTAAAGCAATTATTATAACGTCCTTTCTCTACTTGTGCGTCCTTGTTAATAATCAAGAACCCATAGGTAACCTTCCAACACTCTATACACATTTGCCTAAATTGATTGAATGACATGTCCGAATTTACATGATCATTGTATATGTGCTTAAGATTGAGCTCATCTTGTTTAAATGCGATTATGTAATTTGCGTTATCCCGAGACAAATGCTTTGGAATGTGTGTATATGATTGACACAAGTAAAAGCTATCCACATCATTATGGCGCCCCATACAGAAGTATTCACGAATGTTATTTTGCTTATAACAGGCCACATCATCAAAGATTATTATGGAATTGCGTTTTGCCTCCGACGGGGGCATAATGTCGCAATTATTTGAAAATTCATTGTACTCCATACCTTTGATGGAATCAATTAGTTCTTTCAAGTATCTATATTTTGGTTGATGTAAGGATTTCGAAAAAATGTAAATTCTCTCAAATTTCAATCCATGTGAATCTAAAAGCATGTTGAACAGAACATTAGTCTTGCCACAATTTGATGGACCCACAATTATTCCCCGAATACTATTTGGAAAGAGTTTACCATGTTTTCTCTTTTCCTCAACTACGCTACTATCGTAGTTTTGGACTTTTATTACACTTTGCTTGATGAACTTCATGTTGACTACTGAAATATTCAGTATAAAAGTACTCATCTTATAGCTGAGGAAATCATTTTCAATCAAGTTGCGTAGCAATAAATTATATTTATGATTGATTACTGTCAGGAACACTTTAGTCGAAAACACACCTTTCAAGGGTATGGACTGCTGCATAATTTAATTGATAGATTAAAGTTTGAATTACATATTCCATCGTATAATTTTTGCGGAACTGGAGCCAAGTTAAAAGAAAGTCTTGCTAGGGGTGATCGAGGTGTAAATCCATTGGATGAAGCCTGTCGCGAACACGATATTGGATATTCTAATAACAAAAACTTGACTGATCGTCACATTGCCGATAAAATTCTAGCGGAAAAATCCTGGGAAAGAGTAAAGGCTAAAGATTCATCCATTTCGGAGAAGTTTAACAGTATACTGGTGACGAATAGTATGAAGGTTAAAAGGAAACTTGGCATGGGTTGCAAGCGCAATTTATTTAAGGCGGTCGTAAAAGAAGTTAAAAAGTCCATCAGGTCTCCAAATACTGAAGATCCAAACACCATTGCAATGACAGCCTTACAAGCAGCCAAAAAAGTCATCAGAAAAAAACGCATCAGAAAAATACCATTGCGAAAAGTTGGAGGATTCTTACCACTGTTACCGATATTATCAGTTTTGTCAGCCGTGGGAGCTCTAGGCGGAGGAGCAGCAGGTGTGGTTAAAGCAATAAATGAATCAAATGCAGCAAAGAAACAACTGGAAGAGAACAAACGACATAATCATGCGATGGAAGCAATGAAGATTAAACGAGGCAACGGTCTTTTTCTACAACCACACAAAAAAGGCTTTGGACTTGTCCTTAGAGCACAAAACTCAAAAAACTAATTGATCAACTACCCAATCGAACCCTCACCAATGTTGATGTAATGGAATTTGGTAAGCGATGTACATGAAAGATACACTACCCAACAGATCACATCATAAAGAGTGTGGGGTAATAAATCTGGACAATGACAGTGGTCCCCGGTCTTATTGGGTGGCATACGTAAAAAAGGGTAATATTGTGGAATATTTTGATAGCTTCGGTAACCTGAGACTTCTTTTAGAAGTTGTGCGTTATCTTGGTAAAAATATTCAATACAATTACAACAACTGTCAAAAATTCAATACATTCATATGTGGTCATCTATGTTTAAGCTTTCTACTACTAAATAAATTGAATGTGCAATAAAAACATGTTTCATTTCATTCAAAGCCACAATGTCGCTAACACTCACGTTAAGTGGAGAACAATCCTTTCCGCCAATTATTCTAAACTCGGATTACGTATGCGGTTTAGTCGATCTGCAGACATACAACTCTATACCAAATGTGGATGTGTTTAACAATTTATTTTATATCTCCGATGACGTCATCATCAGTTTACCCATGGGGTCATATGAGATTGAAGATATTAATGAATTTATTCAGCAAGTTCTCAAATTACACAACAAGGATCGATCTGATAAACTGATTGTCAAAATAAGAGCAAATAACAATACTTTAAAGTGCGAAATTAATAGCAACGTAGATATTGATTTTTCACAACCAAACTCTATTGGTTCGTTGTTGGGGTTCAGCAGGAAAATGCTTGCCGCTAACAAAAGAATATTACACTTCGAATACATATTAAAGCACAATGATTATATACAATCGTCAAATTAACTATAAAATAGCTTCAAACAACGTCAAACCTATCAATACATCATTGACGCTGAATAGAAGAACAACAGCCGTAAGACTTTCCCAAACAAATAAGCAATTCCTATTAACACTGGGCTACAAATTAAAGTAAATCATGCTCAACATATTCGAAGAACCATCCTTTGAAGACAGCATCACGAAATTGGAATATCACACATACTCACCGTTTTTGAATAATTTCGAAAAGAATGACATTATTCAAATTTGTGTGCAACATCAAAATCTTAACATCTTACCTTCGGAAAGTTATATTTATATTGAAGGTACTGTATCAAAATCTGATGGTAGTGCAATCGCAAAAACAGCACTTGTAAACAACGGGATAGCCTTCCTCTTTGATGAAATTCGTTATGAATTAAATGGATTTGAAATTGATGTCAATCGTAATGTTGGAATAACATCCACCATCAAAAATTATTTATCTTTGAATAAAAATGAAAGCGATATGCTGCTTAATGCATCTTGGTCACCAAATTCATCAATCAACGCGGATGGATTCTATTTTAATTTTTGTATCCCACTCAATAAAGTGCTCGGATTTGCTGGAGATTACATGAAAATCATTCCAAGCGGTCGCCATGATTTAATTTTAACGCGAGCACGCACCGATGCAAACTCATTAGTCAGCGGGGAAGATGAGAAAGCGAGAATAAATTTACTTAAAGTTCAATGGAAAGTTTCACATATTACAAATTCCTACAAACTAGTACTGTAAAAACCTATAAGCAATAGCCAATCTATGAAAATTGCCTTCCGAAACTGGGATCTATACGAGTACCCCGCATTACCAATCACCACCCACCACATATGGAATGTTAAGACAACCTCTCATTTGGAGAAACCACGCTACATTATTGTCGCTCTACAGACCAACAAACGTAATTTGCTCAAGGAAGATCCAACATTCTTCGATCACTGTGACGTCATCAATGTGAAAGCATACTTGCGACTTTCGAAACTCCTATCCAGAGACACTTTCAAATCCCAAGCCCCAATCTTTATCATTGATTGCCGACATCAGAGTGAAATAATTAAAAATGGCCCCGTCGATATTCGCATTGAAACATATTACCATTACCTGCAACTACATCAGCATACTGTTTAATGCTACATGATCGTTATAAATTATAATCCCCTGACACAAACTGTCTCCCGAGGAAGTGTAAGTCAGTAGTCAATCATCTGTAGAAACAACAACAACATGCATTTTATTCTGGATATTCAAGGATTTAAAGGCCCGAAAAATCAATTCATTGTAAAGGAATTGGCTATCCTACAACAAGGTCATCATTATCATTTAATTTTATTGCCTCCTTTCAACTTTGAGCAATTGCCATTTGAATTGAAGAAACAAGGTCAATGGCTCTACCAAAATCATGATGGACTGATGTGGGATGGGGGATTCACCGAATTTCGAAAGGTCAAACAATATCTACGTGATGTTATTCAACACACATCGGTATACGTGAAAGGCACTGAAAAATCCCAATGGTTAAAGGAAATACTTCAGAATGAAAATGTTGACGTAGTCAATGTAGAAGATATTGGATGTCTTAGTTTTAAAGAACTAAAACATCTCTACCCAAATTCCGTAAAATGTTTATCTCATTCTAAATGTTGCGCCCTTCAAAATGTCTACATGTTAAATAGCTTTTTATCTAATAAAATAAATTTATAAAATACAACCGTCTTTTGTTTTCTCATTTATTATCGCTCAGGATGAGCAAACGAAATGTTGTTGAGGAGCTGCATAAACCTGCAAGAAGAAATTTTAGTAGACGCCGAGTAATTATTAAGGGTTTTTATGACTTGTGGCAGGCCGATTTGGTAGAAAAGATACCTTACAGCAATCAAAATAAAGGCTTCAAATTTTACTGACTGTAATTGATACATTATCAAAGTATGCATGGGCTATTCCTATCAAAAACAAAACTGGGTCATCTGTTACAGAAGCCATGGAATCCATCTTTACCAACTCAAAAAGAATACCAACGAATTTACAAACCGATGATGGAAAAGAATTTTTCAACAAACATTTTACAACTCTCATGAATAAATTAAAAATCAATCACTACTCGACATTCAGCACCCTGAAAGCATCAATTGTGGAACGCTTTAATCGAACCATTAAAGAAAAAATGTGGTTAGAATTCAGTTTTAATTCCAACTACAAATGGTTAGACATTTTGAAAAATATTCTGCACACATACAACCACTCCAAGCATAGAACAATAAAAATGAGACCGGCTGATGTAAATAGAAAAAAATCCAATGATCTGTTGACCACGGTCTACAATCACACGAAAGTATTTATCAAGGGCAAATTTAAAACTGGTGATCAAGTACGCATCAGCAAATATAAGCATGCTTTTGAAAAGGGGTACACACCGAACTGGACAACAGAAGTATTTACCATTAATAAAGTTAATGTCACCAATCCGATCACCTATTCACTGAACGACTTTCAAGGTCAACCAATTCAGGGGTCCTTTTATGAACTGGAACTACAGAAAACCCATCACCCAAATGGTTTTCTAGTGGAAAAAGTACTCAAGAGCAAAGCCAATCAAATATTTGTTAAATGGCTTGGCTTCACAGACAATCATAACTCTTGGAAACTCTTTATTTATATTATAATCATATGGTATGCTTGCTTTACATCTCTCATATCTATCATCTCATCGCAGTTTGTCAACTGCTCATTTTCACCACTTTCGGTACTCCCAAACAACATCTGCTTAACAAAGCTCGCATGTATCTTAGTGTATGTATGTAGTAAGGTAAAAAAACTGAAACCGAGCTTCAAATTCCTCAAACGTTTCTTACAGGTGAAACTTGAATCACCCTTTACCATACACTCGTCAAATTCTTCAGAACGCCTCTCGTAATACATTTCCTATCATGTGCTCTTGCCGAACTCATGTCCCAAATACTTGCTATCCACCACCTTTTATTCACTAACCTACCCCACAACATCGCTCGGGAACAACCAAAGACCTCGCACACACACTCTTTGCTATATCTACTTCCTTTGCCTACCAACTTGAATGACACATGGCAAACGACAAAAAAAGAAAAAACAACAAATATAACAAATAACAAAATATATACAAATATCCACAAACATGATAAACACTACCCCCCTACCCCCCTTTACCAAGCCAAAATATCGCCACACCACACACCACACACCACACACCGCCCACACAATACTTTTTCCCACGCATTGGGACGCGACACACCTGCCACGCGACTAACCACAACCCACTTACTGGTCCAGAACATACATATACCGCTGCACCCTTTCAAACAAACAACGCCGACATCAATCCACACATGGCACACGACAAAACATCAAAGAAATACACCCGACACACTAACAACTCACGTCGGCATATCCAAACAACTCATATACACCCTGCTCCAGAACATACATTAAGCAACATAAACAACATCGAACAACATAAACAACACACTTACTTGTACAGAACATACATAAAGTAACGCATTGACACGCGACACACTGAAACAACACACTTAGTGGTACAGAACATACATAAAATAACATAAACAACACTAAAATAACATAAACAACACAACCACTTCCTGGTTCAGAACATACTTAAAGTAACTACTAAGGTTATAAAGTCCGAACCGAAGCCTGTAATGATGATCAAGGGAACATCGTAGTAGAGTCACAGTCGATGCTGAGGATATGGAAAAATCATTTCTGCAGACTGTATAACGGCTACGAAGAACCAAATCCCGCTGTCAGGCAGAACGAACCATTCAACCCCAATGAAAGGGAAGATCAACAATTCCGTCCACCCCACCCAGATGAAGTGAGGATTGCCATATCTAAACTGAAATCCAACAAGGCTGCGGGAGCTGAAGGCCTACCCGCCGAGCTTTTTAAAGCCGCAGGCGATGATTTGGTAAGGAGCATGCACCAACTCATCTGTAAAATATGGTCGGAGGAAAACATGCCCGATGAATGGAACCTCAGCATTGTTTGCCCCATCTAGAACAAATTAGACCGTTCGAACTGCGCTAACTACAGAGGCATCAGTCTCCTAAGTATCGCATACAAAATCTTATCTGCCGTACTGTGTTAGCACCTAAAGCCATTCGTCAACAACCTGGTCGGTCCATACCAGTGTCGCTTTAGGCCAGGAAAATCCACCATCGACCAAATATTCACACTGCGGCAGATTTTGGAGAAAACCCAGGAGCAACAAATCGATACCCACCACCTCTTCATCGATTTTAAGGCCGCGTATGATAGCATCTATAGAGACGAGCTATACAGAGCAATGTCTAGTTTTGGCATCCCTACCAAACTCGTCCGTTTGTGTAGGATGACGATGGAGAATGCACGCTGCTCCATCAAGGTCGGTAAAAACCTAACCAAGACTTTTGATGTCAAAAAAGGATTCAGACAAGGCGACGCGCTGTCATGCGACTTTTCAACATCGTTCTTGAAAGAATTGTTCAAAATTCGAACGCCAACACCAGATGAATAATCTTTCAGAAGTCCGTCCAACTACTCGCGTTTGCCGACGATATTCACATTATCGGAAGAACGCAGCGTGATGTCATTGGCGCTTTTATGGGTATTGCAACGGAGGCCGCGAAGATGGGTTTAGCGGTAAACGAGGGTAAGACCAAGTATATGCTGTCAACGAGAAAGGGCACCCAACACCGACGTCTCGGTCAGAACGTCACAGCAGACAGATATAACTTTGAGGTAGTCAAAAACTTTGTCTACCTAGGCACCGCTATCAATTCAGACAATGACACCAGCGCTGAAATCAAACGAAGAATAACTCTTGTCAATCGCTGCTTCTTTGGTATAGGAAGACCGCGACTCAGGTGGCGTATTACGGAATATTGTCGGTTATCAGAAATAAGATCACACCATTGAATTGGGAAAAAATATCAAAGTGCCTTACGCTGCATTATGCAGATAAAAGGGACTTAGGAACCTTAGAGTACCAAATGACAACGATGGTACAAGGTAACAGTTCAATTCCCGAATTCTATCAGGCTGTCTACCATCACCTGTCACTTATCTTAAACAAGTTAGTGTCAATGGAAATGAGCCAAGAGTCAATGAACAACATGACTCAGTGTTATAGGGACAAAGCCCTTGACACTTTTGTCAGAGGCAAGCATTACATTTATGCTTGAAACTGCAAAACGTTGATTTTATAACTCAGCACGCAAACAATTCGCAGTCTAGCTTTCGGAAAACGTTGAACCAAATACCGCCTCCGGTTCCCCCAAGGAAAAACATCGGGACCAGCACCAATTCCTGCCCCGAGACGCGAATTTCATCCGGAATTACTCCATAATCCGCGAAATCCCCAAAAGTTCTATAGGGAGCCATATCATCAGAAGAATCAACACACGCAACAACGGCCAACGGCAAATCAACGCCCGTTTCCTCCGAAGGTAATGGCCGTCGACTTGCCCATGAAATCTCAAAAGGTTAACTGCCAGAACAGACACCGTAACCAACAATCTGTTCCTCAGAAACCACAATATACGCAACAGGTTCATCAGCCGCACAATGTGCAGATAATCTACCACACGGAAGCACCTGATCCAAATGAAATGACAACGAACGAATACGAGATAGAACAAGAAGACCAAATGGTATCATAGCAATTCACGGAATCAGAACGTCCTAACCTTTGAATTTTGCAATTAATAACATTGACCACTACAATACCATTGACCAATACAATTACACTGACCACTACAATAACATTGACTACTACAATAAAATTGACCACTACAATAACATTGACCATTACCTTTTTCACAGTAATTTTTACCATTTTCACCAACAGTATTGGCTGATTGACATTACGAATCATCGATTATGCGGCGACAATCCAGGTAAATCCAATTAATTCAGAAATTCTTCATTGGTACCGGTATAAACGGACTTAACCAATTCACTAGTTATTTTGGATTGTATAGCGAAATTCAATCTATTAACATCGTTATCATTCATCAACTCTGATTTTTATACTGTGCTATGTCAGGGAATACACATTCAACCAATTCGTCTGCCATTCATTTTCAGTTTAGTTCATTTTTATTTACTTAATTCATAACAAACACTTAAATACTAGACAAAAATGCTTAAAACTAGTTGGACGAACATTGTTACTACTTCTAACTTGCTGGCCCTAGGCGCGACTCAACCTAACAATACATTTACAAAAGTAAATAAATATAACTGCAAATTAAGATTAGGAAAATTATAAAAAACTTAATATCAGAACTGATTTTACTAAAACTTATATACTAACATACATACTACCTTAAAATAACTTAACTACCTTAAGCTAAACATACATATGAATCAGACCGTGTTTGTCCAAATGAAGGAATGCTTCTGGGGGGACGAAGCCGTTTCATTTTGAATCAGACAGTGTTTGTCCAAACGAAGGAATGCTTCTGGGGGGACGAAGCCGTTATGACGTACCCTTTCGTGGTACTCAGGTAGTAAGCTCCAGAGATCAGGTTATTGGCTGAGTTCATCGCTCTGGCAGTATGGCCTCGAATCAATTTTAACAGGAAATTGTCCACTCGTATCAGGTTCGCTCTGTTGTATAAAACCTCATTGGAGTAGAATTTTTTGTACTGGGACTCTGGTGTTCTGTAAAGGCGAAGGCAATCCCTAAGACAAGCTCTCTCAAACACCAGAATCTTTTCCATCAAACTTGCAATAACGTTGCATCACATGGGACAGCCATAGGTGAGCATAGGCCGAATGAGGGCCATGTAGCAGATTACCTTCACCCTCGCATCGAGTTGGCAGTTGTAAAACAGTCCAGAGCAGCATCTACATGTTTGTTAAAATATAGATATTGATCTAGCCAGATCCCCAGGTATCTGACTACAGTCCTTTGCGCCAATGGTTGCCTGTGACGCCCAACAATTGAAAACTTTCGCCAATTCATTTTTGTATCTGCCGAAGCCTTATACAACGGGGTCCTGAAAGTTTTTTTGGTTTCCGACTTCTGAAAGTTGATATTCAACTTCCAGTCATCGCAACATCTCATGAATGAGTCAAAGTCACCCTGCGCGAGAGTAGTGATGTCCTCGATCTTTTTACCTGATCTGTACACGATCAAGTCGTCGGCGTACGCAATTACGTGAGGAATAGAACATATCAGATCGCTCAAGAAAATGTTGAACAGGATCTGCGAACTAACGGCACCCTTTTGGAGACCATTTTTTACTTCAAAGATGCCTGCAGAGGTCACATTGCCATTCTTGACAACGAACCTTATACCGGTAATCATAATGCCTAGCCCAATGAGCTTGTAAAAAAGTCCTTCTAACCATACGGTGTCGAAGGCCTTCTCCAGGTCAATCAGGCAAGCACCCGTATATTGTTTCCGGCTTTTGTTCCATTGGATATCCGACACCAGTTTCGACGCGGCATGAGTAGTGTCATGCCCTGCTTTGAAACCGAATTTATTATTAGGAATAATATGTTTGTCCTCTGTCCAGTTGGTCAGAGCTCTATTTATAACCTTTTCAAATACCTTGCTGATGTTCGGCAGGAGACTAATTGACCGGAGGTTGCACGGATTCGAAGAATCTTTACCTCGCTTGGATATGGGTTGCACAATCGCAGTTTTCCAATGTACATTATTCAGAGCATTGTTAAACAGGATAGTGCACATATTAACCACATCTAGGGGGAGATGTCTTAGCACAATGTTCGAGATCCCGTCGATTCCAACTGACTTTTTCTTCTTTAGTGATTCGAAGACCGCTTGAAGCTCTGTCTTCGCTATGAACGGGAGATGAACCCCTTCGTCGGCGATGCCATTATCTGCGAGGTTATCGTCATCGAACACGACAAAGCCGATGTTCTCAGATCGCGGACACTCTCATTCACCTTATACACTTCCTGAAAGAATGCACCTAGTACCTCCATTTTTCCTTGCGGGTCTTCGACCACAAAGAAGTTATCGTCGAGTACGGCGTTATCTGGACCAATACCTGCTGTAGTCAGTATTTGTTCATTGTCCGTCGTTCTGGGGGGCTTAAGACACGGAAGATCGCTATGCTTACTACGAAAAATTTGCTCAGGAAACATGCTCGGGTTGTTGGATCTTACAGCCCGAATCTTATTGTTCCAATGCATGTTAACAGAAATTCTGTAATTCTGGACAATTAATGTTTGTATGTTTTTGATGAGCGATTTCTGTGTCCTAATTTCCACATCACGTCTGTCAGTAAACCGCCTGCACAAGGTTTTTAATCTTGACAGGAGTCTACATTTTCGTTGATGTAGTGCGTCAATTGTCGCATTGCGGTACAAGTTGTAATTGTTTGTTCGTGTATACCGTGGTATAGTACTGTCCATCGTTCGTTTTATAGTCTCGTCCAATTGTATTATATACATGTCAATCTCCTCCTTTGACAAGTTTCTATTGGACGGTATGTAGAGCGCATTTGAGGAAACTGCTCTCGTCATTTGTCTAGAGAAGCGAGTCCAGCGTGTACTACAGTAATTGTAGGGATACGTTTGAACAAACTTTCCTAATTCCGCAATATCGTTGGGGATCTTGATTTCGGCACTGAGTCCACCACTGGAGTTGGGCCGGTCTCTTCTATTAACATAATAATTACTGTGCTCCAATGTGCCTCTCTGAGTCAGCTCGGTTTCGCTAATCAGAAATAGCTCTGGGCTTTGATCGTCCAACAATCTAAAGAGCTCGTTTTTTCGCAGGATACCTATCAATGCATTTGCATTCACTGTGAGGATCCTGTAAGAGCTCTCCGTTTGCGCAGCCATCAGGACTGGTGACGTGCTTGGTTCTGCAGGAGCGCCAGAATTTGGCTTACCTGCTCCTTACGTCTTTCAATGGAGGATTTCCAATCGGGCGTTGGATCGTGTGATCTTAGCACTAAAGGTTGCTGCACTACCTGCGGCAGCTGCTGCTCTCCCGTACTCCTCTGACCAGACGCCATTTGGGCGTAGGTTACTTGAGGGGTGACGGTTATGGCTGCCCCGAATGGCTTTTTCACTGAGAACCGTCTTTGCTTTCCGCTCTTTTAACTTAGGGTGCCCCGCGTATCCGCAGAGTACGCACTTGAGCTGACTTTTGTCAGCTACTCCCTCTTTCCCCAGCGGGCATTCCTCCGCCTTGTGGATTTCACTGCACTTCACGCATCGAGGCCGCATTTGGCAGTTCGACGCGGCGTGCCCCAACCTTTGGCAACGGACGCATAGGATAATGCTGTCGCGACTTCTTAAATTTTCTGAGACGCAATCGTAGTCCGCTAATGTTTTCAGCTCATTGACAATGAAGAACGGTAATTTCCGTCCCTCTCTTTTTGCCTTGGCTGTGGTGAAGGGCTTGACTCCGACGAACTCGAGACCGTCACACACTTGCTCTTTGAGCAGTTGGAAAATCTCATCCGCTTCGAGCGGTACAGCGATCTTTAGTAATTTTGAATGGACTTTTCCTTCTTTTGGTGTGAAGGAGAAGAAAACCGTCATCGAACGCTTTAGACACCTCTTAAGAGATTCATGAATCGCGGAAGCTTCCTAATGACCGGCAATACGGTTTCCGTAGCAACAGGTCCACTGGTGATCTGATAGCTTATCTCACCGAATAGTGGAACACATCTTTGCATAATGCAGGCGAAAACAAGATCGTTGCACTTGATATTTCTAAGGCATTTGACAGAGTTTGGCATCAAGCTCTTTTGTCGAAAATGCGTGCATATGGTATCGATGAATCTCTTCTTCTATGGATTAGAAATTACCTTTCGAACCGTTCAATTCAAGTTGTTTTGGATGGGTTCAAGTCTGATATCTACAAAATAAATGCTGGTGTACCCCAAGGCTCTGTTCTGTCTCCGACACTCTTTCTCATTTTTATTAATGATCTCTTGTCTGCTACTTCTAATCCAATCCATTCCTTCGCTGATGACTTTTCATATTCGTTCCGAGACTCACGACCCTGCCCTTCGGCCGTAGAATTGGAACGGCAGCGTATGTTAAGCTCCTTGAATTCCGATCTTGACAGCATAATTAACTGGGGAAACAACAACAGAGTGGAATTCAATGCTTCTAAAACTCAATGCTGTCTGCTGTCACTCAAGCGAACCCTTGTTAATCAGCCATTATCCATGAATGGTGCTTGTGTCGATGAAACCGGAAAGCTTTCCATCCTTGGTATGTGTATCAACAGAACACTTAGTTGGAACGATCACATATTTGAGGTCGCCAAAAATGCTGCGAAATGCTTAGGTTTCCTTAATCGATGCAAGAAATATTTCAGCCCCTCTGATTTGGCTTTCATTTATAAGGCGTATATCCGCCCCAAGCTTGAGTACAACGCTCATATCTGCCAAAAGCGAGCGATAAAACTTATAGGAGACAACAATGTCGCAAAGTCATTAGACTCGCTCGAACATCGACGTACCGTTTCTTCTTTGTCCGTATTTTATCGCTATTTCAACAAACAATGCTCAAGTGAGCTAGCCAACTGCATTCCTCCTCTCCATGAATTCACCCGCAACACTCGTCTCGCCAGGAATGCTCATCAGTTTACCCTTAAGCCTACTTTCGGACGCACAGTTAAATTTAGAGACTCGTTCTTCAGCCGTACTACGCGAATTTGGAATGCTCTTCCCAGCCCTATATTTCCCACAGACTACAACCCGCAGATATTTAAGACCAATGTGCACAGGTACCTCCTCTCCCTTTCTCCCTCTATACCTTTGTAATAAAAACGCACGTAGTATCTTTGATGGTTCAAGTCGAACTGACTGGCGTTGACCAAGCATTGAAACAATTTGTGGCAATACGCCACGTCAGCAAACACGCGCGCATGCAGCGACGTGAGCAATATGATACACCTGGAGAACCGTAGGTAGTGACGGTTCTCAAGGTGTAAATATATGCTATTTAGGAGGTTTCATATTGACTGCCAAGGAATAATCGACCTTGGTTCCCAAGACAAAATATGATGAGGATATTATTACACCTTCCTCCTTCGGAAGTATGATTTTAATTTCATTAAATTATACTTGATCAAGAGCATGAGTTCACTTTGTCTTTATTGAAAAAAAAATAACGGAAAAAATTTCTTACAAAATGTGTGTTTTCAAAAATGATATATGTAGTTACATTTTGCATATATGTACGTACATATATGTTTATTCCAACTTAACATTAGAGATAAATGATATTAACTTAACAAAGAATATTACATTGTTCTTTTTTTTTTTATTACTACTCTTAACATTCTTATGTTTAACATTAAAATGAACTATGATATATGATAGTAGGTAATTTTCATTAAAAAATTATTTTTTTTTGTATAAGATTGATATAAGATTTGATAGCTTTTGCTTTCTTAATTGTTTTAATTGAAGTCTTATTTAATATTTATTTTTCGATAAGTTTTTTAAGCCTATTTTTATGAACTAACAACCGTTTACAATGTCTATCTTCTATAAGATTTAGTTTCTAACACCTTATATGGACCTGTGAAAGCGCTATCTAACTTATGACCTGCTGTATTTTCTAACAACACCAAGTCTCCTACATTAACTTTTAGCTCTTTTGCTTGTTTATCATATTGTAGTTTCTGTTTCATTTTCGCTTTTTTTATAAACGTTTGGGCCCGTAAATTGGCGGACTGTAACCTAAACTTAACTTCTTTATCATAAAAGTCAATATTGTATACTGGGTCTATAGAGTTTTCATTTAAACACTCAAGGGAGCTTGGATTTTTACCAAATACCAACTCAAATGGGCAGTAGCCATGTACGGCCGATGGAGTAGTGTTATAACAATATGCGAAGAATTGTGACCATTCATCCCAATCGTTTCTTTGGACCGATATGTAGGATCGTAGGTATTCATTAAACGTTCTATGGGAACGTTCTATAGTACCTAAGGTCTGGTGATGATACGCTGTTGAAGTTTCCTTGTCTATCTGCAGTATAGAGCAAAGTTCAGTTAGAATTTGATATTTACATTCGGTTCCCATGTCAGTTATAATTTTCTTCATGGGACCGTACTTCAACACAAAACCTTCAACAATGGCTTTTGCTACTGTTTTTGCGGTTTTATTTGGGATCGGTATTGCAACAAAATACTTAGTTAAATCGCATGCCAAAGTTATGGCGTATTCATTATTTTTCTCTGTTATAGGTAGTGGACCAATGGTGTCTATTAACACAACATCGAAAGCTTTTTCTGTTGTGGGTGTAATTACCATTGGCTCTTTAGTTTTGGTCAGGTTTTTATTGAGTTGGCAAAGTTTACATGACTTTACGTACGTTTTGATATCTTTTGTCATGTTACGCCAACGATAGTCACGTCTAATTTTATTTAATAACCTTGTAATCCCTGGGTGGCCTCCCCAGATTGGATTATCGTGGTACTTTTTTATGATTAGTTCTTTTTCCTCAATAGTATAAATCGTTATCACTTTGGGCGTTCCTTAACATCGTTGACCATGGTCTTTTCAAAAACTCTTTCGTTTAGTGATAACTGTACTTTTGTTATATTTCTGGTGCTGGCTTCTTTTTGAAGCACTGGAAAGAATTTGTCTAAACAAAGTTTTCCATTAACATCGATTTCTTCTAACTTGAGTGAACCAATAATTTTTCTTCCACGTTTAAAATAACAATGATTTTGCCCAAATTTAAGTTGAGGACATATCTTAACATCTCTAGGGTTAAGTATTTCATAAACTCTCGGTTCATTTGCGTAATAAGTTACATTCGTATTGGTGGAATTTGAAGTATTCAGTTGTTTTTTCCGAGTGTTTTGACGAGTCGTTACTTTGAATATTTTATTTTCTGCTCTAATGGTTTTAATATCACTAAAATCTATTCGTGAAAGAGCATCAGCTACATAATTTTCCTTTCCCCGAAGATATTGTATTTCAAAATCGTATTCCTCTAAATCTCATCGTATACGCATCAGTTTGGATGATGGGTTCTTCATTGAAAACAAGTACGATAATGGTCTGTGGTCAGATCTCACTAAAAAAAAATTTCCATAAATGTACGCTTTAAAGTGGATAATTGCCCAGTGTATAGCTGTTAGTTCCTGCTCAATAGTGGACTTATTGCTTTCACCCCTTGTGAAGGCTCTAGAGGCATAAGATATGGGCATGTACTTTTCACCATGTTGTTGAGTAAGTACCGCCCCACAGGTATGTTTGCTTGCATATGTTATTATACAAAATTCTTGTTCAAAGTTAGGATATTGCAGAACAGTCGGACTTAATAATTGATCTTTTAAATATTGAAAAGCAGTCTCACAGTCTTCGGTCCATGAAAATGGAACATTCTTTCTGCTTAATCTTGTTAAATGACGCTCATGTTCCGCGAAATTCGGGATGAAACGTCTATAGTAATTAGTAAAACCTTTTTGCCTCATCACCATTTTTGGGAGTGGGATAATGTGTTATAATATCAAATTTACTTTCACCAGGCAATATACCTTTATCTGTGCACCTATGTCCTAGAAAAGTCACTTCGTGACCAAAGAATGAGCATTTGTCTGGCTGCAATTTTTAATTATATTTCCTGCACAAGCGAAATACATCTGATAAATTTTTAAGCATGTGGTTTTCCGAACAACCAATTACTACCAATTCATCCATATAGAGAAAAACTTGAGATGCGGTTAAACCTGAGAATGCAAGCGACATCATTCTTTGGAATGAATTAGGGGCTATTTTCAATCCGTACGGTAATCTTTTAAATCGAAATGATCCCTTTTCTGTGGAAAATTAAGTTATATCCGGTGAGTTTTCTTCCAATTCAATTTGATGAAATCCCGACATCAAATCAAGGCATGAAAAGTATTTCGCCCTTCCTAACTGATCGAGAATATCATCAATACGGGGAAGAGGATATTTATCTGCAGAAAGTTTTTTATTGATTTGCCTGTAATCAATTACCAAACGCCAACGTTTTTCAGTTTTACCTGGCAAGTTCTTTTTTGGAACCAAAAGTACCGGACTATTGTATTCTGAAATTGATGACTCTATTATATCATCTCTTAGCATTTTGTCTACCTGTTTGTTTATCTCTTCTTTTTGGCTATGAGGGGTTCTGTAATTCTTTATATAAACAGCTGTATTATCTTTTAATCGTAATTTTTGTTTATAAAAATTATTTGTTGAAATTTTATCATTTTCTAAAGCGAAAATATCTACGAAATCGGAACATAGCTTATTTAGTTTTGATTTAGCAAAGTCTGTAAATTTTTTGTTTAACTTTTGTAGCACCTCTTCTTTGTGACTTATATTATCACTACTTGCAGTGACTATTTCGTAATCGGACAGACATTCTGTTTTAATTACTACGTCTTTAAGTAAGACGTCCTTTCGAGATACGTTTATCAGACGCACAAATGGACTTTCAGCAGAAACTATTGTATTAGCTATGAAAACACCATTCACTAGCTCTTGATTTGGAATGAGAACCTCATTTTTATATGATCTCACGTTTATTTTTCTGATTACCTCTGATCTAGATGGGATTATAAGTGAATTTTTGTAGGGAGAAGTTTTAATTGGGATACTGATGTCATGGAAATTTCTTGGACGTAATATCAATAAGTTTCGATCGCATTGGTAATCTAATATACAATTATATTTTTTTATAAAATCTAGACCCAATATTCCATCACAAGGTATTGGGAAATTGTCAGGGACAAACTGAAATGTATGTGATATCTGCTACGAGATCCGTCTCTATGTTTCCAAATGAATTAATTATCCCATGACCTATTCCACTGATTTGTATAGAGTTTAAATTATTGTAATGTTTGTTTCCGATTTTGTCATGCTTGAGAACCGATACATCTGCACCCGTATCAACTAAGAACAAGGTATGAGTACTACTAAGACTTTTTTTTATTGATACGTAGGAACTCAAGCTTAAGTTTAAGTGGTATATTTTTAAACTTGTGTCTGAATATCTTCGGGGTTCGAATTGTTTCCCTGGTCCTGATTGTTAACCAATCGGACTTGTCCTTGTCGTCTATGTTGAGACTCTTGATATCTTCGTCCCCTGTTATTATTGTTATTATTTTCTCGGCGGTTGTAGTTTCCGCCTCCAACATATCTACCACGACCACGATTGTTAAATCGTTGTTGTTGGTAGCCTCTGTTCCGTCCTCTATATCGACCTTCAGATTGATTATTTGGTGTGATTCGATAATCGGATTTCACCTTGCCTTTTAATTACCTCCATATGAGTTTGGACGTACTTGGCAACTGCCTCACTTGCGTTTGTAAAATTACTGGAGCGCGTAGTAATTCGAAGCTCGGAATTGGTTGCATTGTCTATAAGAGTTCTTACTGCAGCCTGTGTAGATATTTTCTTAGCTGCATCAGGCGTGAAGCCTTCTGATATGTAAGCGAAGTTGAGGGCCTTCGTCAAATCCTCTATTTTAGTGGCAAATTCATCTGGGTTAGTTTGTACATGCTGTGTACTTGTTAGTTTTGCCATTATAATCTCGGATGACGTAGCCTTCACTTCTGATGTTAATTTTTCTATGATCTGTTGCAGAGTGGTTTCCCCTACGATGAGATCGCGAGCAGAACCCTTTAATTTAGTTTTTACCAGGGTAACTGCTATGGACTCATGTGTTTCCTTTATTGTCTGAATTAAAGAAATCGCGTCTAGGAAACCTTTTAGATTACTAGGGTTGCCGTCGAAATTTTTGCAGCCGAATTCAAGAACTCTATTGGTGTGACAACCATTGTGAATTTTTGTTCTTCTTTGTTGGTGAAATTCAATTCCTGGCTGTAAGTAAATTCCTCGTGTATACTCAAAGGAATATCTAGTTCTATCCTGTGCTTGCTACTAACTTTAAGCAATTTATCTCTAAAATTATGAAAGATTGTTAATGCTTCTTCTTTATGAGCAGTTGTTAGTTTACTGAATTGTGCATTTAGAAGACTTCTTACATTATTGCAATTTTCTACAAGTATATTAACATGTAGTTGAACTGTTTTATCGCTTATTGGGGCATTTTTATTAATACATTTATATGATCTGTCGAATTCTGCTTTATGAGGTGAAATACTATCCAGAAGTTTGGCCCACTTATCCATTTGCAAACTTATTTTATTAAAAAATCTATACAATTAACTTGTTCAAATTATACATAAAATACATTATTACTTTAAAATGTTTTAAATTTATAGAAATATATATAGATAACATGTTACTTAATTTAATATTGAGATTAACTCCAACCTTAAAAATTGTCTTGACCCCGGACACTTAAGGGTATTAGCAATCCCTTGAGCGCGCGCAAATTATAAAAAAAAAAAATGATGCTTTACTGTCTTGCAGCTTATTGAGTATTTTTCGAAGCCTTTACTTTTTTTAATTCGTCTGTCAATATACGACAAACAATTTTGTGGCAAAGTAATCTATCCAGTTTCATCAACTGTCATTGCATCATTTCCAATCGCCAACAATTGCTTTAAAAATTCAACAGCTGATATACCATTTTGCAATTGAACACGAATATTTGTTGTGAAATAAAATATCATGTCCCCACAAATACGATAACTGCAAACATGAATTTCATCTGCGGGAGTTGATGTTGGTATAACAGGCAAAGTTTGTTGAAAATCTCCTAACAACAAAATCAAGGCTCCATCAAGCAAATCGGAATTATATAATTCCTTCAGCGTTCTTTCCAAAGCTGCAACTGATTTTTGTATGAGCCATAGTGGCATCATCTCACATAATATGAGAAGCATGCAAAATGTTGGCCATCCCAGATATTTTCCATGTTCATTTATTTGCATATTCATCGGCAGTTTCAGTGCAAAATGTGCAGTTCAACCACCTTCTAACGATTATGCTGTAATACCCGATGATATCAGCGAGCAGTGAAATGAAAAAGTTGTGACTGTTCCTCGTGGAGCATAAAAATCTAAAATACACCACTTACATCATTAACTACATGCACAATTGTTTCATGTTTGTTTATATATTGGATACCGACGCTCTCCAAAACAAAAAACAAAACATAACCTCTTTCATAATCCTGCCTAATTTCTTCGAAAACATTGACAATAGCTGTGGAACAACTGTGTGAATTGATTGACAGATGTTTCGTGATTTGTTTTGATAAAATTTCCCCAAAAGCTTTTGTGAAGCAGGGTTAGGCCTGAAATCGACGGTTTCAGGTTTTTCTGCTATGGGCAGTACTCTTAATTATATTGAGGATGTAGAAGACATTCTGCGACAGAATGAGTATAATGAAGCGGGTTGGTAGAGTAGGGTTGGTATCTTCACCAAGTCATTTACACTACGACAGTCTCCAAGAAGTTTTTCTCCTGCAAAATAATAATATTAAAACCACCACAGACGATTTTCAGCTGATGAAGTCCACAGTATTCAGAAACAGCTAACTGATAAGGGGATCTGATTATATTGTTGCTGTCGACTTTCACAATTGAGTTCCGATCTACAATAAACGTCTGTAAATCGATCATTTTCAAAAAAATTCATAATTTGGTATTTTGTAGACCAAGTTACCTAGCCTCCGGTTGAACCATGTTTCAATGGCACAAATAACATCAACACGGGAACATGAAAACAAGTACCTTAAGTAATCAAATTTGTATTTTATACTACATACATTCATTTGAAAATCAAACTTTGAGGTCCTCGCAACTCTTGGCAAAAACATTTACCATAGCTTACGTGTATTATTCATTCTTACTGTATTGGGATACTAATCTTTTAAGTTATAATGGGAAGGAACAATTGGAATCCTACTAGAGAAGAGGTAAAGTGGAAAGGGGAGAAGGACAGATGGACCTTCAGAATTACAGATTACAAGTAATACGGTATGATTTGAGCTTTATAATTGTTTAGTCTCAGCAGCAGCAAGTAGATCATCAGAGATTTCGATGAGAAATCTTTTTCCATTCTTGACGTAAACGCATCTGTATTTTACGCAGCAAACAGTTGTATCTTACGACAGTGACCAAAAGCACTGTTTAAGAGAAAGCGTGTTTGTCTCGTTAGGCTCTCATTCAATTGACTTCTGTTGTCCAAATCCATTCCTAGATCAGGAGACGTATTTTTTATTTATTATTTAATCTTATTGGAGATGTTGCATTCTAATTGCTAAGTTTTTGAACATAAAACTTTTAGTAAGGGAGGAGTGTAATTAATTCTGTCAGGGTCGATTAAATAAACTTTAAAGATTCTAATACGGTAAAGCATACACTCCGAAGAGCATTAGCTATTGGTCTGAAGCTGACAATTGATCTCCTGGGTCCAACAATGGTGAATAATACGAATTATTACGGTGCACTGGATGACTCCTATGAAAATGCGGATGTATTAATAATGAACGTTTAAATGTCATAAAAGATAATGTTCCTCCTATAGTTGTGATAAAATCAAATCGCGTAAAACATATCGCTCGGCCAAAAAATTAAGCTCAGAGAAAATAAAATCGGAACTAAACAGAGTAAATAGTGAATTCTTCACATTTTCTCGGAAGGAAACGCGAACTTTGAAAGTCATTTTATCGGGACTTGATCTTACAAGCGACAAACTTGTAAAGAAAGAACTTATTTCATCCGGAATAAAGTGCATCGACGTGAAAATTATCACAAACAAAGTTAACCCAAACGTCCACTACAAAAGCTATATTTACATTGTGTATATTCAACGCGGAACAATAAAACTAAACGAACTGAAGAAAAATCATTCCAGTTTGTTCAGAACCATAGTTCGCTGGGATTTGAAGAGACAAAAGTCAGGAAAAAATTACAAAATGTCATAACTGTCAGCTGTATGGACACGGCTCCATACATAGTCACGCAAAAAGTTCTTGTGCTAACTGCTCCGGCAGCCACAAGACAACAGAAAACAACCCGATGCGATGCTTTGCGCCAATTGTTACACAGATCATCCGATCGAAATTGCATTAGTCGTAAACAATATCTGGAGATTCGTCAAAAACTCTCCTCTCATCAACGTGCAAACAACAGCAAGCGCACACCTCCTATAATATTACCACTTTCACATTTTCCTCCTATCCCACACGTGAAACCGCTGTACCATCTCAGCACAAAACAAAATTCGACCTGCTTATCGTTCTCCACCGTTAACTGCCACGCATGGACCTGCGGAAAACCTCTCATCAGAAAAATACATCTGTAAACACTGAGAGCAACAAAACTCTTTCGAAGCAATAAATTCTCTTTTAAATGAAGTATTAGCTAAGCTTCAAACCTGTATAACAAAGTGATCAATTCAATGTAATCACATCGTTTGCTATCAAATACATTTATTCAAATTATTATGGTATATAGTTCCCTGATCATTATTACTTGGAATGCAAGAAGCATATTATTTGATATTGCTTTGGTTACGGCAGCTCACTTAAATGAAAACAAACCCTTTTCTCACCCAAACTTTAATTGTTATCGTCTCGACAGGAGTAACACAACGGGAGGTGGCGTTGCAGTCGTCATACGGAAAAAATGTTGTACATTCGTTACACCCAGGCTTACAACTGCGTTGTATTGAATCAATTGGCATAGAAATTAATATAGGCAGCAACTCTAAGGTGCATATCTTTTCTGTTTAGGGTGGAAATAGAAGAATTGATAAGATGTCTCACTTTAAGAACGACTTGCCAAAAATATTTAGATATCTAGGCGAAGTTATCCTTGGCGGAGATTTAAATTGCCAGCATCAAGTGTGGAATTGTCTCCGGGATAATTGCTGGGTTAACGAACTATATAATATTAACGAAATGCACCCAAACGTTTCTTTACTATACCCTCATGAATTTACTTACGTCCCAATATCGAAATTTAAAAGTTCTTCCACTCTAGACTTTTTTATGACTAATATTTCAACATACTGCCGTTCACCTATGACAATTTGCCTTTCACCTATGACAATTTGGGATCGGATCACAGAAAACTGTGTATCAATTTGAATCTCTTATTTGAAGTCAATCGACCTACGTTATATTATAAATATTCCGCAGCCAATTGGAACCATTTTGCTTCATTTATTAATACCAACCGTAATCATAATAATGTTATTTCTTCGCCTGTAACCACGACTACCAAAATTTATTCAATGTGTATGCATTTTACTTCGTTATTAAACTGCGCTGCCGATTTCGCAATACCTAAGTACGATAGGAAAGATATAAGTGCAATTCTACTTCCTAGTAATATTTTACTATTAATACGGCTGAGAAACTCAGAAAGAAGAAAATGGATACGTTGTTATCGCTACGACTGCTTTCTTTGTAGCACGAAAATGTTACGTAAAGCCATTGCAAAAGAAATTAATGAGTTCAATAATAAGCGTTGGAATAACCTACTTTATAGATTTGATAAATATAGTAAACCTTTCTGGAAAGTTGCACAAATTATTAAAAAAAGTGTTTTGAGTATTTCACCTCTAAGGGTGGAAAGCCAGCTTTATATTTCTCCAAGCGATAAAGCCAATCTACTTGCAGAGACTTTCTCAAAAAATCACCTGATTACTGCCGATTTTAGTGATCCTGCCGCTTCCACTGAAGTGTCTCACACAATTGACAGTTTCTAACAAGCAAATATTGAATTATCGGATTTAAGTATACTTAATACTATAAGAAGTAAGGTCATTGATCAAAAACCTAAAAGCTAAAAAAAGTCCTGGCTTAGATGGTATTAACAATAATCTTTTAAAGGCCCTACCTCTCACAGGCTTAAGGTACTTAACTGCAATTCTTAATGCCTTAGCTTAAATAACTTAGATACTTCCCCGATTGTTCGAATACAGCTTTGGTAATTCCAATTGGCAAGCCTGGTAAACCAAAAGACGACGTCAACAGTTATAGGCCAATAAGCTTACTAAGCAGGTTAAGTATGCTATTAGAAAAGATAATAAAAGAAAAGATTGTCACTCACTTAACTGTGAATAATAATTCAATTTCAATTTCAATTTGCTTTTATTCAATAAAAAATGTATCTTAATTACAATATCTGCACAGCCAGAAAAATAAGAAAAAAATTAATGGATGCAAATATACAAATATACATTAGAATAATAAACAACTAATAAAATAATGAAAGTAAAATAAAAACATACATAACACATTTTTTTGTATTGTTTTTGTATTTCATACAGTTGGTGTTGTCGTCTTCTGGTGCTGATAGTTTGCTGCGTCTGGATCCTGTATGCGGTATTGCTGTACAAATGTGCCATCATTTCGAGATTATGAATTTGTACGAGTATGATGTTCAGCATTTTTGTTGCTTGGTTCCACGATTCTGCTCTGCACTATTATACCTTGCTTTTTGTATTATTTTTTGCAGTTGTGTTTGGACCTTTTGTAGTTGTTGAATTTGCGAAGTTCTTCCTCATGCTAGATGGAAGTGCATAGGCTGCCTGGTATAACTTCTTCTTAAGCGCGTCTATATGGTTCTTCCTTTAAAGTTATAATCAACAATTAATCCAAGAAATTTGTATGTTGATACGATGTCTATGTATTTACAGTTGTCATCTTCGCTTATACGTTCATTATTACCACATCTGTGCAAGCAATCTAAGTCACGCATTTTTATCTTTAGTTTCGTTTCTGGGATATGCGGCGGACGAATGTACATTACATTTGTCTTCAGTGCGTTGATAATTAATCCATGGTCATGACACCAAGCTGAAACTGCATTAATATCGAATTGCAACATTTTTAACACTTCGTCTACGGTCCTATGGCTTATTACTATCGCTGTGTCGTCTGCATACGCGTATCCCGTACTATACTTTAGCACTGACATTAGATGGTTGACGTAAATAATAAATAAAAGCGGTCCCAGATTTGATCCCTGTGGGACACCATATGATACTTTTTTGTCTTCGCTGAAGTAGCTACCAATTTTAACTTTGAATGACCTGTTACATAGATAACTCTCAAACCACGCTAATGCCCTCTCTTATTCCTACATTTTCCAATTGTCTCAGAATTTGTTTGTGACTTAATGCATCAAACGCTTTCTTGAAGTCAATGAATAAGACCAGTGAGTTGTGTTTTTTATCTAAGCTTTCATAAATTTTGTTTGCAAAGTCTCCTAGCAATCTGTTGATACTTTTGTTTTTGCGGAATCCAAATTGGTGTTTGTTCAGGATTTGGTATTTTTCGACATATTCGTACAACATTTTTGCCAGTAGTTCTTCCATCATTTTTTTTGTCGACCACAGATAATGTATCTGTAATTTGTGACTTCATTCTTTTTCCCACTCTTGCATATTGGTCGAACTATAGACATTTTTAGCAAGTTTATACTTATGTTTATTAGCTTCGTTATCGTTGGTGCGAGAGTTTCGGCATTAAATTTCAGGTCTTTCGGACTAATCTCATCTACTCCCGCGGATTTATTGCATTTTAACGAACTAAGTACATTTTTAGCCTTTCGTATTGATACTCCATTTACATACATTGAGTTTTGTCTGCTGTTTACATGACCAACAAATGTTTTTCGGTTACATTCAAGCACAATATTGACTACTTCGGATGACATTGTGGTTGCGAACCTGTCAGCAAGGTCTTTAAAGTCTGTCTCGTTTGCGAAGTTTTTTCTTAATGTTTCGTTCAGATTGCTTTTCACTTTTTCCAATATTGAGTTTACTAACCACGTCTTTTTTGGATTATTTCTGAATTCTTGGAACTTCTGTTCATAAAACTGTGCTTTTTTTGTTCTTGAAATTTTTTTATTTAGTTCGTTTCTGTATGATTTGTATTGTATGTAATAATCTTCATTATGCCTATTGTTTCTGTACCGTCTGTACAATCTGTCACGGTCCTTACAATGAGGTTTTAGATCGGTGGTTATCCAGCTATGCCAGCATAACCGTCGATGAAGTAACAATTGTGTTCATCGTCTGTTTAAAATGAATGTAGAATGCATTAACGTCCGTGAAAGCGTTTAGTTCTTCCCAATTAAAGTTGTTTATCTTCTCTGTCACTAAACGTGTTTTAATGTGTCGTTCTTGTTCCGGTTCATTGCTTGTTATTAAGTTCTTATTCGTTCCGAGATATAAGGTGTAGTGGTCCGAGATACATACATGTCTCAATCAATGCATACTTAATTGCTCCAGCTTTTATCTTTACTAGGCTATGATCAATTAATGTCTTATTATTTTTAGTTACATCAATCCTAGTATCAATTATTATATACAAATGGCTAACAACTAGACTTATTACTAAGGTATATATGCCGGCTCAACAATAGGGGCCCGGCGAATTTCACGTGACGTGGTCAAAATTGTATCATTTTACAATATATGTGACATGCTAAATCTTATGATTGAATTATAATTTATTAATTACATATGGTTTGTACTTTATAATAAAAGGAGGAGAAATTCAGTGGGACTAGCCCCGGTAGTGTCCAGTGTTGTTCTTTTTGTAGAACTGTGTTGTGTCGGGATTGAATAAATCGTTAAATCCATTGTTGGTGATTGCCATTGTGTGAAGATATCGGTGACTGCGCTCGAGTGGAAGTCGTTGCAGTTCCTGTATGTCCTGATTGGGGTGGCTGCTAATATTATTTAACAGCTTACTGGATTGTTGAAGGATGTATTTGTCAATTGGCAAGATCTTCGCTTCTTCGTAAATCCTTTTTGTAGGGATGAATTTCAGTGTTGAAGGGTCTCTGTGAAGACCGGTGCACATTCTTAAAATCTTCCGTTCAAACAGACAGATTCTTTCCATTGCTGTGGGGTTTATTGTGTACCAGATCGAGCATCCGTACGTTATGACTGGTCTAATAAGTTGCTTATAAATAAGCAGTTTAGTCCTCTGACTAAGACCAGTCTTTCTTCGGAGCAGTGGATGTACCAAGTGTAGGGCAAAAGCTGCCCGTTTAATGATAGCATCCACGTGGTTCTTAAATCTGAACCTTTCGTTGAACAATATTCCCAGATATTTGGCGTCCTTCGTTGGAGTGATTGTCGTGTTGTCTGCAAGCGTTAGCTTAAGATTGTTGCATCTTCTGACCAAGCAGTGGATGTACCAAGTGTAGGGCAAAAGCTGACCGTTTAATGATAGCATTAACGTGGTTCTTAAATCTGAACCTTTCGTTGAACAATATTCCCAGATATTTGGCGTCCTTCGTTGGAGTGATTGTCGTGTTGTCTGCAAGCGTTAGCTTAAGATTGTTGCATCTTCTGACCAACGTCCTACCCCTGCTTCCTCGTATGTGTGCTACTGGTGTTCGGCAGCACATGACTATAGATTTCTCGCTGTTGATTTGTAGTCCCCATTTGAGGTTGTAGTCCCATCGTTGGTTGATGTTCTGTCCCACTCTCCTCCAGGCCATCTCCGGTGATAGGGAGGTAGCGTATGTTATGGAGTCATCATTACTTCCACTTGGGTTGGTTGGCTGGTCCGCGGTGTAAAGATTAAATAGGGATGGTCCCATCTTAGATCCTTGTGGTACTCCCGCTTTGATACTCCTCACTGTTGATCTAGCAGTGCTTACCTGGACAAAGAAAATTCTATTAGACAGAAAACTATGTATGAGTCTTACCAGATACATGGGGAATCCAAAGTTGAGAAGTTTAAATATGAGACCTTTGATCCAAACCGTATCAAAGGCCTTATCAATATCCAACAGACATGTCACTGTTGTCTCCTTTTTGTTCAGGCCTCGCGTGATGTCACTATGCAGCCTAAGCAATGGATGGATTGTTCCATGTTTAGGCCTGAAACCAAACTGATAGGATGGCAGAATGCCGTGCTCTTCGCTAAATGTGGCAATTCTTTTGAGCAGTATCGACTCCATGACCTTACTCAAACAACTAAGCAAGGCGATAGGTCGATAACCTTCCACATGTGTACGGTTCAACTTTTTAGGCACTGGAACCACTTTAGATATTTTCCAATTACCTGGGAAATAGCTGTTGTTCAGGTAGTTGGTAAAGATGATTGTCATTAGTAATAGCGCCAAATTCGGCAACTTCTTAAGTAAGAAGTTTGAAATCTGGTCATTACCAAACGATTTTTTTGCGTTGCTGGAGTGGATGATATTTCTGATTTCTTCCGTGCTTGTGAACATTTCTCCGCTCGTTGGGTCAACAAATGTGTTGGTCCCATTGAATGACGATATGCTGTTGGTCAGATTTGAAATCATAGACACTCGTGTCTCTACCTCGCTGATGAATTCGGGTAGATGAACTGGAGGCCGCTCCTTGAAGTTCCCGTGAAAGTGTGTAGCGAAGGCTTCCCCTTTTTCCTCGTTAGTTGTAAAGTTTCTATCGCCTTGTGTGATTGTCTCTGGCATCTTCTTATTTTTCCCAACGATGCGCCCGATTTTTCGAACGGCATCCGGTCCAGGTTTCATGTTTTCTAGTCTTCTCTAAAGGTCTTCGTCATGGAAGTTCTTTACCGCTCGCTGGAACATGACATTGGTACATTTGAGCTGGGAATGGATGGCTCTGTACTCGTCGTTATCCGTGTTCCAAGTCCGCTGGACTATCATTTGGAGGCGCTTGCGAAGCCGTTGCCTATGAGCATAAATAGCCTGGATGTATTCCGGGAGGTGTCCGTATTTGTCCTTGCTGGTCCGTGGTCTCTTTTGTCTTTCGACGGCCCCATTCACTACTGTCTGAAAGTGAAGAATCGCACTGTTGATTTCTGCGCTGTCCAGATTAGTGTCCTTTCTTGGCAGTTGAAGTTCTTCAGCAATCTCGGATTCAAATCTCGGCCAATTCATCCTCTTGAAGTCAGTATAAAACTCAGGAACAGGCCGCTGTAGGCGAATCCGTTGACTGAGTCGTATCCTTAGTTCAATAGCCAGATGATCAGAATCACTGACATGAGCAGTGCATGTGTAGTTCTGAAGATCTGATAGGATGTTGATCAAGTTCGATGATACCAAGTAGAAGTCCAGCATTGATGGTGTCCTGGGAAAGGATTTGGTCGGCTGCGAGATAACTACAAGGGAATGAAGATGATTGTTGTCATCCATCCACCTCTGGATACTCATCCCTTGAATATGTCTGGCATTGAAGTCTCCTCCCAACAGGCAGTAAGTCTGAGGCTGCCCCAGACAACAACATACACCAGTAGTGTCTCAGTGTTCTCATTTTTATAACGACGGCTGTCGCTTCCATCCATTGAAGTCCACGTATCTCAACTGCATATGACTGAAAGGTTGCCCTCAACACAATTGCTGTTCCGCGTCTCCACGTGGTCTTGTCCTCTCTGAATACGTTATATCCCTCAGGGTTGAGGGATGCAATTTTCGTTTCCTATAAAAGAAGTATGTCGGGTTTATTATTTTTTATAAAAAGACTCAGTGCACTCCTTTTGCCAGCTGAATAAATTGAGTTGACATTGTAGGTGAATACACTAAGTTGGTTTACTGCGAACATAGTTCGAAAACAAACATGCTCAGAACAGCTGTTTTTTCGTTATCGGACAGACTTCCGTAATTCGATGGGATTGCTTTCTTGGCCTTTTGTAGAAGGGTCAGAAAGTCTGTCCCAAATAGCCTCTGCGTCTCATCGAAGAGATTGAAGCCCCCTTTCGGTGATGTCTCCTTAACCGTATTTTTTGCTGGTATTGGCTGAGCCGTCGTCGTTGTTGTTGGGGTTGTGGTGGTAGGCTTAGTCATCTGCGGCTTTTTGTGCCGACTGTTGGCAAAAGCAGCTGCTTGTGCAAAACTGAGTCCAGAAGAGATCTGCTTCTTTGCAGATGCAACCGCGAACTGGATTTTCGCCTTCTTTTTTTCAGCCAGTTTGTTCTTCTCCTCAAGTTTCTCCTTGTATTTCGGACATCCCCTGTAGTTTGCAGGGTGTCCCTCCTTTCTGCAGTTGGTACAATAAACTGGAGCGTCTTTAGTGGTTCTTGTGGAGTTGGCTGGAGCATGGTCCTCCTTGCACTTAACGCACATATATTTCATGCCGCAGTTTGTTGCAACATGGCCGAATTTCTGACAGTTTTTACACTGAGTTATTATATTTGTCTTGAATTTCTCCCAGCTGACTTTCTGATTAATCAGCCAGGTCTTTTTGTATATAGCAGGAATATCAGCTTCTCCGCCAACTTCAACCACCAAGTTATTGAATGTTTTATCGCCTGTTGATCTTTATGGGGTCACTTTTATGTTTTTTATACCTTCTTCCCTAAGTGCAGCAGTTATTTCCGCAGCCTCTCAAGAGCTGCGCACTCCCTTTACCACTAGGAGAGTCTTCCTCTCCTCTCTGGGTGTATAGGTGTTAAATTCCGTCTTCTTTGACTTTAGGAATTCCCTTAACAAAATTTGACCCTGCTGGTTGACACAAAGAATGACCGATTTTGTCGTGTTAATATTGTGCACCTTATATTCTATGGCATTTTCCTTGGCGTACATTCCCAGCTCCGCGACGTCCAGACAGAAAGAAATGATAGGCGGCATTATTATTTTCTTTTCATTTTGTGCTGGGTTTGGTGGAGCCGCAGCTGTTGTTGGCTTAGCTGTTGTTGTTGGTTTAGCTGTTGTTGTTTGGTTTAGCTGCTGTTGTTGTTTTAACTGTTGCTGTTGATGGTGGTGCTGTGATCCCTCCCGATAGCGGAGGCGATCTCCTCTTCGCATGTAGTGGAGGGTACTCCTCATCCCCAGTTTCCACTTCACTCTCTTCATCTTCCTCCATCGCTGGCTGAAGTTCGGAGTCTCCTTCGGATACATCCTCCTGGTCCGCGTGGTCATCACTGTCCTCCTCAGTAGACCCTACACTTATGTCCTCTTCCTCCATTACTGGATCAGGTTCATCATCGGCATCCTGCCGGTAGAGAACTCCACCATTGCCGAGCCTTTGGTGCAACGCCGATGCGAAATTTGGGCCGTATATACGGACATTCTGTCTGCATTTGGCCACAATTTCCTTATACAGCTTTTGTACGCTGTCCTTCTCCTTCTGTTTCTTGCCCATGGCAAGATTCTTCCCTTGTCTTCCTGTAAAATATATTTCTATATTAGTACTTATGTATATCTATACAAATTGTTGTGGAAACAAAAGTTTGTAACTATTATAATAATGAACAAATATAAGAATTTGTAATTAGTGGCAATTAGCGAGCGGGTAATTACCACCCAACACGTCCGACCTCGATGGCTGTCCGACATTGACTGATCAATCCTAGTATGAAAAAAAAATAGTATCATATAGCCCTTTGGAAGCAATCATTACAAGATATTCACTGACATCTACCTTGCTTTTGTATTAATATTTCTTTTATATTAATATTTATATCTTCCATTATTATCAAATTCGTTCCCATTCCAACTGAGTCGATATGTTCACTAAGTTCGTGAATGAAGCTCTTCACATTTAGCTTTGGTGATCTATATACTGAGAAAATTGAAGACGCGAAGTTTCGACGTATATCATTTAGACATATATTTTCCTCAATTTTATACAGATCATTTTCTTCTTTCGTAATATTTATTTCACACAACATAATTACATCAATACTGGACAAAAAATCATTTACATATAACAAATGCATTCCAATTAGTTCTCAACGATCTCACATTTAGAGATATACACGAAAATTCAGTTTTTTTTAACTTTTATGTAAAAACATGCATCTTCTTGCGATTTCAGATTTTTAAAATTAATATTCATTATTTCTTAAAGTTCGTCTGGCATAATTGCTTTATGAATTTTGTACATTAGTGTACTTACGATGTTTTGGGATTACCATATGTTTATGTCATTTTTTTCGATATTATTGATGGTCTGTATATCGATGATACGGTCTCCTTCCGATTTTCTGGCAAGTACTTTAATGTTCTTAAACTAGACAAGCTTCCAATTTGATTCTCGTGCTTTTGTTTTGGTTAGACATAAAATCTTGTGTGGTATTAGTGGTTCTTTCTTTTTATTTGGTTCTTTTTTTTGTCTCTAAAAGAGTACATTTCCTCGATGTCGTTTTCGGTAATTTCTGTATTAAGTGTTTCGCATATGACTCGTATGATGTGAAAATCATTCTCTATGTTTGACATGGGAATATTTTTTATTTCTATGTTCTTGTCAATTTTTTTTTGTTCCTTTGTATTGACCTGCATTTGAAGATTTGAAATTTGTGCATCTTTTATGTCTATTTGTTTCCTATATTCTTCGATTTCTTTCATTAATGTTTGTAATAGTGTGTTAGTTTTTTTCCAGTGAAATATTAATTTCATCGTACTTATTTGTTGTGAATTCGACAGATTTGGCGTATTCCTTTAAAAGCGTCTTTATTTCTTTCAGCTCTTCGTTGACTGAACTGTTATTAGATAGTAATTTAGCGGCAGAGTTTTTCTGTGGGGACTCCACTGGCCTTAACCGCTTCGCAATTTGAACGCCGTCTTCTGGTGCCTCCTTTTCCATCGCCTTGCACCAAGTACATGACCAGATCTACCTGGTTTGTTAGGACATCTTCCGGTAGGAATTTTCAGATTGTGAGCAACAATTAAAATGCATATTTCCATTACAGGATGAACAGTTTATGAAGTCACCGTCAAGCGGTAACGGATCCTTGCATCTTACACAACGCTTATCCATCTTACCAATAGTGCATTGAGAAAATTAAATGAAGTTACTTCAATGAATGTACTTTGTTACACTAGCTTTTTTCGTTTTGTTTTATTTTTAAGTTTTATTTAATTTTTACAGGAGCACTTCCAATTCACGTCTGTCAACTTTGAAACAACAACTGTCAATATACTCCCCGACTATCAATTTGGGTTTCGGCGTTCTCACAATACGTACCATCAAGTCATTAGGATTAAGAAACTTGTCAAACATAAATTTCAATCCAAAGAATCCACTGGTTTATTATTTGATATTGAAAAGCCTTTGATACGGTTTGGCATGATGCTTTAATATACAAACTTATTAAATTAAACTTTCCTATGGAAACTGTTAAAATCATCCAGAGTTTTATAGATAAAAGAAATTGTATAGTAAAAGTACAAAATGTTAAATCCGCAGTACAAAATATTACATATGGATTACCTCAAGGTACTGTACTCGCCCCAACACTTTGTAATATATTTGTCTCGGACATTCCAGATCTTAACAATGATGTGAATATTGCTATGTTTGCTGATGATACAGCAATATTTGCGTCTGGTACATACTATACGGACGTCTATAATGTGCTGCAAACGGCACTTTCCAAATTAGAAAAATTCAATACAAATGGAAAATTAAAGTAAATGCTTCGAAAACGAAAGCAGTTTGGTTTACACGTAGACGATGCTTTATTCCAAACAACGTAAAACTTCAAATGAGTTCTATCGATATTGACTGGTCTGAGCACTGCAGATATCTCGGAATTATGATTGATAAGAAACTAAGTTTCAGAAACACATTTCTGTCACTGTAGATAAAATTAACAAATGCATCAAAATTCTTTACCCCCTTATAAATAGAAAATAGAAACTTAGTACTGACAATAAACTTATTTTGTATAAGTCTGTCTTTCAATCAATTCTACTGTACGGGGCTCCTGTTTGGGACGACTGCGCTAGAACTCACAAACTTAAACTTCAAATATGCCCAAATAAAATCATTAAAATTATGCTTAATTTACCACGTTATTATTCAACCCGCAGACTTCACAGCCAAAGCAATATCAACTTTTTACACTTTCTTATAGAAAATTTAACACAAAGATTCTATGATAATTGTTATATTTCAAATAATGAACTTATCAAATGCATATCATTGTCAAATTATACGCTTAACAAGAAATATGTAAGATAGTTAAATACAAATATTTGACTAGGGGACATTGCAATATTAGATTTTAAGAGTTGAATAAGGGTTTTTTCTTGTAGCTTTCCCTTGAATTAATATCTAAATATTTTTGTTGTATTTCGCTCATTCCACTCATTATCATAGTTGTAAATGACAGTTGTCCTAAATCTCTAATTATAAATATTCTTACAAATGTAAACACTATTTGTTAAATAAACAAGTGTAATTAATGATCTCCTGATCAAGAGATTGTGCGTGTGCGTAGATCGTCCGATCCTGTGTCTACGCTATTGGATGGGGTCGAAAGTGGCGCGACCAATTTGCAACTGCATGCGAGTAGCGTGAGCAGTGAATCACAACATACAAATATAATACAATAAATTCAGAACCATATAATTTACCGAGAAATCAATATACACAACGAAATACAGTCCACCAGCAGATCGTAAAGTAGCGACTCGAACAAGTTGATCTGTGCCCTGTGAAACCTCTTCCACTCTACCCAGTAACCACTTCGTAGGCGGCAAGTGCTATTCTTTGATTACCATCAAGTCTCCAGATTGTTACAGCAGTAAGTGGTTCGTCTATGAGGAAATGTGCGGGGGCTATTGGATTGAGATCAGTATACGACAATGAACACGAGGGACGAGAATTAAGTTTGGTAAGGTCGGAAACCACTTCCAAGTGAATGGCCTTTGTAGACATGCATACAAACAAAGCAATGTATGCCTTTAACATCTCCCACATGCAAGTATCGTTGGCGTATGTCTTGAATGCTTAACACCGAAACGCGACTAGTTTTTGGCATTATCATCGGATGGTTGACGTTATATGAAATCGACGAATGTTTTAAACTACCTCCCACGGAGTACACCGCCGTTGTCTAGAAATGCTGAGTATCTCATCAATCCTGACTTCGAACCGAGTTGATTGTGCTGCCTTAACTGCTAAATGCCGTCATCAAACTGCATGCCTTGTATGTATTTTATGGTTTTAGCAATTTGCAGTTCTGAATACATCAGTCCGTGAAGTACGCGAGACGAGTTTTGATTGCGTGAATTCGTCGCGAACCAAACACAATACGCGATTATTTACTGTAAGCGAGACCACGACAATATTTTATCAATCAGGGACTGAATGATATGGTTATCCAGGGCAGTGATGAAAACTTGTCTTGCTAGTTTAACTGGCTTCTCCTCCTGTGCAACTATGGTATTCTCGATTCTTGTTTTGGGTCAATCGTCTTCTGATAGTGCTAACCAACGAGGATCGGTCCACCACAACTCATGATCAACAAGTTTCGCATTGGCTAATCCGCGTGATGCGCAATCCGCTGGGTTTGACGACGGAAAATAACGCCAATTGTGTCTTGAAACCCAGAATGGCAGATGTTCTATTGGCGACAAAGGTTGTCCGTCGGCGGGGCGGCGAAGATAGCCAATAAAGGAAAACTTGCGAATCACACCACACTACTGTTCTCAATATTTTTGAATTGACCGACGAGTTCACAACATTCCAAAATCTGGTCAGCAATAGAGCACCACAGAGTTCCAAACGCGAAATGGAGATTAAGTGGGACACACTTTATTTTTTGCAGCTACTATTGCACCTTTGACATCACCAGACACAGAGACAATGCGAGCGTACACAACTGCAGCATATGCGACGAAGCAACCGAAAAGCTGTGAAGTTCCATCCCGTCATTGGTTGGAAATATGTTTCGCGGAACGCTCCGGTAATCCAACCACTTTTCTGCCACTTGAGAAGGTAATGGGCCGTCCCAGCCAAGGTTTAAATCGGCGTACCACAACTCCTGAAACATAATTTTCAATATCACAACAGATGGAGATGAAAGTACCAGTGGATCGAAAATCCGAACTGTATCTGATAGCAAATGTATTTTTGTGGCACAGGGATATTGCTGCAATTGAGCAACGCGGTAAGAAAATCTATCACTCGCGGGGTTCCAATGCATTCCGAGGACCTTAATAAACGATTGCAATTGATTATCGAACCTAGTTACTTACTTATCAGGCCGGCGACCCATGAAGGGTCCGAGCCTGAGCAATTGCTGCCTTCTATCGTTGACGTCCTGGGCACGCTGCTTCCAGTCATCCAGACCAAGTTGTCTTGCATCCGCGATTACTTGGTCTTTATGCCGGAGATTCGGTCTTCCTCTCCTTCTCGAACCAGTCGGCTCGGATTCAAAGACCCTCTTTGCTGGAGCAAAGTTGTCCATGCGCTCGATGTGGCCGAGCCAGTGCAGTCGACGGATTTTTTCCTTCCGGACTACATCCACATCCTGGTACAGCTCGTAGAGTTCGCGGTTATGTCTTCTCCTCCAATCGCCTTCCACGCAGACGGGACCATATATAGGTCGTAGAACTTTTCTTTCGAAGGTACCAAGAATCAACTCTGTAGTTTTACTTAGCGTCCAGCTTTCGGCTCCATAGAGCAGGACTGGCAAAATAAGAGTTTTGTAGAGCATGATTTAGGAGGCCATGGGCCTGTGCATGCAGGGCAAAGTTGTTGACTGCTCTCAACTTGGCTAGATGCCAGCAACGATCTCTGAAATTGTACAGGTCAAGTTAGCACACAGCCTCCTCGTGGCGCCCTCTGGATAGCCTTTACAGCAACCGCTTAGAGGTGAACCAATGTGTGCAGCGGCCCCTTGTCCAGGGGTTTAAACTAGGACCCGTTCCTCCAGGTTCGGGGGTTTCGCGTGGGGGTAACTTCCCCACCGTGTAAAAAAATTAAGAGTTCAGAAACGGCAACAAGCCTTTGATACAGATGACCCTACTGCTGACGACCATAGACAACGAAATAAGGACAACGATTGTCGGTTTTGCACGTGGAATGGGAGGTCCCTTAACAGACCACGTGCAGCCGATAAGTTTGTGGAGGCCCTAGAATCCTATAAGGCAGACATCACTGCCATTCAGGAAGTGCGATGGGATGGACCGGGCAAATAGAGGATGAAAAACTGCGACATTTATTACGGTGATTGCTACAAAGAGAGAAGGCAGCGCTTGTTTGGGTGCGGGATTGTTGTTCGAAGCAGACTCAGGCAAGAAGTCTTAAGCTTTAAATGCATAAGCGAGCGCCTCATAACAATCCCGCATCAATGCCCCAGCTACGACACCAAGATCGTTCTAGGAGATTTCAACGCAAAGCTGGGTAAGGAAGACGTCTTTGCTAGAGTCGCGGAAAGCAGAGCCTACATGACATCACGTCCAAAAACGAACAGAGGCTGTTGGACTTCGTGACGGGGCGAAACGTCTCTGTAGCCAGCACACATTTCCCTCACCTCAATATTCACAAAGGGACCTGGCGCTCCCCTGATTAGTCAACCGTCAACCAGATTGATCACATTGCGATCGACGTCAGACACTCCTCCAATATTTTCGATGTCCGAACATTCCGAGGAGCCAACATCGACTCGGATCATTTCCTTGTTGTAGCCAAGGTAAGAGCACGGATATCGAAAGGACAACGGAGTAGAGCAAGACCAAAACAGTTTGACGTCGCAAAGCTACAATCGCAATCGACCGCTAGGGACTTTGCCGATAGAGTCTCCCTAAAGCTCTCAGAGAGTCCAACCCTGCCAGGCGAAACAATCGACGAACAATGGAACCGTTGTCAAAACGCCATCAGAGAAGCTGCCTCTGATGTGTTAGGTTTTAAAAAGCCGCCCAGAAAACACCCCTGGTTTGACAACGAGTGTAGGCAGGCTCATCTAGCGAAGCCAGCCGCATATAAGGCGACGCTGGACAGAAGGACGAGAGCGGTTCGTGAGCTATACGAACTTAAAAGAAGGGAAGATCACTGGCTTCTCAAAAAGAAGAAGAAAGAGCATGAAGCGCGAGTTATGTCTGTGCCAAAA
This sequence comes from Eristalis pertinax, assembly GCA_907269125.1. Classification (NCBI taxonomy): domain Eukaryota; kingdom Metazoa; phylum Arthropoda; class Insecta; order Diptera; family Syrphidae; genus Eristalis; species Eristalis pertinax. Next base: position 90,898,415 of record OU026145.1, read on the forward strand.
ACCCCAGCAACACCAGTCAGCAATATACCGGATGTCGACCAAGTTATGCCAGTGCCAACAACCGCATCAACACCAGTCAGCAGTGCACCGGATGTCCAACGACCTGATTTAAGTTCAGCAAGAATGCTTAGATCAGCATCTACGACTAAAATCGCGATCGACTGGAAGCCGAAATAATCGATCAGCAATTTTAGGTTTATGTCATGTAGGTACATATGAAAAATGTAGTGCAGTGTACTTTCGACATCGATTTAATAAAAATTAAGTGTTGTTTTTTTGGGACAAGGTTTTCCTTTTCTGGCGCAGTCGGTAGGATTCAAATCAAAAGATTAGAATTCCGAACGTGTTGTATTATATATAGACTTTAAAGTGAAACTGTGGAGTAGTTCCATATCAAAAGATTGGACTTAGTAAAGTACAGAGAGATCAAAAGATCGAAATAAGCTAAGTGATAAAAATACTGTTCTTAAGAACTACACTACTGCGGAGTGAAATTCAAATCTTTCCCTCTCCTCTTTTGCAAAGTGTATGCTGTGAAGAATTTTGTGATACATCTCATTATAAAGCAAAAACAAAGGTGAAACTTGAACCTATTTAACTGAAATCATAATTTAATGCCAAAAGCAGTTAAAATAAAAGTGACATTTAAACCCTATCAAGAACTACCGAAAGAAATCGAGATGAATGCTCCACCAGTCTCACCTCAACCAAGTCCAGAAGCGCAACAAGATCCAGCACCACAATACCATATACCTGCGGCAGAGCTGATAAAAGAAGCAGCTAGAATAAGGGAGTTCATCGGAAAGGATGGCTACGAACTGACATCTTTCATACGGGAACTTTTCTTACCACTATTCCAAGGAGATCAAGGCCTCTACAATTTTATACTGCAAAGAAGTGTAATAAATAAAATTCAAGGAGATGCTGCACAATGAATACGAACTCTTGGGACTAATCCCTAAATAATAATAATGTGAGTGAATATTTTGTAAACTAAAAGATATATTAGATAAACTTAATTCTAAGTACGAATATGATGTACAAAAGCCAGTAGAATTCCCACCTCCAGTGAATGAACCAATAGTGCTAAAAACCATATATTAATGGTATAGATCCAAGTTTAGCCACTATAATTTTAAGCAGAAATATTAGGAATCTCCTAGAAGCCTTCTTTACTTTGGAAGAAAACGGAATGATTAGACAAAATAGATCTAAAAGAAATATAAATCATTTTACTCAAAATAAAAAAAGTTACAACTACAATAGAAATAGCAGCGGTACATCTTTTAATCAAATTCAAAATCGTGAAAGAAACATCAGGTTAGACAAAACTATAACCAAAACTTTAATAGAAACTAGGAGCAGTTAAGATATATTAATAATCAGAATTTTAGTGGAAATTCAAGACAGTATAGAAATAACAATTATAGGAATTTATCACAGTTTAGTAATCGAAATAGAGTAGAGCCGATGGAAGTAGGTCATTTACAAAGTCAAGAACAGGAAGAGCTAAATTTTCAGTTGCCGCCTCCAGTACATACTTACCGATAGTAGAATTAACAATCGGTAAAGCTAAACTCAAATGCCTTAAAGATACTGGTTCAACGACAACTTTATCAGATAAAAATAAACTAACACAAAACAAAAGATTAAAGCTAGATAAAATAATTAATTTTAATACTCTTAACGATCAAACAATAGTAGATTCAGAAATAGTAACAGAATAACCTTTAGAATTAAATGAAAAGAAATGGATAAGTTGGACGCTAACAACTTTTAAGAACAAAGAATTCGATGGACTCATCGGACTAAATTTGCTTAAACCACTCCAGGCAATAGTTAACTTAGATGAAGAAATTTTGGAAGTAAATGGAAGTAAAATAAAGTTTTTTAATTCATGTCCCCATGTGGAAAATGAAATCCATTTACTAGAATATTCGAAAGCAGATGTATTTAAGATTCTTCAACGTACAGACGTGAACATCGAAGAAAAAGAAAAATTGAAATGCATTTTATATGATAATAGTGATTTGTTTTTCCAAGAAGGCCAAAAGCTTTCTCATGCTCATGAGATCAGACACGAAATAGTAACAAAATGTAGTAATCCCATTTATTCAAAAATTTAAAGGTATCCCCAAATTCATGAGCAAGGGATAAGTAGACAAATCAAGGAAATGCTAGACCAACAAATTATTAAAGAGAGCAATTCGCCGTATAACTGTCCTCTCGGGATAGTACTCAAAAAATCGGATAATTCTGGGATAAAGAAGTGAAGAATTGTCATTGATTACCGTAAACTGAACGAAGTTACGGTTGACGATAAATTCCCGATCCCAAATATAGAGAATATTATAGAAAGGCTCCTGAAGTTAGGATAATATAACTTAAACACCGACTATATTAAGGGCAAGGATAATAAGGCAGCAGACTTTTTAAGTAGAATGAACCCAGACACAGGGGAAATTAATTTGACAGAGACGGTCAACCGAGCCGAAGAGGAAATGTTTGAAATTGATCAAATGAGTCTTGATAACACAATCCACTCTCAAGAGGATTAACAAGCAGATCATTTTCCAATATTAGATACAGTAGTTAATAGGTTCTTTACTCAAATAATTTTAACAAATAATAAGAGTAAGGAATCTGAGGTATTTGACAAAAAAAGGAAAATATACATTAGTTCCCAAGACATAGAAAATGATTTCATGACGGATATATTTTGGAGGTTTGTAAAAAATTTTCAATTAGAGGTTTACCTACAAAGTGCATAACGGATAATGAATTCAACACTACAAATATAAAAGATTTTTTCAGACAAGAAGGAATAGAGGTACAGTATACAAAACCTAATAGTCACACCGGAAATGCAGATGTAGAGAGACTTCACAATACAATTAGTGAGAAATTTAGGGTATTTGAAGCTATAAAATCCAATCTTACGGCAAGAAAAGTTGTATAAATGCATAGAATTTTATAATAAATCCATACATTCTGTGATTAAATGTAGGCCATAGATGTATTAGATGGAAAGGTCGATATACAAAGATTAGCTGACTTAATCAAGGAAAGTAAAATACAATTAATTGAAAAAGCAAATAGGAATAGGGAAAATTTTACTGTAAGAGGATCAGAAAGTTATGTTAAAAATTACCGGGCATTGAGGCATAAAAATCAACCAAGTTTTAGGAAGTTAAACTTAGAAAATATTCATCCTATAAATATTAAACGTCCGAACAAATTCACAGGTCAACTGGATATTGATAATATTGATACTGCTGACATCGGGAATTAATGCAACTTTAATCATAGACAAAATTAGTAGTAACTCCGGCTTTGTAGAAGTAAACATTGGAGATATCCAAATAATAAAGAATTACGATATCATACTACATATTATTAACCCAGTTAAAATTCAGCAAATACTTATAAAACTAGAAGATAATTTAATGAAAATAAATAATGAAGACGGAAGAGAAATACTTATCAACGAACTAAGATCTCTTACCTATTTGGTACAAACAATAATACCGCATAGACATGCTAGAGGACTTATTAACATAGCAGGAACAGGAATGAAATGGTTATATGGTACCATGGATGACGACGACAGACAAAATATCGAGGAACATTTACGAATTATGGACACAAATAACCACAACTTAATAGAACAGAGTAACCACCAAGTTTTTATTAACGACCACTTTTATAATGCTTAAAAAGGCAATTGAAAATGATAGGACTGATATTTTAAAACAGTTCGACAATGTTAAAACCGATAACATAAAGTTAATTAATAAAATTAGATATCTAGAATTATTATCACAAATTAGAATAATCAAAGACAATGTTGAACAAATTCAAAACAAGATTGCTTCAAGTAGGTTAGGAATAATGGGAAATAACATATTAACTAAGGATCAGATATTGAAAAATTAAAGAACATTAAACTTGGTACGGCCAAATATAAAAGTAATAAGATCATCTTTGCACCTAAAGAGACTATAGAAACAAAAAAAATATCTTATCACTGGTCTCAGTAATGAGAATTATGAAAAAATAGTTATGGAAGACGAAGAAATTGTAAAAATTAACTATCAATAAACACACCGATTTAAATAAATCCAACTCATGTATATATCATGTATATTCATGTAAAAAAATTAAAGATTTTAAAATTTGACTTATTGAAATTGTAGAAGGTTTAATATTACTAAAGAATTATAAAAATGTTAGTTTAAATAGTACCTGTGATGAGAGAATTGTTCGATTAAATGGAAACTTTCTTGAATTATAACGATTGTGAATTACAAATTGGAAACCAATCATTCAGCAATAGAAAAGAAATGTTTGAACAAAAATTCGTAATACCTAATGACATCGAACTTGATCAAATTAAGGATCAACTCACTTTTGACGAAATTGTACTAAATCAAATAGAAAATATAAAACATATAAATGAATTAAAGTATGAAAGAAGAAATCATTTAATATTCAATTTATGCATAGCAATTATTGTATTATTCCTCATAATAGCATTAACCATATACATTTATACAAAAACAAACAAGTTAGGAAAAGTAATTATTAAAACTCTGGAGAGTTTTCATCCAAAAGGGGAAGTAGTTATGTCAGAGCCAAAAACCCCAGAAACACCAGTCAGCAATATACCGGATGTCGACCAAGTTATGCCAGTGCCAACAACCGCATCAACACCAGTCAGCAGTGCACCGGATGTCCAACGACCTGATTTAAGTTCAGCAAGAATGCTTAGATCAGCATCTACGACTTAAATCGCGATCGACTGGAAGCCGAAATAACCGATCAGCAATTTTAGGTTTATGTCATGTAGGTACATATGAAAATGTAGTGCAGTGTACTTTCGACCACAGCCAAATAAACATCGATTTAATAAAAATTTAGTGTTGTTTTTTTTTGACAAAGTTTTCCTTTTCTCGCGCGATCGAAGAGATGGAGAGGTGTTATGGCGGAAATGATATCCTAAAGTTCTACCAACGGGTGAAACAATTATAACGACGAAGATGGGCAACTAGTAATAGAGTCGCAGTCGATACTGAGAATCTGGAAAGATCACTTCTGTGGACTGTTAAACGGCGAGGAAGACACCAATACCGTTGTCAGGCAGAATGTTCTACTCCACACAATGTATGATGATGGAAGAGAATTCCGTCCCCCCGACCTAGACGAAGTCAAAATAGCTATATCGAGACTAAAGTCGAACAAAGCTGCTGGTGCAGACGGACTGCCTGCTGAACTCTTTAAAGCAGCTGGAGATGAGATGGTAGGGTACCTGCACCAACTCATCTGTAAGATATAGTCGGAGGAAAGCATGCCCGGTGAGTGGAACCTCAGTATCGTTTGCCCGATCCACAAAAAAGGAGACCGCTTCAACTGCGCCAATTACCGAGGGATAAGTCTCCTAAACATCGCCTACAAGATCTTCTCTGCCGTTTTGTGCGAGCGCCTGAAACCATTCGTGAATACCTTGATTGGTCCTTATCAGTGCGGTTTCAGGCCGGGGAAGTCCACCATCGACCAAATTTCCACACTACCCATGTGAAAGCGTGCATAGAGACGAGCTATACAACGCCATGCCTAGTTTTGACATTCCTGCCAAACTCGTCAGGTTGTGCAGGTTGACGATCCATCGCGATGGAGAACTCTCGCTGCTCCATCAAGGTCGGTAACGAACTCACCGAGACCTTCAATGTCAAAAAACGTTTTAGAAAAGGCGACTCGCTGTCATGTGACTTCTTTAACATCATCCTGGAGAAAATTGTGCGAAGCTTAAACGCCAACACTAGAGGCACGATCTTCTAGAAGTCCGTACAATTGCTAGCATACGCGGACGACATTGACGTGATTGGCCGAACACAGCGAGCCGTCAATGAAGCGTTTGCTGGTATTGAAAAGGAGGCTGCAAAAATGGGTTTAACAGTTAATGCGGGCAAAATAAAGTACATGCTGTCATCGAGAAACAACGCACAACATCGACGTCTCAGACAGAGCGTCATAATGGGCAGCAGAAACTTTGAAGTAGTCAAGCAGTTCGTCTACCTCGGCTCTGCAGAAAACAGGGACACCAGTACCGAGATCCAGCACAGAATTACTCTTGCCAATCGCTGTTTCTTTGGGCTCAAGAGGCAGTTAAGTAACAGAGCCATCTCTCGAAACACCAAGTTGACTTTATATAACACTCTTATCATCCCTGTATAACTGTCCAGAAAAATCTTCTCAACTTTTGCCGTTCGGAGTCGGCATAAAACTGTAGGTCCCTTCCCCTCGTGAATTGCTGAGAAGCTAGGCCCTGGCCCTCTACGGGCTGTAGCGCCACCCATATTATTATTGTTAATCATCCCTGCCCTGCTCTATTTCGCAGAAGCCTGGACAGTCTCAAGAGCAGATGAAGAAGTCCTTGGTATTTTCGAGAGAAAAGTTCTGCGTTCCATCTCTGGTCCTGTTTCCGTTGATGGTTTCTGGAGAAGAAGATACAACCATGAACTATACGGGCTGTACAGCGACATGAGCCTAGTCAGGCGTCTACGGATTCAGCACCTAAGATGACTAGGGCATGTAGAGTGCATGGACAACACTGCTCCAGCCCGAAGAGTCTTCGACTCCGAACCAATGGGACAACGCAATAGAGGACGCCCACGAAACCGATGGCGCCAACAAGTGGAGAAGGACCTCAATCAAATTGGTGCGCGTAATTGGAGACAGCTGGCTAAAGATCGTGCCAGCTGGAGAAGCTTGTTGACTGAGGCCCAGCTCCACCCCGGACTGTAGTGCCACTAGAAGAAGAAGAAGAAGAAGAGCATGATTTTGGTCCTTCTAGTCAATAGTTTTGAGCCCAGTTCTTTTGACAAACCGAAGTAGTACTGGTTGCAAAGGGCGATTCTACGACGGATCTCCACTGTGATGTTGTTTGTGGAGTTCACGTTTGCCCCGAGGTAGACAAACTCCTTCACTACCTCGAAATTGTAGCTGTCGATCGTGAAATTTTGTCCAAGGTGGTGTCTGACGGAACGTTTTCTGGTCGACAGCATATATTTTGTTTTGTCCTCATTGACCTTGAGACCAGTTCGATTCGCCTGTTCTTTAATCGCCGTAAAAGCCTCCACTACGGCACGCTGGAACGCGCGACGATGTCGATGTCATCTGCGTACCCCAACAGTTGGACCGACTTGTAGAAGATAGTGCCTTCCGTGTTTACAGTTGCCCTCCGCACTATCTTCTCCAGTACCAGATTGAAGAAGTCACACGACAGCGCATCTCCTTGCCGAAATCCAGTGCAAGTTTCAAACGGCTCAGAAATCCTTGAGCCGAACTGCACGGTGCATCCCGTATGTGTTAGCGTGGTGCGACACAACCGTATCAGTTTTCCCGGGATCCCGAATTCGGCCATTGCATCGAATAGCTCCTTGCGATGAATGCTGTCGTATGCGGCTTTGAAATCAATGAACAGGTGGTGCGCATCGATTTGAAGCTCACTGGTCTTCTCCAGTATTTGTCTTAGTGTGAAGATTTGGTCTATAGTCGATTTGCCGGGCCGGAAGCCGCACTGGTACGTGCCGATTAGTGCGGTGCAAAACGGCTTTAGACGTTGAGCAGGGATATACCTCTATAGTTGTTGCAAGAGGCAAGATCGCATTTTTTGTGGATGGGGCATATGGAGCTGATATTCAAATTTACAGATGATCTGGTGCATGCTCCCCACCAGAACCTCGCCACCGGCCTTGAAGAGCTCTGATGGTAGGCCATCAGAGCCTGCGGCTTTGTTGTTCTTCAGCCTTTTAATGGCTGTTCCGACTTCTTCGAAGCTAGGTGGGAGGACTACTTCATCGACTGGAGTTGGGATGTCATCGAATGGAGTTGGGAGTTGGGATTGATTGCCTATCACTCTTTAAACAGTTGTTGGAAGTGCTGCTTAAACACATCCACTATTCCCTGCGGGTCAGTAACAAGGCTACCCTCACGATTTCGAAGAGCCTGGGTGCCTTTCCTAAAGCTTGAAGCCAGGCATTTGGTCTTTTTATAAAAGGCCCGTATTTTTGTCTATCCCTAGACTCTTCAATGTCGTTGAGCTGGGAGGTTGCGAGAGACCTTTTCTTCAGGCGTAGAAGCTTCTTTTCCTCCCGTCTTCTAGCCCGGTACTCCTCTTGCGCTGCTCTAGTTTTCCGTTGCAGCGCTTTTTGGTATGCCTCGTCGGTTGCACGTTTCTTCTGCTAACACTCGCCATCATACCACGGGTTTCTTGTCGGAGGTGGTAGGTAGCCTAAGGTGTTTTCCGCTACCTCTTTGATGGCCGAGCGGCATTGCAACCACATCTCGTTGGCGTTTGTGTTTGACGTAGGCATACCGGAGAGTCTCTCTATTAATTGCTCTTCGTAGGCTCTGACAATCTCTGTTGTGCTCAGGCGTCCAATGTCAAAACTCCTCTTTGTTGGGTGGTGCAGCTTTCTGACATTGGACAGTCGGGCTCTGAATCGTGCTGCCACGAGAAAATGGTCAGAGTCGACGTTTGCCTATCTGAATGTTCGCACATTGAGGGTATTTAACGCATGTCTTGCGTCAATGAGCACATGGTCAATTTGGTTGGCGGTTCGACCGTCCGGAGATCGCCAGGTTGCTGTGTGGATTCTTTTGCGATTGATTATTGTGCTACTTATGACCATATTACGTCCTGTCGCAAAGTCAGTGAGTCGGAAGCCGTTATCTGTTGTCGTGTCGTGGAGACTGTGCACGCCGCCAAAGATGTTTTCCTTACCGATTTTGGCATTGAAGTTTCCGAGCACCATTTTGACATCGTACTCCGGACAGGCTCCGTAGGCACCGTCCAAGAGGTCGTCTTCAGCCTCATCGGTAGGGGCATGTCCACATATAGGGCTTATGTTGTAGAGTCTGATTTGGATACGGATCACAGCCAGGCGATCGCTTATCGGTTTAAAGTCGATGACCTTCGACCTTAACCGTTTTTCCACAACGAATCTGCATCCAAATATGTGCAACCTTTTGTTGCAGCTGTAATATATATCGCACTCTTTCTTCTTCATTATTCCTTGTCCTATCCAGCGTATTTCCTGGATCGCAGTAATATCCGATCACCTCACAACGGGTGTTGTGGAGGCTATCCAGGGGGCGCCGCAAAGAGGAGATTGGAGGTCCAATCATCAGTTGACTGCTTAACGAATGTCCATTCGAATCCTTTACAGAGCCGTCAAACACAACACGTAGCTTCGTGGATGAGCTTTCTGGTTTAAGGATGGCATGATGTGGTAAAGAAAACAGCTTTCTTGAATGCTGGACAATGTGTTCACGACGGATTTCTTCCATATGGCCAAGGTATTGATATTCCTTCATGAACTGAGAATATTGTTCATGAAATGCAGAGTTTGTACGAAACCTGCGTTCCATGCCATACAGACGAGACACTACAGCCTAAATAGTATTACCATAACTTGGCGAGGAAGTTGGCAGAGATACCACATATTACCCGTCTGAAGCGCGAGATACCGTTTTCCGGAAATGGACTTCAGCTGGATAGTTAATTAACTGACAATTCTTGAACTAAGGGCACTCTTCCAATTCCCAAGTGCAGGTTCGGCACTGACGAATGCTCATCGATTTTGTGCCATTGGAATACCGTCTGATTCATGGATCTTACTTGCCTCAAGAATCGTTCAATGCCGATCAGTGCCCAGCACACATGGATTTAGCCAGGTACATTAGAGTATGGACCTGCCAGATCCAAATTTCGGATATGTGACCACGCTGAAGCATCGAAAGGATTAGAAGGCAAGTTCTAGGTTAACTTGCTAAGTACAAACGCCTCTACTAAATGAGTTGAATCGAACAGTTCAATAATCCAGTCGTTCACAGACCTTTGAGTAGTGCAGTGATAGTGCGTGACTTCTACAAAATAAAAGCGAATGACAATTGCATTAATTAAGTAGTACAGGTGCCGCAAGTTTTTCGAATAGACGATCGGCCGAGTTGGTACCGTCAGTGCTCTTGGCTCAACATGTGCTGGTTCGATCCCCGTTGGGGACACGACCAGAAAATATCAATCCTTTTTCTCATTTCCACAAGGAAATACTCATTTAAGTGAGTGAGTGCAGGTAAATGGAGTCCCACGAGTCGTCCAAAAAACAACAACAACTGGTGGCAGAATCAGGCCACCAGTCAACAATGCCCAATAGAGGCACAGCAAAAAGAAGGAGAAAAAAAACAACTCCAAAGAGTGCGAAACGCCGCAATATCAAGGCGTCCCCCCAGGTTCTGCAGGGGGTAGAGATGAGTGCAGAGGCGGGGGCGTCCGAAGCAGCAGCAGCCGAGACAGAGGAAGAAGACAATGTTCACTACGTGTCCGACGGAGGGGAAGGCATGTTTGCAATCAGCAGCAACAGCTTCGAATCGTTGGCATCGGACACAGAAGATGAAGTGGAGCGAGTACTTCGTTCCAAAGAAAATGAAGTACAAGAAAGAGCCAGAACTCTCGCGAGGCAAGCGCTGAATCAACAAAAGAAACAAACAAACAAACAAAGTGCCAACAAGAGCCAGCTTCGCAAAAGAAGCAGACAGCTCACGAGAAACAACTACTAGAAGCAGCCCAGCAACAAAAACGGCTATCAGCTCAGCAACAACAAAAGACACCAAGACAGCAGCCGCCAGTAGCACAGCAGCAACCTGCAGCACAGCAGCCGCCAGCAGCACAGCAGCAACCTTCAGCACAGCAGCAACCAACGGTGCAACACCATCAACAGCCAGCAACACAACAGATGCAGAAGCAGCAGCACAGGACAGTAGACCAGCAACAGCAGCGGCCACAAAAAAAGGAGAAGGTCCCACCCATAAATCTCTACAAGCCAGACGTAGAGCAATCTGCTAAGGTATGTAAGGAGGCCGTAGGTAGTTGCAATTTCATTATTAAAAAAAATAAAAGTTAGGAAAAGTACTCAATCCACTGCAAAACGGTGGATCACTAAAATAAATTTATAGGGTATTTAAAGATGCTGGAGTTCTTCTCCTACACTCTAAAAAGTGAAAAATGTCAGTAAATGCTCTTAAAGCACCCCGCTCCGCTTGAAGCGGATAGGGTCTTCCAAATGCTCAAAGATCAAATGTGTGACGGTGTCGAGATCGTAGGGGTCAAGCCCTTCACCACAGCTAAGGCAGGGAGAGACGGGCGGAAATTACCCATTTACATTGTTCAGCTGTCACCCACAAGTTGGAACAGACAATCTAAAGAACAATTGGAACAGACAATCTAAAGAAAATCATGTCCTTAGATTATCTGGACTGCGTCTGGGAAAGTATTAGAAGGCGCGACGGCATTCATCAATGCGTTTGCTGCAAACGGTTTGGGCACTCTGCGTCGAACTGCCAAATGCAACCTCGATGTGTGAAGTGCAAGGATAACCACAAGGCGGAGGACTGCCCTCTGGGGCAGGAGGGAGCAGCTGACAAAAGTCAGCTCAATTGCGTACTCTGCGGGAACGCGGAGCACACCGCTAACTATCGGGGTTGCTCTAAGTTCCAGGAGCTAAAAGCAAAATCAATTCTGCAGAAGCCGTAACCATCACCCCTCAAGTGACTTACGTCCAAATGGCATCTGGTCAGAGGAGCACGGGAAAGGTGCCGCAAGTTCCACTGCTAAGAACACACTATCCAACGCCCGATTGGAAATCCTCCATTTAAAGGCGTGTGGATCGGTTAGAAGAGCAGGTCAGCCAAATTCTGGCGCTCCTGTAGAACCAAGCACGTCACCAGTCCTGATGACTGCGCAAACGGAGAGCACTTACAGGATTTTTGCAGTGAATGCAAATTCATTGATAGGGATCCCTCGACAAAACGAGCTCCATAGATCTGATTAGCGAAGCTAAGCTAACTTAGAGAGGCATATTGGAGCACAGTAATTATAGTGTTATTAAAAGCGACCGGCCCTACTTCAATGGTGGGGGCGGTGTTGCGATCTTCATTAAAATTAACATTAAACACAAAGTAGTGTTTAGTAGTGAAGTACGACAGTTTCAGGAGTTGGAGGCCTGCATCGTGTGCATTTCTCTCCGCAGTGGAAGGAAGCTGTACGCCGTGTCGCTCTACTCCTCCGGCTCCCTTATTTCCAGACCGACTATATCAGAGCTCGATTCACTCTTACGTTGTCTAAGACTGGACTCGGAGGAGAACTATTTGGCCGGGGACTTAAATGCGCGACATGGATGTTGGGGAAAAATAGTTTCCAAAAGTAGAGGGGACCATCTTTACAGCTGGTATTGCTTGCACAGTGTCGAGTACAGACTCGATTTGAAAGGAAAAGAGATCTCGTCATACCCTAGAAGCGGATCTCCGGCTGTTTGACGAAAGACTGCAGCTGACAGACACAAACTCTAAAACTGTAAACTGTTTGAACACCTTCGTGTATCTCAGTGACCATTGCGGACTCAGTGCCGAAATTAATGTCCCCAAAGATATTGCGGAATTAGGAAAGTTTGTTCAAACGTATCCCTACAATTATGGTAGGACACGTTGGACTCGCTTCTCTAGACAAATGACGAGAGCAGTTTCCTCAAATGCGCTCTACATACCGTCCAATAGAAACTTGTCAAAGAAGGAGATTGACATGTATCTAATACAATTGGATGAGACTATAAAACGAACGATGGACAGTACTATACCACGGCATACACGAACAAACAATTACAACTTGTACCGCAATGCGACAATTGACGCACTACATCAACGAAAAAGTAGACTCCTGTCAAGATTAAAAACCTTGTACAGGCGGTTTACTGACAGACGTGATGTGAAAATTAGGACACTGAAATCGCTCACCAAAAACATACAAACATTAATTGTTCAGAACTACAGAATTTCTGTTAACTTGCATTGGAACAATAAGATTAGGGCTGTAAGATCCAACAACCTGAGCATGTTTCCCGAACAAATTTTTCGTAGTAAGCATAGCGATCTTCCGTGTCTTAAGCTCCCCAGAATGACGGACAATGAACAAATACTGACTACAGCAGGTATTGGTCCAGATAACGCCGTACTCGACGATAACTTCTTTGTGGTCGAAGACCGGAAGGAAAAATGGAGGTACTAGGCGCATTCTTTCAGGAAGTGTATAAGGTGAATGAGAGTGTTCGTCCGAACCACGACCTGGAGAACTGCGTGCAATCTAGCAACTCGCAACTTCGAGAAGTCATACAACAATGGCGATCTGAGAACATCGGCTTTGTCGTGTTCGATGACGATAACCTCGCAGATAATGGCATTGCCGACGAAGGGGTTCATCCCCCGTTCATAGCGAAGACAGAGCTTCAAGCGGTCTTCGAATCACTTAAGAATAAAAAGTCAGTTGGAATCGACGGGATCTCGAACATTATGCTAAGACATCTCCCCCTAGATGTGGTTAATATGTGCGATATCCTGTTTAACAATGCTCTGAATAATGCAAAATGGTCTCCAACAGGGTGTCGTCAAGTCGCCGATCCTGTTCAACATTTTCTTGAGCGATCTTATAAGTTCTCTTCCGCACGTAATTGCGTACGCCGACGACTTGGTCGTGTATAGATAAGGTAAAAAGATCGAGGACATCACTACTTCGACTTATTCGTGAGAAGTTGCAATGACTGGAAGTTGAATATCAACCTCCAGAAGTCGTATAAGGCTTCGCGGATACCAATTGTTGGGCGTCAGGGGCAACCACCGGAGCAAAGGACTGTAGTCAGATACCTGGGGATCTGGTTAGATCAATATCTATATTTTAACTAACATGCAGATGCTGCTCTAGCCCGAGCTCGAGGTTCTTTCGGTCTTACAAAGAGACTGTTTTACAACAGCCAACTCGATGCGAGGGTGAAGGTAATCTGCTACATGGCCCTCATCCGGCCAATGGTCACCTATGGCTGTCCCGTGTGGTTCAACGTGAGTGCAAGCTTGATGGAAAAGATTCTGTTGTTTGAGCGGGCTTGTCTTAGGGCTTGCCTTCGCCTTCACAGAACACTAGAGTCCCAGTACAAAAAATTCTACTCCAATGATGTATTATAAGTTAACACGCTCCCAAAGTTGCAAAGTGTGTGAACAGCCAGACGCTAGCTCAGCGTTTTAAGCCGAGTATGCCAGACGCAGCAAAAGAATCCGACATCACCGTGGGAGTGTCGCCGACCATCCACCGTGGGACCGAATAACATCAAGGACATCGTTCAATGACATCGAACGATTAAAATAAGTAGAGTAAGCTTAGTTTTTAGTTGACTTCGGGCTGAGTAACGTCAGCAATTTAATTTTAATAAATAAAATCCCTCATAGAGGGAAACGAAAAAGAAATCGTGTTTAATTGGCGCCCAACGTGTCGGATACCAATACCATAGAAAAAGTCCGCCGGTACTATTGTAAAAGTAGTTTCATAGAGAACGAAAGTTAAAGTAAAGAATGTGCAATTGAATTGAACTGTGAACTGGAAGCAAATTAATTACAAAAAATTAAAGTAAAACAAAATTGAGCAATTGTGAAGACAACTGTGAACTGGAAGCAAGGTAATTCCAAAAAATTAAAGCAAAAAAACTGTACAATTGTAAGCAATATAATTCAAGATCATAAGTTAAATTTAAGTTAATAAATAATATAAATTAGCAAATAAAAAATTGTTAAAATGGAACCCGGTCAGTTAGGTGCATTGATTTCAGCAGCGGTACAGGTAGCAACCGATGCTTTCAGAAATCTTCGCGAAGTCGAGGACGACATCGCTACCGCTCCTCTTTTACATCGTCCGTTCAACTGTGGATGGGCGACTCAACCACGACGGTTCCGTCGCACAACGAGCTGAGGAAGGTCTCTTCCGCTTCAGTACGGCGGCATCAAGCCCGGATGTTCGGGATGTTGCAATGCAGCATCGAAAATTTTGGTGAGGGAACTCCATCTACGAACCCTTTAGACCAGGGGTAGTAAGGGTAGTACGGGTAGTCGGTCACCGTCTTGCAGCGGTAGACGGTACTCTATCAGCGGCAGCCTATGGCCGACTTACGTAGCTTAGGGTACTTTTAAGTCGTTAGTTGCATATACGTAAAAAAAAGCATGTATATATATATATGGGACAAATGTCGCCTCTGACAATTTCCTCGTAGCAGCACGATTCAGAGCCCGACTGTCCAATGTCAGAAAGCTGCACCAGCCAACAAAGAGGAGTTTTGACATTGGACGCCTGAGCACAACGGAGATTGCCATAGCATACGAAGAGCAATTAAGCGAGAGACTCTCCGGTATGCCTACGTCAAACACCAACGCCAACGAGATGTGGTTGCAATGCCGCTCGGCCATCAAGGAGGTAGCGGAAAACACCTTAGGCTACCTACCGCCCCCGACAAGAAACCCGTGGTATGATGGCGCGTGTTAGCAGAAGAAACGTGCAACCGACGAGGCATACCAAAAAGCGCTACAACGGAAAACTAGAGCAGCGCAAGATTAGTACCGGGCTAGAAGACGGGAGGAAAAGAAGCTTCTACGCCTGAAGAAAAGGTCTCTCGCAACCTCCCAGCTCAAGGACATCGAAGAGTCTAGAGATAGACAAAAAATACGGGCCTTTTATAAAAAAGCCAAAAGCCTGGCTTCAGGCTTTAGGAAAGGCACCCAGACTCTTCGAAATCGTGAGGGTAGCCTTGTTACTGACCCGCAGGGAATAGTGGATGTGTTTAAGCAGCACTTCCAACAACTGCTTAATGGGTCTGACCAGGAGAGAGTGATAGGGAATCAGGAAATCCCAACTCCAGTCGATGAAGTAGTCCTCCGACCTAGTTTTGAAGAAGTCGGAACAGCCATTAAAAGGCTGAAGAACAACAAAGACGCAGGCTCCGATGGCCTACCATCAGAGCTCTTCAAGGCCGGTGGCGATGTTCTGGTGGGGAGCATGCACCAGATCATCTGTAAAATTTGGGAGGATGAAAGCATGCCCGACGACTGGAATATCAGCTCCATATGCCCCATCCACAAAAAAGGCGATCTTGCCTCTTGCAACAACTATAAAGGTATATCCCTGCTCAACATCGCCTACAAGATCCTGTCCAGCATACTGTGTGAACGTCTAAAGCCGTTTTGCACCGCACTAATCGGCACGTACCAGTGCGGCTTCCGGCCCGGCAAATCGACTATAGACCAAATCTTCACACTAAGACAAATACTGGAGAAGACCAGTGAGTTTCAAATCGATATGCACCACCTGTTCATTGATTTCAAAGCCGCATACGACAGCATTCATCGCAATGAGCTATTCGATGCGATGGCCGAACACGCTAACACACACGCGATGCACCGTGCAGTTCGGCTCAAGGATTTCTGAGCCGTTTGAAACTTGCACTGGATTTCGGCAAGGAGATGCGCTGTCGTGTGAATTCTTCAATCTGGTACTAGAGAAGATAGCAACTGGCAACTGTAAACACGGAAGGCACTATCTTCTACAAGTCGGTCCAACTGTTGGGGTACGCAGACGACATCGTCGAGCGTTCTCAACGTGCCGTAGTGGAGGCTTTCACGGCGATTGAAGAACAGGCGAAACGAACTGGTCTCAAGGTCAATGAGGACAAAACAAAATATATGCTGTCGACCAAAAAACGTTCCGTCACACACCACCTTGGACAAAATCTCACGATCGACAGCTACGATTTAGAGGTAGTGAAGGAGTTTGTCTACCTCGGGGCAAACGTGAACTCCACAAACGACATCACAGTGGCGATCCGTCGTAGAATAGCCCTTGGCAACCGGTGTTACTTCGGTTTGCCAAAACAACTGGGCTCAAAACTCCTGACTCGAAGGACCAAAATCATGCTCTACAAAACCCTTATTTTGCCAGTCCTGCTCTATGGAGCCGAAAGCTGGACACTAAGCTAAACTGCAGAGTTGATTCTTGGTACCTTCGAAAGAAAAGTTCTACGACGGATATATGGTCCCGTCTGCGAGGAAGGCGATTGGAGGAGAAGACATAACCGCGAACTCTACGAGCTGTACCAGGATGTGGATGTAGTCCGGAAGGCAAAAATCCGTCGACTGCACTGGCTCGGCCACATCGAGCGCATGGACAACAATGCTCCAGCAAAGAGGGTCTTTGAATCCGAGCCGACTGGTTCGAGAAGGAGAGGAAGACCGAATCTCCGGTATAAAGACCAAGTAATCGCGGGTGCAAGACAGCTTGGTCTTGATGACTGGAAGCAGCGTGCCCAGGACCGTCAACGATGGAAGGCAGCAATTGCTCAGGCTCGGACCCTTCATGGGTCGCCGGCCTGATAAGTAAGTATATATATATATAGATATACACATCTGTACACTGATGTGTACCGATGTATATACAAATGTAAATATTTTAAAGCCATACATATATGTACAAGCAGATATCTTTATATATACAGATTTATATGTATGTGTTATAAGTTTAAGGTAGTTTTAAGTTATCTTAAGGTAGCATGTAAGTTTTAATTAATAACAGTTTTGATATTAAGTGTTTTTGCAATTTTCTTAATCTTAATTAGTTCATTCTACTTTACTTTTATAGTAAAGTTTAAGATTTAGCCTAGCTTAGAGTGGCCGATCGAGGGCCAGTAAGTTAAAAATATAAGCATTGTATATAATATAAGTTCATCCAACTACTTTTAAGCATTTTTGTCTAGTATGTAAGTCTATTATAAATTGTTGAAATAAAAATTAATTTGAAATGAATATTTTTTTTTACGGATGAAAGTTAATTGCAGATTTGTATGAGTTCGGTATAGTTGCAATATGTAGCCATTGTTCTTAACAAATTGTGTAATTTGAGTTCATAATTTTTCACAATTCATGAATGGAAAACTAGGTTTATTTGCCAATCATGGCGTATAAATCAGCTATGCATATAATACTCTGAAGAATTAAATTGATGCAAAGTATTCCTGTAAATAGAGCGTAGCATTACATTTTTGTTCACGCAAGCCCTATTACAATTATGTATAATATATAAAAATATGAGTCATCATTTGAACACCCTCCGAATAATACTACATAGTCGTCGGCAAATTCACTAATCGGCGGCCATGTTGCTAAAAAATCAGCGAATTTTCCGCTATTTTCGTGGTCAATCCGGCAATCTTGTAAGAGTATATGAAATTCAATTGAGTTCCACTACACACTAATCCTTCACGGCCTGCACTTCAAATTTGCCGCCATATATTACAATTAGTAATAAGTAAGTAAAAAATAAATAAATAAATAAGCAAATAAGTAAATAAATAACTAACTAAATAAAGAAAATAAATAAATAAATAAATAAATAAATTAATAAATAAATTAATAGATAAAGAAATATATAAGGGAGTTCCACTACACACTAATCCTTCACGGCCTGCACTTCAAATTTGCCGCCATGGACTAGGGGTAAAAATGGCCGACATCATCGACACCTGAAATGTTAATTTTAGAATAATCGCATATAGTAATTTTTAACATACATCATTACACCCCCAGCTCTGTAAGATTCGTTACAGTTGCCAAAAGGCGGTAGATAGATAGATAGATTTATTTCCAATATAAATTTCATACATTATAAAGTGTGTGTGCAGAGGTTTGATACATATTTATCTTGCTTCTGGAATATTATTATTAAGGTTTACAATTTTTAGCCGCTCGTGAATGCTTTTGAAGGAAAAAAAATGGAAAAAATAATTTCATGTAAATTGTATTGTATATATATATTACAATTAGTAATAAGTAAGTAAAAATAAATAAATAAATAAGCAAATAAGTAAATAAATAACAAATTAAATAAAGAAAATAAATAAATAAATAAATAAATAAATTAATAGATAAAGAAATACATAAATAAATAAGTATATAAATAGATAAATAAATAAGTAAATAAATAGATGAATATATAAACAAATAACTAAGTACATAAATAAATAAATAAATAACAAAAAAAAAATAAATCACAGTCACAAACAGTCAAACAAGAATAAATATAAAGCTACTATGAACATGGCTAGTCATATAATGAGGCTGTGCTATGGAGGTGCCGCCTCCGTTGCTAGATTCAGTTATTTTATGATTGGGTTATCGGCAAGTTCACATCTCGATAAAAATCTAAGATATAGTTTTTGAGCTTTTTGAAAAACGTATTCAACATTCGCGAAGATAGAAGTGAATTATCTGATAATATTCTCATCAATAATCTTGTCCGTTCATAACATATTCTTGTCAGATGATTTATGGGTTCTAGTTCCTACATATTATATCTCCATTTATTTATACAATTAATATTTATATGTAATTTATTAATCTTCATGTTATATTTATATATATTCTATATTTACTTACTATGTGTATACATAATAAATATTGATACTTATTTGTAAACAAAACTACAAATTGATATTTCTTCGAACTGTGATATTTGTATATATATACATATTTTTTTTTTTGTTACATGAAAGGTTTTTATCTTGGAGCATTTTACTTTCGAATAAATGATCTCTTCAGAAATATTTGCACTAATGTTGTTCAGTAGTAAGATAGATCACTTATCGTATCTCTGTATTATATATATAACTCATGTAAAACAAGAATTGTAAAAATTTACTGGCTACAGAAAGAAAGATTCAACATTCGCCCTTCTGTGCAAATCTTGTGTTGAGTGATGCCAAGGCAGATTTAGCATCATCTCTAGCAGTTTGCTTTGCGATATTTGCAATTTCTTAATGTGACATTGCGCGCAACGTCCCCATACTTGACATCCGTATAAGATTATGGCTTGGAAAATTAGCTTATGAATTAGAACTTTATTATGTATAGACAGCCTAGATTTTCGGTTTATAAAGGGGTAGAGCATTTTAATTGCAATGTTCAATTTCTTCGTTGTTCTTGTAACATGTTCCTGAAAAGTCAGTTTGGTATCCAGATATATGCCTAAATACATAACAGACTTTTCCCAATTAACCACTGTACCGTTGATCAAAAAATTACTACTCGGTAGATAACAAGGTTTTCTTTTTCGCGTGAAAATGATAGCTTGCAATTTTTTTCAGTTAATTTTAATTTTCCAACTATTGTAGTAGTTCTGTAGTACTTTCATTCCATTGATAAGATTAGTCTCCACATGGAGAGCAAATTCATGAGATGAAAGTATTGCCGTGTCATCAGCAAAAATAGCAGAACTACAACCAGGTAGACTTGGAAAATCTGAAGTGTATAAGTTAAATAAAATTGGAGCCAAAACGGATCCTTAAGGTAAGCCGGTATCAAAATGCATTACGCGGGACACACCACTGTTGACATGAAAACTAAAAGACCGACAGGACAGAAAACTTTGACCTATCTTGCAGAAATACTTTGGAAATCCATAGGATATCATTTTATTTAGAAGTCCATCATGCCAGACGGAATCGAAGGCTTTTTCAACATCTAATAGTAACATGCCTGTTGATCTACCTTAAGCACGGTTGTTTTTAACAATATTGCATATTCTGGCGACTTGATGCATTGTGCTGTGATGACGCCTAAACCAAAATTGTTCATTCGGATAGATGTCGTGATCAGAAACAATTTCCAGCATCACTGTAGAATGTTCCTGTTGCGTTGGTCAAAGATGGTAATTTTCTATTTCTATTCCTGACAATTCGAACTATGTTCCAGAAAGGTTTTGAATTCTTATCTAGACCATTAAGTTTTTTGTTCCAATTGTCGTTTTTTTTTTTTTTTTTATAATTTGCGCGCGTTCAAGGGATTGCTAATACCCTTAAGTGTCCGGGGTCAAGACACAGCACGGGCCGAAGGTATAGAGGGAGAAAGGGAGAGGAGGTACCTGTGCACATTGGTCTTAAATATCTGCGGATTGTAGTCTGTGGGAAATATAGGGCTGGGAAGAGCATTCCAAATTCGCGTAGTACGGCTAAAGAACGAGTCTCTAAATTTAACTGTGCGTCCGAAAGTAGGCTTAAGGGTAAACTGATGAGCATTCCTGGCGAGACGAGTATTGCGGGTGAATTCATGGAGAGGAGGAATGCAGTTGGCTAGCTCACTTGAGCATCGTTTGTTGAAATAGCGATAAAATACAGACAAAGAA
This sequence comes from Eristalis pertinax, assembly GCA_907269125.1. Taxonomy (NCBI): domain Eukaryota; kingdom Metazoa; phylum Arthropoda; class Insecta; order Diptera; family Syrphidae; genus Eristalis; species Eristalis pertinax. The sequence continues at coordinate 90,919,509 of OU026145.1, forward strand.
GAAACGGTACGTCGATGTTCGAGCGAGTCTAATGACTTTGCGACATTGTTGTCTCCTATAAGTTTTATCGCTCGCTTTTGGATTCTATCTAGTAGGTGCAGGGTGGTCTTTGGGGCACCAGACCAGATATGAGCGTTGTACTCAAGCTTGGGGCGGATATACGCCTTATAAATGAAAGCCAAATCAGAGGGGTCGTTGCGCGTTTTATTGATATGATCAGCTATCAAACAACTTATAGATGACATGTACATTTTGTAAATTGGGTGTCGGTATCTTTGCCAATATCTCTAATACTTATTTCTGAGCTTAATCAGGATGAGAATATGCATTGGTAGGGCGTTAAATTGGTGTCTCGCCAAAACCCTTGGAACACTGTCATACCATTAATCCAAAATCATCCTTGTTTGTAATATTATCAAGAATCATACAGTTCTGTAGAAGTTTGACTTTGATCTGGGATCGAAATCGCCTCGAGTTGGTATTTTTCAGATCAAGAATATACTTTTTATGATTCTGAACTGTGCATCGTACCCGACACAAACAACTCGAGCAATTTGTAAAGAACAAATCTAAGACAGAAGGATTACCACGAGAGGAAGGTGGAACGTATGTTGGAGAGATCGGATAGAAAATAGAAAATGGCATCGCTAATGTAAATCGGAAAGAATATTTCCCCAGCCGTTGGATCTTACACAACCCCAATTCCTGTGCCTACAATTTAGATCACCTCCAATCAAGAACTCGCCAGGTATACTAAATAATTTTCTCATGTCCCTACTGAGCACTCGTTTTTTTTGTCCGATATGGTGCCACCAGGAAAATCAACACAAAAAATACTGATCGTTCTCTGATCATTCATTTTTATTTCTATTCCTACATTTTCTATAAGAACTGTCTGAACAAGTGGTAAGAGCGAATGTTGAATAGTTCTTCTAATAAGTATTGCAACTCCCTCACCACTTCTATCTATTCTATCAACACGATAGCAGTTGAAATCAGAGCAGGGCAGACTATCATCATAACCAAGCCATGTTTCCGTGATAAGAGCAAGGTCAATATTATTACAGTTCAGAAAATGTAAAAGTTCTATAAATTTATGGCGTATGCTTCTAGCATTCCAATTAACAATTTTCAAATCCCTATTAATTATCATTGGAGTATAAGAATTGTGTTGGCGAGCAAATATTTTGATATATGTTACGCCATGCATTTAATGAAGAGGGAGTTGCGTTTTTCTCTCTGCTTGTCGTTCTCTGCAGTCTTTGGGGCAGTGATCGTGGATAATTACCCATTTTGTGGGTATTTTCTATCCCAAAAAAAGCTAAAAGGGCGAAAGGGTATTTTCACACCAACCAGAACAGAAAATGGGTATTTTCAATTCTCCAAAATATTTCATTATTTTATCTAGAAATCAATGCAAATAACGATAAAATAAAACTTTACTCTGAAGCAACCCACCCGAATGCGTTTACTGAACGCGCTTATTGAGAAATGTCAAATACCATTTAAAAAAAAACACCGTTGCCTGCTTCTTCAGATGTGAAATGTGAATTGCTCCTGTGTTCGAAATTGTTTGGTTGCGTGTCGCTGTTTGTTTTTGTTTTTATATTTGCGTTTAACCGAGACTATTGTCAGCTGGTAATTTGTTTATCTTGTTTATATACATATGTATATGGCATTGAAGTTCTTGTCAATCTGTTTTAGAACGATGTCGACGGAGAAAGGCAATAAAAAGCGTTTCCAGACAAGCTGGTTAGATGATGCCAAAATTTTCTGCTTGGTTGAGGCCAGTTCCAACGGACGACTACAAGGCATCATGCATAGTTTGCGACACAAACTTTTTATGTAGAAAAAGCGAAATCTTTCGGCATAGTACAGGATCCAAACATTTGGCTAATTTAGAAGCCATTCAACAAACACATGCAATCAAAAAAAAAATTTGCAAGAACCAACAAAATAGAGGAAAATAAAAAAGTGGCGGAAATAAAGTCGAGTGCTTTCTGTGCTGAGATTCGCAAATTTTATCGCGTGTGACATTAGAGCGAACAAAATGTACACAGATAATAAAGAAAGTGCTTACTGCTGCGGAGGAGAAGGAGTTGATCGGTATATTGCAAAAAACTAATTTTTCAATATTGACTGATGAAAGCACCGACATAGCCAACTCTAACATCTATGCTGCCTGGTTCGATTTCTACGCCCCGTTTCCGGAAAGGTCGTGACAAAACTGTTGGTTATGCTGCACATCAATGCTCTGGACACTACCGCAGATGATTTATTTGATGCATTTTTGAAAATAATGGCTGCAAAAGAAATATCACTGGAAATTGTTACTGGTATGGCTTCAGACAATGCCTCCGTTATGATAGGTATTCGAAACTCATTTTACACTAAAGTGAAACAAGTTTGTGCAAATATATTCCGCATGAAAAGCATTTGTCTTTCCTCGGCACTAGTTGCTTCATATGCTTGCAAACAATTACCAAAAGAGTGTGAAGAACTCATGCGATGAATTTCAACTTGTTTCAGAAAGTGCTAAAAGCTCAGCAGGGTTAGCTGAATTCCAAGAGTATTTTGGTGGAGAGGTAAAGAAAATTTGGAACCAGCAAGTACTCGCTGGCTTTCACTTCATCATTGTGTGGAAAAACTTATTGAAAATTGGAATGTATTAAGATCCTTTTTTCGAATAGCTTCATTTGAAGATAAGCGAAAAAAAGCCGAACAAATTCACGAAGATCTAGAACAAAAAAAAATATAAGGCATATTTTTATTTCCTTAAATATTCCCTATGTTATTTTAACGAGTACGATGTGACACTTGTACGATGTGACACTCGTGCACTCAGTTGTATTATGTGGACCAGCGCAGTTGGCACAATAAGTTTTTATGTGGCAGTTTTTCTCGCCATGCCCAAATAATTGGCAATTGTAGCATTGAGTTAGCTTACCACGTTGTTTCCTCTGATAGTTCCAACTCACTTGCACATGATTGATGGAGGGAAAGTTCTTTTTAAGGTCTTTTAACTGAATCGTTCCAGTGAAATTAGATAGTAGAACTCAGTGTAGTGTTCAAACTTTTTGATGATTTTTTAACTTCAATACATTTGAGTCCCAATTTAGTGAGTTCACCTTTAAGTTCAATACGATCAACATCACCCATTCCTTACAAAAACACTTTGAAAGCTTTCTCTCTCTTTAGGTCATGAGAAAAACATTGGCAGTTACAACTTTTAAGTGCTTCCAATACGCGGTTGTAAGATTCTATTGTCTAGCAAGAAATCTTGATTCCGATTAAAATAATTTTAATAAAATAATCAGTAATGTTTATCGATTGCATTAATTTGTGCACATAAGCACTTGACTTTTGCAACACTTTTATGGGCGGAACGTACACTTTTTTAGTGGAATTGTTTGGCGTTAGAATGACATCCATGTCATCATTATCAGTATCCGGTAGTGTTTGTAATTGACTCCAGAAATTAGTATACAGACCGGAATGTGTCCTAAGAGGAGGGGGATCTATTACGCTTAGCAATTTTAACAATTTACGCAATAATCGACAACGGGGGATCAAACAAGAACACGTCATTCGTTGATGAAACCTCCGGATTGACTGCCAAAAGGCGGTAAGTACCCCGGAATGTTATACAAATTCAATTCATTTTCGTAAATCCATATTTCACTTAACACAATAACTTAATATATAATAATATATAATATAATATGGGTGGCGCTACAGCCCGTAGATGGCTAGGGCCTAGCTTCTCAGCAACCACTCGTGTTGTGCGTGCTATTGTTCTATCACGAGTGGAAGGGACCTACAGTTTTATGTCGACTCCGAACGGCCAATTTGAGAAGCTTTTTCTAGACAGTTATACTCTTTGAGCATTGTCAGTGACTCGAAAGAGGTGGGCCGTGAAAAGTATTTCTTGTCGTACCAGGAATCGAACCTAGACAGGTAGGTCCAAGTGCGTAGGAGTCGACGCACATACCCACAACGCCACTGGCCACCACCATACTTCCAGTAATTTTTCTAGCGCATTGATATGAGCTAATAAAACTTGAAATTTTGTTCTAATACTTCGAATGTTTTGATGTACACAAAATAATGCATTGGACGAATTATAAGGAACATTTGGATAATCACATGCAATGGGAGAACGAGTATCTAGACAGAACTCATAGCTTATCAAAGTATGCAGTAGAAGTAATACGTAGAAAATTGTCACCCTTATTCCTACGCATATACACTATCCCATTCCTAGTCCAAACGAATTTATAATTCTTCGAGGTCTTCATTGTAGTTGCAGTTTTCAGCAGCTGGCGGGTTCGATAAGTCAAGCAGTCGTTGATGTACATCTTCTCTGATTTCGCTTCAGCATTGAGTAGAGTTGTAGTTAGCGGCGGTGGCTGAGCTTGCGATTTCAATTCAGAAGCGGTTAATGGACGATTATGACATATTTTAGACGACGATGATGGACGAGTATGGCTTTTTTGAGACGACGATGATGGACGATTATGGCTTAATTCACTTACCGCTGGATCCACTAGAGTGTGATGAAGAGAATTACTAGTACGACACCGAAATGAAGACCGACACTTATTGGACGAATGAGCAAGGCGAAGACAATTAAAACACAGAACGTTGGATTTGACGAATGATCTGCGTGTAAAAGTAAACTGCGGACACTTGACATGATTGTTTTGAAACAGTGGGCATGCACGATTGTTCTTCGATGCATTGGCTACATGAGCGCGAATAGAATTGCAATGATTTAACACGCGATGTGGTTGATCGATTTAAGGATTGGAAAGTTTCGAGTGCATCCCAACGGTGCTCCAGGAATTCTATTAACCGTTTAATAGTCATCACGAGATCCCACATCCTCAGCCCAAGCCTGCTTGGTGTCCTGGTCGAGTTTTGTTAGTAAAATAAATTAACCAAGGATCACGGCCGTTTTTGTCGAGCTCGTTAAGTCCCCGAATGACTTCGTCAGCACCGTTTGCGATTTTTCGTAGTATTTGCGAGTTAGGATTGTTCTTAAATAAATGACTGAACAATAAAGTGCACGCGGTCGTAACGTTGGTCAAGCATATCCTACGCCTCAACATATATGTCTTACGACGTTCGCTGCGTCGTTTTTTAGGAAGGACATCAAATAGAAACTTTTGAGTATAAGTGAGTTTGGGTTGAGTATCAACGGATCCGAAAAACAAGTCTTTGAAGGAAGGCCAGTCCTTGCAATTGCCCTAGAACGACGGAATCACTACCATTGAAAGATTCACTGTTGCCCACGTGTCATTTATATTTATTTCCCTTCGCGGAGCGTCTTTTTAAGGAAAGCTCAAAACTCTAAGAAACTTTAAGAATTTATATTCTGTCCTTAAACGACCCAAAAGGCCATTAAGTGAATTGTCGGTAACAACCTCGTTATGTCCTTTTTAAGGCATTTGAAGTTTACATAAACTCCTATTTAACCCGATAGGTTTATTGGAATGTGCAGATATTTTAACCAGAGCGTACCTAGATATGGCAGCTTCTAATATTGGAAAGTTAGTATAAGCTGCGTATAAACATGGACAGTCGAACCTTTTATCCCAATTGTCTGATAATAGTATTAGTGCGCTTGGGTCGACAGTGAACAACAGTTTGCAAGAGGGAAGTATCAAAAATACATTTCACGGCGGGTTACACACCTGAAGCACTTGTTCAGTTTGTTTCTAATTGAACAGATGATACGGCAATTGCAGATTTTTTATTAGCATGTACTACCTGTTTTATTATTGCATTTAGGACAATTTGAAAAAACCATTAGTCAACTTACGCTAAAAGCACTTGGATGGAAATCACTGTAAGGTTAGCACCTGAATAGGCTAGCAATTGCAAAATTCCCAGAAAAAAATTCTCGGTAAACCAATAATTTACTATTTAGTACTAACGATAATTCTGAAGATTGTTTGGCGATACTGGATTTTGTGTGCCTCTTTCATCGCTAGCTCTTTATAGATGCGAAATAAAAATCGGTTCCTCGGTTGATAAAAAAAGCAATGGAAAGCGTCCGCTCTTGTTCAACTTAATTTTTGAAATAATCTACTTGCATATGAGTTTCAAATACTTAACCTAAGCATGAAGCGTCGATACAAGCACTTGTCATCGATCGATCGTTTTCGTATATATTAGGGGATTAAAAGGGGATTAAAGGATACTTAAAAATATAATGATGTTTCACGTAGGTCATGAACATTAATATTCGTATTCATGTTTTTTTCTCTAGGAATGATTGAAATGTAATACCAAAGGGTATTTCTGTTTGGACAACAAAATGAGGGAAGACAAACCGTCGTAAATGGTCACTTTAATTTGCGTCCTGTGACTTTTCTCTGTTGCACTGATTCCAAATGAGGCTTTGAATCAACAGCCTCCCGTCATTGAAACCTTCTCCACTAAGTTTGGTGTATTGAGTGGACATTAACTTACATGCATACCAATACATTTCCCCGTAGTTGGAGAAAATCAAAGCCAGAATTGATTGACGGTGGTTTTTTGACGACGTAAAATAATTGGTCATTTTGTTGTTTTAGCTAAAGTTTTCTCTTCTGGGATACACTAGCTTAAGCTCGAGGAATTTTGTGACGATTACCGATGATTCCGAGCATTGATTGATAGTCGAGCAAAAGCAAACATTAACAGAAACACAAACAAGGTTTGTGGGGGGTCAAGAGCAGTTTACATGGAAAAAGAATAGAGAAGCTGGGAGCTATATACAAAAGCATTCGATTTACCTACAATATATTGTAGATTACAAGACAAAAATGAAAATACTCATGTGTGTCCATAAATGGTTACTACAGCCAGGGCCTGTGAATTCGAATCACTTATGTAATCTTTGCCTTGATTATTTTCATCGCATTCGTCTATTACATTCTTCTATTATATTACTTCGATCTTTCATATTATTATCATCTCAATAAACTTTCTCACTACTCTTTGAATTGTTAACTGGAAATGTCACATTTTATTTGAATTTGAGTTCCGTAACAGGTTATGGCTCGATGACCGTAACCAGGAATATTAAAATACGGTTAAACTAAAAAATTATTGTTTTAAAATGAGTAATTTCTCAGGAAAATACCATCATTTGATGGGGAAAACTTCGGCACATGAAAGTAATCGTATCGTTTTTTTTCATGCTAACATGAAGCGAGACTATCATCGACGCTATTGTCGCCACACGCGATGAGAGACCAGGCTCTTGATAGTGGTGACTGGAGCTGAAAATAAGTTGGAAGCCGCTGCAGCGAAATCATAATCCGCCCTCTATGGATTGTAGCGCCACACATATTATTATTGTTATTGTATCTATTTCATCTTTTTATTCTGTGTTTGTTGGTAATGGTGGAAGATCATAATATACTGATTTATCCCGTGTTTTGTACGACTTTCTAGGTTAGAACAATGCAATGAATTTCTAAGTTGCTTTGTGTTTTTGGTCTGTAATGGATGTCTGTTAGAAAGTTGTTAGTAGGGTATGTCTCTACAGCTGTATGTCTCTATACCCAGCTATATATATAACAAGCTTGCGGCATATTATGTGGGTAGGCATATTTAAATTGCATTAAATATGCTCAATATTCTCTGAAAATCATTTGGTTCTTAATTCATCGCTTCTTATGCCATCAATTATTTAGTCCCGTAGTAGGTTCGCTTAGGTTAGTGGGTAGATGAGCAGGCCACATCTCACTTAGATCCTGATGGACCCATTGTGATGCCCATAAGAGAATTTTCCTCTTCACAACTTCCTCGTACCCATCATCTAGATGTGCTATCCAGTCATCTGAAATCATAGTAAGCCTGAAAATAGAGGTAAAGGAATTTTTGTTAGTTCGTCACTATAGCTTTGCATATGATTTTTGTCACCTTGTAGGAGTTTGTCGGTGTTTAACTATTGCACTTGGATCATATCATCTGAGTGGTTTCACAGGTGGTTAGAGAGTTCGAACTTACATTAGCTAGCTCTATGATTCTGTCATCCAATTTTTCTCTTAACATTTGCAAGAGAAGGTTGAATACAAAAGATTGCCTGGGGTGGGTCGATTTCGGCCCCTTTCCACGTTCATCTGCATGTTCATCTGCTGCCTCATTGCCGGCTATGTCACTGTGCGCTGTGACCCAGAATAGAATAATGGAGTGCTTGTGTGCGGACAACATTAAGCTCTTTCTATTGCCGCGATTGCTTTAAAAGCCACTTTACTATCAATTAGGATGGTAATATCACCCGGTGGTATTTCCAACAATGATATTATTTTGAACGCTTCCTTGACAGCCAGGACCATCGCTTGAAAAGCACTGCCGTCATCAGGGATTCTGATGGAGCATATATCACCAGACCGTTCTTATTTAGCATATCTTTAGTCTTTCGCACTGCTTCGTGGATGAGCGAAGTAAATGCAGTCGAGACGCACAGATCACGCACGCTTAGGTAATAATCATCGCACATTCACACTACACACTTACAGAGCACAGTGCAATGCAAAATGAAATCAAAACAAGAAGTCGTGATTGCAAAACTCATAATTCACTTGCGATGTCACCTGGTGGCAGTTTCGCATTACTTGGGTTACATTTGCTGCATTACAATTGGTTTTTAACATCATCGTGTTGAGAATACACTTCCAGCAGTCACTGCCTGACTGCTCCTGTATTGTTTAATTAAGAGCAAATTCACGTTTCTCTTCTTCTCATTTCCGCTACCTCCTCGTTCCATTAAAACCGTCATCCCCACACTAAAAAAAAACTCCTTCGACTTTCAAACTTGATAGGTCCTGGAATCGTAGATATTGCTGTTATGGTAGCAGGGAATGAGCACACGACTTGTGCACACGTGCTGTGGTCGAGTGTCGCACCCAATGAGAATCATGATTCTGCAGTAGCAACGCAATTGGAAGGTGATTTCGTTGTGATAACATTTCCGTTGCACGCAAAAGAACACTACTTGAAACTCTTCTAGGCATTGGTACTGTATTCATATACCGGCTGCTGACTAAGGTGCGAATGAAATAAAAATGAATGCGCCAACTGAATTGGTACATAATTTAGCTGGATACAGTATCTACACTTGCAGGATCAGAAGATGCAATGTCACTCTGGAAGTCTCTGGAGAGTACATTATTTCTGACGATTCGTTGCCTTCGCCGTGGACAGTGCGAATTTTTTGACAAATCAGACTCATCGCTTGCATAGCATTCACCAAGTGCTAGACCACAAATCTTAGAGGCGATTCACAGAGTCACTTTGTTGACCAATAAATTTGTACTTACATTACACCAATTTGGCTTGACATTGAATATAACCTGGACTGACAGAAAAGCATGGTCCCCGCACAATTTTGACTCATATGACAGATTATACGGCTCGCATGAAATTAATTACCATCAACGGTGGGCGATTATACCTTAAGCTCAATACGTTGGTACCATTCATCCAGCATCACATCAAACGGCGGGTGGAGCTGGTGTAGATGATAGTGACGACGGTTTTCGATGGCACAAGGTAATGTATGTGGTCAGCAGGAGATCGTTATATGTGGATAACATTTGGCAGGCAAGAAATCCGTAGATAAATTTTCGTAAAATAATTCTTGTACCGGCTTTTCTCTCCATGGGAATAATATAGAATTCGATTTTATAAGAGACGGAACGGCACGAGAAATCCTTTCTTATTGCGTTCTTTTTCATTTAACACAAATTGTTTGACTTTTAGGTAATTTAAATGCGATATGAGGCGGTTAATTAAAGCTTTTTGGTCATAACTTATCTGATACATTTTAAGAAAGAAAGATCATTGCTAAGGAACGAAAGCAAGATTACGAACATTTAAGGTATTATTGACTTCTGTTTATAATTCAATGTTAAAAGGTCTAGGATTCCGTTGAACGTGGAAAGGAACTTCCGTTTTACGCTGACTGCGAACGGCCAAGTTTGAGAAGCTTTTTCTAGACAGTTATACTCTTGGAGCATTGTCAGTGACTCGAAAGACGTGGAGCCGTGAAAATTATAAATTATTAATCGAACCTCGACACGGTAGGTCCAAGTGCGTAGGAGTCGACGCACATACATATCCACATCGCTACGGGCCACCACAAAGAGTAACAATATTCTCCTTATAAAATGATAAAAAGCAAAATATTCCAAACACGCGATCTCCTACTCATTTTACAATACAATAAAAAGGGGGCGAGATTCTATCTGAATCAGGCATTTAATAGCTCCTTGCGATGAATGCTGTCGTATGCGGCTTCAAAATCAATGGAAAGGTGCGTATTGTAGACAAAATTATTTGATTTAAATATTTACTAACTTTTGTGCACCGCTGGTGATTGTACTGAAAACTCTCCAGTTGCTGTAATAGCTTCATGTAAAAAACAGAATATGAAATAAATGAACGGGGTCTGTCTGTTGCTTACAGTCCAGCAGTGTGTTTTCCTTTCAGAAAAAGTAATACAGTTTCAGAAGTGGGATCGTGTGCACTTAACTTTACTGAAAATTCTATCACAGTCCAAACTAATTTTCGTTATTCACGTAAAGTGTAATCCGTGTTGTTCGATTTAAAGAATTAAAAATTTCCGAAGAGTGGTCAGATATCGTGGAATCGGCTACTGCCGTGAAATTGAGAGAGGCGCTGCGGATATTAGGTTTGCAAACTACGGGCACAAAAGCGGAGCTAAAGGCATGAGCAAACGAAGCATCCCTGGAATCGCTGGATGAAGACCTTCGGAAGTTAGTGAATGAAACCACCACAAAGAACCGAGAAAATGGGATAGACGAATCGATTGCGCCTGATTTGGCTGTATCATACGAAGACAGGTGGCTGGGTGCTGTGGGAATCGGGTAGGCACTGACTGGCGTCAACCTGGCGATGCCCAGTGTTGTAACTTTTTCTACACACCAATTGTGCTTATTTTACCTCCAAGTGGTAGCCACCGGGTACTGGTTGTAGTTCACCCGAGCTCAACTTGCCAAACTTATAAGTGCGACCTCTTGTCCTAGGGGTTACAAAAGAGGAACTGCCCCTCCAGGTTGGGGTTGTGCCGTCGGGGTAACTGCCCGGCCACACAAAAAATTGCTAGTTACGAAGCAACAACAAGCCTCGGAAACGGATGATTTTACTGATGACGACCCATGCAAACGATATACGGACAACGATCTTCGGATTTGTACGTGGAATGTAAGGTCCCTTTATACGCCACGTGCAGCCGAACAATTAGCGGAAGCCCTAGACTGCTGCAAGGCAGATATAACCGCCATCCAAGAAGTGCGATGGGATGGACCGGGCAAAAGAAGGATGAAAAACTGTGATATATACTACGGTGATTGCTACAAACAACAAAAACAGCGCCTATTTGGATGTGAATTTGCCGTTAGAGGCAGACTTAGGCAAGAAGTCCTATCGTTCAGGTCCGTGAACGAGCGCCTCACGACAATTCGCATCCTGGCTAAATTTGCCAACATAAGCCTTATATGCGCACATGCCCCCACAGAGGAGAAAGATGATGACACCAAAGACAGGTTCTATGAGCTCCTGAACAAATCGTACGAGCAATGCCCTAGCTACGACTTTAAAATTGTCCTTGGCGATTTTAACGCAAAGCTAGGAAGAGAGAACATCTTTGGTAGTACGGTCGGAAAGCACAGCCTACACTACACCACATCCGATAACGGATTTAGGCTGATCGATTTTGCTGCGGGGCGAAATGTTGTAGTAGCCAGTACAAGATTCCCACATCTCGATATTCACAAAGGAACATGGCGATCTCCTGATCAATCAACCGTCAATCAGATTGACCATATTGCGATAGACGCAAGGCACTCCTCCAGTATCATAGATGTCCGAACGTTCCGAGGCGCCAACATTGATTCGGACCACCACCTTGTTGTAGCCAAGGTAAGGCTGCGGATATGCCGAACACCGCCAAGACAAAGAAGTACTGTGAGGAAGTTCAACGTCAGCCGGCTACAATCGCAAGAGATAGCCAAATCCTTTTCCCATCGTGTCTCCCTTAACCTCTTAAGAAATCCTACGCCGCCAACATCAAGTATTGAAGACCAGTGGCAGCATTGCCAAAAAGCCATCAGAGATGCCGCCTCTGATGTGCTGGGTTTCAATCCGCCACCACAACGAAACCCCTGGTTTGACAACGAGTGTCGGCAGGCGAATGCAGCCAAGCAAGAAGCATACAAAGCGGCACTGCAAAGAAGGACAAGAGCTGCTCGGGAGCTCTACGAGCAGAAGAGGAGAGACGAACACCGGCTTCTCAGGAGAAAAAAGAAGGAGCATGAGAAGCGTGCGGTCGGCAGAATAGAGGAATATTACTGCAGGAATGAGGTGAGGAAGTTTTACCAAAGGGTAAAGTTAACCAGTCAAGGTTATAAAGTCCGAACCGAAGCCGGTAAGGATGATCAAGGGAACATCGTAGTAGAGTCACAGTCGATGCTGAGGATATGGAAAAATCATTTCTGCAGACTGTATAACGGCGACGAAGAACCAAATCCCACTGTCAGGCAGAACGAACCATTCAACCCCAATGAAAGGGACGACGAAGATCAACAATTCCGTCCACCCGACCCGGATGAAGTGAGGATTGCCATATCTAAACTGAAATCCAACAAGGCTGCGGGAGCTGATGGCCTACCCGCCGAGCTTTTTAAAGCCGCAGGCGATGATTTGGTAAGGAGCATGCACCAACTCATCTGTAAAATATGGTCGGAGGAAAACATGCCCGATGAATGCAACCTCAGCATTGTTTGCCCGATCCAAAAAAAAGGAGACCCTTTGAACTGCGCCAACTACAGAGGCATCAGTCTCCTAAGTATCGCAAATAAAATCTTATCTGCCATACTGTGTGAACGCCTAAAGCCATTCGTCGACAACCTGGTCGGTCCATACCAGTGTCGCTTTAGGCCAGGAAAATCCACCATCGACCAAATATTCACACTGCGGCAGATTTTGGAGAAAACCCAGGAGCAACAAATCGATACCCACCACCTCTTCATCGATTTTAAGGCCGCGTATGATAGCATCTATAGAGACGAGCTATACAGAGCAATGTCTAGTTTTGGCATCCCTACCAAACTCGTCCGTTTGTGTAGGATGACGATGGAGAATGCACGCTGCTCCATCAAGGTCGGTAAAAACCTAACCAAGACTTTTGATGTCAAAAAAGGATTCAGACAAGGCGACGCGCTGTCATGCGACTTTTCAACATCGTTCTTGAAAGAATTGTTCAAAATTCGAACGCCAACACCAGATGAATAATCTTTCAGAAGTCCGTCCAACTACTCGCGTTTGCCGACGATATTCACATTATCGGAAGAACGCAGCGTGATGTCATTGGCGCTTTTATGGGTATTGCAACGGAGGCCGCGAAGATGGGTTTAGCGGTAAACGAGGGTAAGTCCAAGTATATGCTGTCAACGAGAAAGGGCACCCAACACCGACGTCTCGGTCAGAACGTCACAGCAGACAGATATAACTTTGAGGTAGTCAAAAACTTTGTCTACCTAGGCACCGCTATAAACTCAGACAATGACACCAGCGCTGAAATCAAACGAAGAATAACCCTTGCCAATCGCTGCTTCTTTGGGCTAAGAAAGCAACTGGTAAACAAAGCCCTCTCTCGAACAACCAAGATAACGCTCTGCAAGACCTTAATCGTCCCAGTCCTGCTATATGGCGCGGAGGCATGGACTTTGTCAAAAGCGGATGAAGCTGCCCTGACGCTATAATGACGAACTATACGGGCTGTTCAGCGACATCGACTTAGCCAGAAGAGTGAAGATCCAAAGACTGAGATGGGTAGGTCATGTAGAGCGGATGGAAACCAATACTCCGGCCCGAAAAGTCTTCGAATCCACCCCCGAGGGACGGCGCAGTAGAGGAAGACCGCGACTCAGGTGGCGCACGCAAGTGGAAAGGGACCTCAACCAACTATGCGTGCGAAACTAGAGACAGCTAGCTAAAGATCGAGCTGGCTGGAGACGCTTGTTGGTTGAGGCCCAGGTCCACCCCGGACTGTATCGCCACCTTAAGTAAGTATACGAAGACAGTAGCCCTGTCGACAATGAGGAGGAATGTCTGGATGAAGAACTAGCGAAGCTGCGACGAATTGCGGAAAAGAAGAAGGAGATTGTAAAATTAAAATTAATTAAAACAACAACTTCATGACCTGCAGATACACGATGCTACTAGTTCCAACCCAGAGTCAAACGTTGTCTCCAATTTTAAAAACATTGAAGATTCCATTATTCCATTTAGTGGAGACGATAATTACCCTACTGAAAGATGGATCGAGCAATTTGAGAAGTGTGCGGAAATATTCAATTTAGATCAAAGAGCTAAGTATTTGTACGGTAAACGACTTTTGACTGGTACAGCGAGATTGTATACTCGAACAGTCAATCTGAAAAGTTGGACTGAATTGAAAAGTGTCTTAAAAAGTAAATTTCGAAAAATCGTCACAAAATCGGATGTGTACAGTGAGCTTCGCGATAGAAAAATACAGCGAAACGAAACTATGCAACAATATGTGCTGCACATGCAAGAAATTGCATCACATGTTGAAGTAGATGAAGCAGACCTATTGCAATTCATAATAAGAGGAATTCCCGATTCAGAACCAAATAAGACCATCCTGTACCACGCAGACAACCTGCAACTAAAACTGGCATTGCGAAAATACGAAAAGCAAAAACGAAATTCTAACCAAGGCAGTGTGGGGAAATCGTGTCAGATCCTAAAGCTCTCACTGGATTGCCTCCGTACTTGTGACAAAAGAAATCGTAACGATTTTGAAAAGGTGAGTGGACTTCCAATGGACAACAGAATCTCTAAGAAGTTCAACGCCGCTTCCGACTCTTTTGGACTCGGAGAGTCCCATAAGCTTCATCCAAGTGATGTTTCTTCCAGCAGTTTTCTTGTCAGTTTTAAAGGCTACAACGGAGCCAACGGCAGTCGTCTTTGGAAAAACTGGTTTGGAACTTGATTCTAAAAAAAAGTACATCTACGACTTTAATGCACCTACAAATGAATTTTTCTAATCAAACCAGTTTTTCTATGAATGTATTGCGCTATTTCTATATACTGTATTGCTTTTTGCATATTGCTACATATGTCGTTATCCTAAATTGAATTTATAAAAAGTAAAACAGAAATATGTTAATGATGATGAAACATTTTAGTACTCTGTAATCTTAAAGTTAATTAGTGAAAATCTGGGATTATATTGCATACTTTTTTCCGTCATTGTTTTATATAATTTTATACCTTACACATTTATACATATCACTTTCTGCCTTATGAATTTTGGAATGAATAGTTTTACACCATAAAGAAACATTGTAATCGGGGCGATTATCTCATCAGGATGGCCGAGCTGTAGACAAAATTATTTGATATAAATATTTACTAACTTTAGTGCACCACTGTGTATGAACGTACATTTCAATGAATTCCAATGAGTGGGATTTTCTATACATCGTGCCATATGATGAGGTGTACTGAAAACTCTCCAGTTGCTGTAATAGCTTCATGTATAAAACAGAATGGAAAATAAATGAAGGGGGTCTGTCTGTTGCTTACAGTGGCCTTTCAACTTTACATACTTGGATCAGGTGTATGGAACTCATCTTACGTATATCGTAAAATATATCATTGGATAAGCAAAGAAAAAAAGAAAAAAAAGTGCAACTTCATTTCCGGACTGAATTGGTTTTACATATAGATAAACCACAACAATGTAGTGTGAACAGCAATGCTGGTAACACCTTTCGTTTATTGTTTCCAAATTACCAGTCTCCGGCAACTGTGATGAGGTGTGATGAACTGGAGTTGAGATTAAAAACGTTCTATGTTACCTTGCAAACATATTCGCCAGGTATAGCTATCAATCCAGAGCTATTTGGCATGTATAGCCTCAAAACTGCACAATTGTGAATTGAAATATATATGTAATTGGTGCTACAGTGGACTCCCCCTAAGTCGAAATTTCACGGGGTATCAAAATTAGTTCGAATTAGAGGGAATTCGAAAACCCTGGTTTTTTCTATAGAAAATTGAGGAGAATGCCAAAATATGGCAAATAAAAAATAATGATCCATGGTAAAACTATTATTAAAAAATTGCGCGGTATTGCCAATAAGTCACTTGTGCGAAGTGGCAGGAGTCATGCAACAAATAAGATTTCAGAAAATGCTCGAGATCTGCAACAAATTAAGACTTTGCTATTTACACCTAATCCATTTATATCAAGGATGAGAAAACCTATTGAGAAAGTTTCTCAATAACTGTTAAAAGAAACTAAACTGCACTATTCCAACACATATTTAATCAATGAAGGTAAGAATACTTTCGTGTAATTTGTGGTTCCTTGCATAGTGAATCTCAATTTTGTACGTAAAAATGTAACATTTAACATGGTGTGCATTTTTTATATCAATAAAACATATTTACTTATGTGAAATGTACATTATTTCAAAGCCCAAATATTCAAGTTCGTGTATACAGTTTTTTCCAAGTCTTGCATTAACACACAAAAAACTGAGTTCGTACACTTCACCAACAAAAAAGTCATTCCACGATATAATATTGATTTTAATTAAAGTGATAACCCTCAAATTAACAGATAATTCGAAATACCAAGGGGTTATCCTAGTCAGAAAAATGAATTGGAAACTCAATGTAATGGAGTCTTGGACCTCAAACCCCAAGACAATCCTGTGGATGTGTACTTCGATTGTAATTCCAATCTTGACATACGGCCACCCTAAAATCCACCAACCTAAACCTATTAACTAAAATACAGAGACTAGCATTCCTAGGTGTTACGGGAACACTTTCTACAATCCCGACTAGAGCCTATAGGTACTACTAAACCTTCTACCACTCGACATTTACATGCACGCAAGTGTTGGAGAGGGTGCCACCAGAAGCATTCAACGTAAATGCTATCAAGCCCTACTGGGCATGCTAGCATACTGAATAGACTAGAAATTGAATATTCCGAGAGCGACTATGTACTCCCATTCGACTTTGATTGTTAAACATGCACTGCTCCAACAGAATTCCTCAGTATGGCTGTGTTTTTCAAGCGGAGGTCCTGGCAGTCAAAGAAGCGGCCAGAATGATATCAAATGTTGGAAATACCATCAGCTGATAGCACCATTCTAATTGACAGTCAAGCGGTCATTGAAACAATTTTGGCAAAAGAAATCAAGTCCAAGCTTAGGGTACTTGAACTGCATCCCCCGAATTTGCCTGCCAAGCTTCGACAAATGATTAGAGCACCCGTCGCTTTCCTGGTTATCTTCAGCGTGTCTTTTGTTTTCTAGGATTGCTCGTAGATACTTTACTTTCTTAAAAATATTACGGAATTAGCAATATACATTGCTCACGAAGATCAGGCAGATGTAGTTTGAATATTAATGTAGTGGAAATGAAGAAGCTACTGTACAGAAGCAGACTACCCTAGAGAGTGAATCCTCCGAAAGAGACATGAGTTCCTGGAAAATTATTAATTAATTAATTATGAAATACAACGTCGTTCAAGTCGTCAACCCAATTATACAAGACCTTGTTGATGGTTTCGGGCTCATGATTGCTTGGATGATATTGCCTTGATATTTTTTTTTTTTTTTTTTATTTTCCATCACAGAGTACACAAAACACTACGTTCTCTAAGTGTTAACTATCAGTATCGCTTTACGCAGCAGATTTTGCTGCGCGACTAAGGATCATCTACCAATTTCCAGATTTTCCGGATTGTTGGCATAACATCGGCCCTGAACCGTTCTTTACAAAAAAAAGCCCAAAGGGGTCAAATCGCAGCTCCGAGACGGACAATTGACATCGCCAAGACGGCTGATAGCACGATTTGGGAATTTGGTGGCATGGGATGTGCCGATGGGCGCGCCGTCGATCATGAACCAGATGTCATCCAGATTCGTGTTTTCAATTTTAGTAAAAAGAAGTCGGTTACCATGGGCTCTGTAACGCCCACTGTTGACCAAAACGTTTTCCCGCCTAATTTTCGAAGTTGGCCACAGCAGCCAAATTCTCATATGCACGCACACTACAACGACGGAGACCATGAGTGTCGTCGACTATCCTACCAGTCTCACGAACTTTTTGTACTTGCGTACAGCTTGTGCTCCAGTTAGTGCTTCATTTCACATTATTGTTTCATTTTCAATATTGTGATACTGACTTTCTGTCAAGATTTAGAGCGGGAAACATCTGTCAGTGTCAAAATAACCTATGAAAGCACAATGTTCGAGATCCCACCGATTCCGTCTGCCTTTTTATTCTTTAGTGATTCCGACCGCTGAGAGCTCTGTCTTCGATATTAACTGGCGATCAACCCCTTGCCAGCTATGACATTATCTGTCATGGTATAGTGTTTGCCAAAGACACGATAGCCAAAGCAGATGTTCTCAGTTCGCCATAGTTGCATATCTTCTCGAAGTTAAGAATTGATAGCCAGTACGCGATTATCTAGGTCGTGATTCGGGCAAAGACTTACATTCACCTAATATACTTCTTGAAAAACTGCGCCTAGTACCCCCATTTTTTTGCAGATCTTCAACAAAAAAAGATATTGTTGAGTACGACGCTTCGTGCCACTGCGTTCTCTGAAGCAATACCTGCTATAGTCAGTATTTGTTCGTTTTCCGTCGTTCTGTGGAGTTTAAGGTACGGAAGATCGCTTTGCTTATTGCTTTATCTGCGGGAATATTTAGAGGAAAAGTTGGTAGTTCTGAACAATCAGTGTATGTTTTTGATAAGAGATTTCGGTGCCCTAAACTCTACGTCTCGTCTGTCAGTAAACCGTCTGTACAAAATGTTTAATCTTGACAGAGGTCAATTTTCCATTGGTGGAGTGTGTTGATTGTCGCCTTGTCGTACATATTTTCCTTATTTGTGTGCGTTTACAGACAGTGAGGTACACGGAAGTGTTGAAACAGTTTGCCGTTTTTGATTTTGAGTCTGCTGTTGCACTCTTGCTTCAAACAGCAGGCGATCCAAATGCAACCCGCTTTTGGGGAAGGATAAGATCTCCGTTGCTTTCAAATCGAGAATAAGTATACTCGAAACTTTGCAATATTAAAAAATATTCCTTAACCAAAATTGCTTCGACCATATAAAAAACCACCTTGAATATATAAGGACTGTATGTCTGGAGTTCGGTAATCGGTATTGTTTCTGATACTTATGGGACGGTTATGGATGGGGTATGAGCCTGCTCCTCTCTCAGTCTGTTTCTTTTTGCAAAAACTTGTGCAACAACTAACAAGTTGTGTTTAGCTCTTTTGTGTATGGGCTGTTTTTTCTATATTATACTGATCCCAGCTAACCCAAGTTGGATTTGAATCAGTTCGACTGTTGACAAAAAGGAATACATGTATTCTGCATTTGAGTACCATCAATAAATCAAATAATACCTAGTGTTAACCGAGTTAGTCAACTCTAGTGGAAATTCGGTTCGCTTCAATTTTAAATCGGGTTAACTCGGGTTAACTCGGTTTAAGGAAGTTTCGGTTTGGCATATCTATAGTTATAATCATATTGTTATACACATAATATTGTTTTACACATTATATTGTTATACACATAATATCATCATCTTACTTCCACACTCTCTTAAATTAGTCTTACTCTCATTTATGAAAGAAGCCCTTGTTAAAGAAGAGAGTTAAGATTAGCTATTTTCCCTTCCTTTTCGTTTTGATCGTCGATGTATTCGGACGCGTACTTTATTTGTCAGACAACGCAAGCCAATTTTGAAGAATTTGAATATATATTAAAACGATTAAGAAATGATGGAGGTATTTTATTAAGCCCACATATTCATTACTATATATTTTCGTGTTCCTTTTTTTATTGTAGATTGACAATTGCAACAATAATAATATGGGTGGGCCTAGCTCCCCATCCACCACTCGTGTTGTGCATGCTATTATTCTTTCACAAGTGGTAGGAACCTACAGTATTCCGCCGACTTTCTAGGCAGGAATACTATTTGAGCATTATAAGTGACTCGAAAGAGGTATGGTCGTGAAAATTATTTCGGTCGTACTGGGACAATTGACATTATATTAATGTACGCACTAGACAAACGATTTCTTAATTTGTACTTTATGAAGTATGGAACCCATAATGATAATGTAGTGTAATAAATTAATTGACTTGTTTTAATGCCAGTTGTTGGGTTGAATTTTTATAATTGGGGTCCTACTATGTTACTCGATTCTGCAATAAAATGGTTCGAATTCGAACGAATCCGACTACTTACTTCTAAAACTAATGTCAGAATCGTTCGAAATTGCTCTATTTCATTCATATTCGAGTTTACGAGAAAGACCTAAGAAAATTTGTATGTATCAGAAATGTATGTAAATATATATATATATACATATATAAATTGATTTCTTGTATTTAAATTAATTACTCAAACCATTAAATTTACTTTAAACAAAAACAAAAAAGCCATCGCAATTTAAAATGCTGGTCAATTACATGGCAATTCATCGGAACTTATCGAAAGAATATCTGAAAAGCCCAGAAGCGAAACAAAAATCTCACCCCATGTGGGCAACTTTATCCCAAAACCTTAACGCTGAGGGTCCACCGCTGTGTGACGTTAAAGGATGGAAGAAAGTAAGCATTTTCAAGTTGACCATTAGTTCAAAATTAATTTCATGTCAGATTGCAAGAACACCGTCAAGGGAAAGGTCAAATAAGGCCAGTTTATTGGGAACCGGTGACAATCCCCAAGCAAAAGCAAAATGTCTTATTTTCCATTTACGTTATGTCTATTTGTAGTTATTCTTTTTACAATTTGTGTTGTTCAGTAAATTGTTTTGATTGTTTTTTTTAAGAATTTGTGTTGCTAAGCAACTTGATGTTCGTTCGAAAATGGAATATTTTTTGAAAAAATAATACACTGCTGGCATACTATTCTATTTTCATAGATAGTTCCATTTTAAAATAGAATTGGAAAAAACTTTCGAATAGAATCCAAAGTAGAATCGAATACTGTAGTAGGGCCCCACTACGATGTTATTCGTCAAACACATGATGATGAATATGTTGGAACAAGGAAAATCGAATACCTAATCACTGAAGAGTCTTGGTTACCGCAGTTAAGCACCATCATTGGCAACTGCGTTACTTGCAAACTTTGCGGAGAGGAAGAGCTAACGGGGTAAAGTCGATATTTCCGTTTTGACCAAATTGGAAGCACCGAAGTCGTTCGAGTTACTGATAGGAAAGTAAATGCCACTCAAGCACAATTTGGGCTTCTACAGAAGAAGAATTAAAATCCAGTTATGTCCATGATCGAGTGAAGTTGAGAATGTTGGCAGTTATTTTCCATCACAGAGTACACAAAACACTACGTTCTCTAAGTGTTAACTGTCAGTATCGCTTTACACAGCAGGCGACTAAGGATCATCTACCGATTTTGCATCTCAGAGATTACATTAAATAAACAGTATTAATTATAGCATAGTGAATGGATCAATTTTTTAAACTCCAATCGAGTCAAGCTAAAATCAATTTCGTTGCAAAGTTCATTAAAAGTGTTTATACACCTTGTAATAGGCTCATTACAAATATAGTTGGTTCTATGCCTCTTATCGTATAGTAAATTTCTCATCCGAAGAGATCTTTGGGGAGCATATATATTCATGAGAAAAAGTAAGCCTGGTGAATTTACACGGCAATTAATAATATCGCGGATGAACATGGTTGACGCTGCCTTACGCCTGAAACTTAAGGTTTGCAAGCCTAGTATTTTACATCTATCGTCATATTAAGGGAGTTCTTCGAAGGAATACAAGAGCCGTAAAGATATTACATTTTTGAATATTCAGCTCTAGTCCATTGTGCTTGCACCATTCCACTAGTGCATGGATATCCAATTGGAAATTATTACAATCAGTTAAACTATTTATAGATAAATACAATTTAAAGTCGTCTGCGAATGTTAGAATCTTACAATATTGGAAAATTTCGTGAACATCATTTATAAACAATAGACAGAGTAATGGCCCCATATGGCTACCTTGCGGAACGCCCGATGTAACTTTTATTATTCGAGATCTAAAACTATCGATCATTACCAATTCCTTCCTGTCCTTTAAGTAATTGGAAAACCACTCTAACATTGACGAATGGAATCCCAAAGACTTTAGCTTGTTTAAAAGCAAAGTTATCACCACCAATCACCAAATTCCAGGAAGAAAACCAGACAAATTACAATCGATGTTGCAAGATTTCAACGAGGTACCAAATTGGGGATGAAGTAGCCATTATGAGTACCCAATTTGGCACTGGACTTAAATTGTATGGTAAACATCTTTGACTTTATGAGGTTTTATCTGTTTTGCTAGGAACAGGTAGGTATATGGTGGAATAGGACAGCCATGTCGAAGAGGGTTCCATCATGACTGGTCAAGATGACCGACAGATATAGTATCGCCATCAGTTCAGGCCGTCTCTCCGCAGTTTGTTGTCAGCTTTTATCGGTTTATCAGACGTGTATCCCATCGCTCTGCTTATTCCGCCCTTAATTCATTTAAATAAATGTATTCCCGAACACATTGGTGGATAGGTTTGTTTAATTTCGATTCTCGGTTTCTACATACATACATGTTATGTCAAAGCCAACTTGTTTGCCCCCACAGGAACTTGACTTCAAGTTGTAAGCAAATCAAATAGAAATGTAAACAATCCAATGAAAAGACTATGAACATAATTTCATTTATGCTTATCAGCACTTTTTGCCTTCAGCAACTCACACTCATTATAAACAAAGTATTTCACCATTAAAATGTATATCATATGATCCGCAGCCAAACATAGATTTGCTGCGTTAACATTAATTAGATATAAATTAACACCGCGAATGTTTCTACTCCAAATGACACCTCATCCGTTCCCAGCACACACAATCGCTGAGGCAACGTCTGGACCATACGACACCACTGCATTCCATCATGTCCAGCGCGGTAATCCTAAAACATCTGAGGGAAACATTGCACGCCTCTACGATGCAAGGTAGTATTTAAGGTAGTGTTAAGAAAAATGTAATTTATTCTTTTTTTTTTTTTTTATAATTTGCGCGCGCTTAAGAGATTGCTAATACCCTTAAGTGTCCGGGGTCAAGACACAGCACGGGCCGAAGGTATAGAGGGAGAAAGGGAGAGGAGGTACCTGTGCACATTGGTCTTAAATATCTGCGGATTGTAGTCTGTGGGAAATATAGGGCTGGGAAGAGCATTCCAAATTCGCGTAGTACGGCTGAAGAACGAGTCTCTTAATTTAACTGTGCGTCCGAAAGTAGGCTTAAGGGTAAACTGATGAGCATTCCTGGCGAGACGAGTATTGCGGGTGAATTCATGGAGAGGAGGAATGCAGTTGGCTAGCTCACTTGAGCATCGTTTGTTGAAATAGCGATAAAATACAGACAAAGAAGAAACGGTACGTCGATGTTCGAGCGAGTCTAATGACTTTGCGACATTGTTGTCTCCTATAAGTTTTATCGCTCGCTTTTGGATTCTATCTAGTAGGTGCAGGGTGGTCTTTGGGGCACCAGACCAGATATGAGCGTTGTACTCAAGCTTGGGGCGGATATACGCCTTATAAATGAAAGCCAAATCAGAGGGGCTGAAATATTTCTTGCATCGATTAAGGAAACCTAAGCATTTCGCAGCATTTTTGGCGACCTCAAATATGTGATCGTTCCAACTAAGTGTTCTGTTGATACACATACCAAGGATGGAAAGCTTTCCGGTTTCATCGACACAAGCACCATTCATGGATAATGGCTGATTAACAAGGGTTCGCTTGAGTGACAGCAGACAGCATTGAGTTTTAGAAGCATTGAATTCCACTCTGTTGTTGTTTCCCCAGTTAATTATGCTGTCAAGATCGGAATTCAAGGAGCTTAACATACGCTGCCGTTCCAATTCTACGGCCGAAGGGCAGGGTCGTGAGTCTCGGAACGAATATGAAAAGTCATCAGCGAAGGAATGGATTGGATTAGAAGTAGCAGACAAGAGATCATTAATAAAAATGAGAAAGAGTGTCGGGGACAGAACAGAGCCTTGGGGTACACCAGCATTTATTTGGTGGATATCAGACTTGAACCCATCCAAAACAACTTGAATTGAACGGTTCGAAAGGTAATTTCTAATCCATAGAAGAAGAGATTCATCGATACCATATGCACGCATTTTCGACAAAAGAGCTTGATGCCAAACTCTGTCAAATGCCTTAGAAATATCAAGTGCAACGATCTTGTTTTCACCTGCATTATGCAAAGATGTGTTCCACTTTTCGGTGAGATAAGCTATCAAATCACCAGTGGACCTGTTACTACGGAAACCGTACTGCCGGTCATTAAGAAGCTTCCGCGATTCAAGATATTTCATAAGCTGACGATTTATCAGCGTTTCCATGACCTTAGAAAGAAGGGACGTAAGTGCTATGGGTCGGTACGAGGTGGGTGACGAAGATTCGCCCTTTTTAGGGACGGGCTGGACAAATGCTGTTTTCCATCTGCTCGGAAAGAGACCTAAAGAGTAGGATAGATGAAAAAGCTTACGCAATGGTTTTGCCAGCGCAGAAGAACACCTCTTTAGAAGTATAGGGGGAATACCATCCGGGCCAGCGGATTTGTGCACGTCGAGATCTTTAAGTACTCTTGCAACTGTACGAGTGCGGAAATGGATTTTTCCCATGGTGAAATCAACGCTCTCAAGTACAGGTGGAGACATATTGGAATCTGGCAATGTTGAGCTGGCTGCAAAATGCGCCGCAAGCAGATTGGCTTTGTCTAAAGAGCTGACAGCTGGAATGTCATTGTAAATGAGCGTGGGAATTGAAGACGAGGTGGAATTCTTTATGTTTTTTACAAATGACCAAAAGTTTTTGCTACCTTTGGGACATTGAAGCACTTTTTCTAAGTTTGAAATTGTAAGGGGTGACTGCCCAAATAGAGTCAGAAAAATACAAACATTTTTTTTAAAGAATTTGAGTAAATAAAATTTTAATTGGTTTTTTCGGGATAATTTGATGAACGCGTAATAAGTCCCCAAGAGGTTCGCAATAAACGTGTAAAAAGTCCCGAGCAGCTTGTGATAGTGCCGCGCAAAAGTCCCAAAGTGGTTCGTAAAAACGCGTGATTAGTCCCCAAGTGGTTCAGCGCTAGGTTCAACTGTAAGCCAGCGTCCACGCGAACATCAGCAAGCCGGTTTAATAAAGCTGAACAGTGAAAGCCAAAAGTGAAAGCTGAAAAATAAAGGCTGAAAAGTGAACTCAGTGAAACCGGGAAGTGGAGAAATAATCAAAGGGCCAACGAGTAAAAGAAGTGAAAGAAGGACGCAGTTGAGGACAAGAGACTGCTGCCGCTCTGCAAGATGCTAATATTAGCGATAGTTTTGTAAGATTTTAAAGCTTTATTTTGTATATCTACCCATGAAACAATTGCTTTTGTTAATTAATTGTTATGTTAATAGAGAACGAATATATTAGAACCAAAAGTGAAAGGATATAATCTCAAAATTTCCAATTATAGAAAAGAAAAAATTAGATTTTACTTAAATCAAAAGGGAAAAAAAATATATATGATTAAAAAGTCTGTCCTAAATCTGTCTGTCTGTTTAAAATCTTTTAAAAATTTGAAGCCATTTATTAAAAGTTTGAGAAAATGCACGATTTACGATCCGGAGATTTGACCAATGAATCTAACCCCACCAAATGTGACCCTCAACCTAATCCCCAAACCAGTAGCGGTGCTCCCACCACCTAGGCGTCTACGAGTAATCCTCAAGGTAGTAGTGGTTCTTCAATTTCGTTACAAAGATAGTAGTGGTGCTTCCAACCCTCAAGTTTCTATTCCGTTCAACCCTTTGAATACGAGTCAAGGGAATCAAGCCTATTCATATAAAATCGGACCTTCAGTACCCATGAACTTAAAGGTCGTTGTTGAAAACCGTAGTAATTCTTTTTTATCTAACGCAACCGAATCAGATGTTACCACCTCCCCAGAGCTCGATGCTCTTATTTCTAAATTTGTTTGCAGAACTTTAATGAGTCATGGAAACCGTATTCCGTATTCCGATAACTTCAGTACCTCGATAAAATTCCGGACATAGTTCGGAAAATTTTCAGATGATCCGAATGAGTTCAGTTCGTGGAAAAAAAGTGTGGATCGAATTCTGCACATTTATGAACCCATTCGAGGCACACCTAAATACTATGGCATACTTAATGTCCTAAGAAATAAAATAACTGATGCAGCTGACACCGCCCTGGAGTCCTACAACACTCCACTGAATTGGCAAAGTATTTCTCGGTGTCTGGTCATGCACTTTGCGGTCTCGACCTTGGTAGTCTTGAGTACCAGATGTCCTGTCTAGTACAGGGAAACAAGTCAATTCGTAAATTTGATCAAGTAGTCTATTCCCATCTGTCGTTGATACTTAATAAAATATCGTGTATGGATGCTAGTAACGAAACAATGAGTGTACTGACTCAGAGATATAGAGACAGGGCATTATCCGACAGCCCTCCGACTTACCTCAGGCACTACATTTGTGCCTCAAACTGGTGAATCAAGGGTTCAGGTCACAAAAAGCCCACAACTACAACATTGCTAAGAGACAATTCAATCCACCCCAACAGAAAGCAACACGTAGGAATATCCAACAAACACCGAGCAGACAACCGTTCCAATCGCTAACCTTCGTTTCAGTCACAACGAATGCCTTTTCGATATCAGCAAAATACCCCACGACAGCAATATCAACATCAACCAAACTTTATACAAGAGAATACAACATTACGACAACAATCAGCTTAACCAATTCAACAATTAAAAATGGAACCAATGAGCGTTCAAGCCAGGAATCAGCGTCAGTTTTCCCACATCTCAACAGCTTGCAATAAAACGACATCATCCCAATAATCAATCGCAATTCCATACAACCGCATTTAGTTGATAAATCCATTCCGAGCGATAAATGCTTTTACGCTGACTCAATTGGAGGTAGTATAAAAATAAGTCACCATGTGGAAACATGGATAAAGCAACAAAATTCACAATCAATTAATACATTAATTTACGAACCGATCACATGAATCAAATCCAAAAACAAATCTCATTGCGTTAGTAAAACAATTCCCTAGACTATTCTCGGAAGCTGAAGGAAAACCAGCTTATATAACGAACGTAAAAGGAGAGATCAGAACATCAACGGAAACACGCGTGTATTCGAAATATTATCCGTACCCGTTGTCTTTGAAAGAAGAAGTTGAGAAACAGGTTAAGCAATTATAAGACGATGGTATTATACGAAAATCCAAGTCTCCATACAATTAACCCGTGTGGATAGTGTCAAAAAAACCAGACGCATCAGGAGAAAAGAAGTATAGACTCGTTATAGATTACAGGAAATTAAATCTTGTTACTATACCCGATAGATACCCAATACCGTCTATTAATGAAGTACTTTCTCAGCTCGGGGACAATAAATGGTTCACAGTGCTAGACCTAAAGAGCGGATTTCATCAGATTCCATTAAAGGAATCTGACATTGAAAACACCGCATTTTATACCGCAAATACGAATTTACGAGGCTGCCGTTCGGTCTAAAGAACGCCCCCTTGGTATTCCAGAGAGCAATCGACGATATATTGCGCGAATATATCGGTAGGATTTGCTACATATATATCGATGACATCGTTATATATCGTCACATATTCAAAATGTAAGAACTATTTTCCAAGTGCTAGAAAATGCTAACGTTCGGGTACAACTTGATAAATGTGAGTTCTGCAGGAACGAAGTTTAGTTCCTAGGTTTTGTAATCTCCCAAAACAAACCCTTCTAAGATAAAATCCATTCTTGAATTTCCTTTTCCTAAAACCTTAAAAGATTTGAGGCCCTTCCTTGGCCTCTCCGGTTATTATAGGCGTTTTGTGAAGGATTATGCAAAAAATAAAACGCACTCTTGCTTCAGAAGATACACTTCTAATCTATCCAAATTTTGATAAAGAATTCCATTTAACAACAGACGCTTCCAATTTCGCCATCGGAGCCGTCCTTGAACAAAACAATAGACCTTCAATATCGAGAAACCAACGAAAAAGAAATGGTGGCCATAGTGTGGGCACTTAGCTCTCTTAGGGGTTACCTCTATGGATCAGCTAAAGTAAAAATATTTACAGATCATCAACCCCTAACGTTTTCCTTAAGTCATAAAAATATCAATAGTAAGATGAAGAGATGGAAATCATTCCTCTAGGAATACAACTATGAACTGGTGTATAAACCGGGAAGAGCAAATGTTGTAGCTGACGCTCTATCAAGAGCACCGTACTCGTCAAATGTAAATGCTCTGACGTCAACACAACACAGCGCCGACTCTTCACCTCATGAACTAATAGTATCTGTTGCAACATCGATAAACGTTTTAAACAATCAATTAGAGCTCTTAACCGGAACTCTCGATAGTTACCAATTTCAGAATCCATTTCCAACCTTCCATAGAAACATAGTAATCCGACAGAACTACTCTAAAAAAGACCTTATTCAATTGCTCAAACCACATCTTAACCCAAGCGTGATTAATGGTATTCTAACAACCGAAGATGTAAAGGGAAAAAATCCAAGATATGTATCCCATCCATTTTAGATCTTACAAAATTAGATTCACACGGACAGAGGTCAGAGACCTTGTAAATGAAACTGAACAAGAGGAAGAGATATTAAGGGAACATAAAAGAGCACATCGAGATGGCCTGGACAACAAAATTCAATTACTGCAAAGATGCTATTTCCCAAAAATGAAATCCAAAATTCATACAATAGTCAAACAGTGTGTTACGTGCAAAAAACATATATATGATCGGCATCCGATTAAGCCTGAACTGCAAGCCACGCCTATCCCGCAATACCCCGGTCATATAATACATGTGGACATCTATTCCACTGACATGAATTTGGTTCTTACAGCAGTCGATAAGTTCTCGAAGTACGCACAAACTCGTATTGTGAAATCAAAAGCAATCGAAGATATTAGGGAACCATTAAGACAAATTCTCTTTGATTATGGAGTACCTAAAGTGGTTGTTTTCGATAACGAGAAAGCTTTTAATTCCTTCAATTTCATTGACTTCAATTCACTTCAATTTGCTTTATGCTTCAAGACCAACTGGGCATTCAGATTTATAAACCACCACCGTATTCTAGCTTTGTTAATGGCCAGGTTGAGCGCTTTCACTCAACTCTCTCCGAGATCATGCGCTGCCTTAAGACGGATCAAGTTCACAGATCATTTGAGGAGTTATTAGATCGTGCCGTATACGAGTACATTTTCTTAATTCATTCTACTACCAACAAGAAACCTATTGAGGTATCCTTCGGAAGGAACGTAAGTACTGACCCGGAACAATTCTAAAATGCACGACAAGAAAACATACTTAAACCCAAAGAGAAACAAGTCAAAGATCTAGATTACCACAATAAGTCCCGACAACCATTGAAAAACTACTCTCCCAGTGAAGTTATTTTCGTTAAAATCAATAGACGACTAGGCACAAAACTTTCCGCTAGATTTAGAAAATAGGTAGTGAAGAAAACATTTCAAACTCGTAACTCTGAGTTCAGGAACCGCTAAGTTGCAGTACTTAAAATCGTACCCGCAATCAACTTAACAAAGTATCAGGACATGCTAGATGAAATAGATATAAAAACGAAAAACGATGTAAGTTATGTTTCCCCATTCCTATCCTTCCAAATCCGTAATCCACTTCTCCGTATAAGACCAGTAATGAGAAAGAAATGAGCATTAAATTTTATAGATAAAGCGTGGAAATGGATTGCCACGACTTATAAATTTTTCAAAGATAAAACTCAAAACTTGTTAACCATTTCTAAATCATTAAAAACAAATATCGATTTGAAAAACCAATATTATATGAGAAAACTAGATGTACTTAAAGAAGAAGTAACGAATATTGAGAATGCCTTACAATGGGCAAGTGGGAATCGTAAATTCATTTATACTTTCAAACTCAGAAATTAATTTAGTTAAGTCACTATTTGAAAAAAACAATGTACCGTATCTTAATATTGATGACGCATTGGAATTCTCTACTGTTAAAATAGCATGTAATAACCATGATATAATATACATTGTAAGTTTACCAACAGTAAAAAATGAAAATTGTCAAACGCTGTTTATAAGACCAGTTAAAAAAGGAAGTTATGTAGCTAAAATAAACTTTTATAAAGTACTTAAATGTGAAGACAAATATTATGGAATTGATAATAAATGCAAGATTTTTAACCATTTGTAAAGAAACTGAAATTGTAGATTTAATTGACACTGATTGTATAACAAAGCCCTTCAAAAGTAGACAGTCTAGCTGCACGAACATCAATAATCTACATCTCCCAACAGTCGATGAAATTCTCCCAGGGTCTACACTGCTCAACCAGTTCAACGGATCAATTTTGGTGGATAACAATACCGTGAATTTAACAAGCACTTTTATTATCCAATACTACAACGTCACCATTGTCATCAATAAAAAATCATTCACCTCCAGCGAAGTTCCTAGCTTGAAACCTCTCCCGGCTATCGTTAAGTTGGACTCACCGACAGAAGACTTCGAGGAATTCTTGACACTTGAAGTCATGAAAGAGCTGCACCTAAACAACACTCACATATTGACCTGATGGAAGTCAGAGGCAAAAAACATACAATAACCAGGTATTCCCTGCTAACCTTTGGCATCATCGCAGCAATTACTACTTCTTCAGTGATGTGGTTAGTACGGAAAATAAGTAAACCATCAACGTCAACAACGATAAACAATATTGAAGTGGTAGCCGAACCATCACCAATAGAGTGTAATGAAGAACAAGATCGACCTTCACCGGTTAAGAGAATTGGTATAAGCCAATTTCCGCCATATTTCACAGTAACGAGTGAGGACACTCGAGCTTAAGGAGGGAGGAGTTAACAACGCGAATTTTTCCACTCCAGAATTCAAAAGATGAACAAACAACGGCTTCAAACTACACCTCCTCCGTTCCCAGCACACACATTCGCTGACACAACGTCTGGACCACACTACACTACTGCATTCCATCATGTCCAGCGCGGTGATCCGAAGACACATGTGGGAGACATTGCACGCCTCTACGATCCGAGGTAGTATTTAAGGTAGTGTTAAGAAAAATGTAATTTATTCTAAGTTTGAAATTGTAAGGGTTGACTGCCCAAATAGAGTCAAAAAAAAAAAATTATTTTTTTAAAGAATTTGAGTAAATAAAATTTTAATTTATATAAGAGTCCACTTGACCATTGTCACAGATAAGTTCTTGATCAACCTACCAATTACAGCTGAAGATTTCCCCCCACCAGTGGTAAGGGATTAGAAGCTTGGACTTAATAAAATTAATAGAAAAGCAAACATCGTCTTTTATTTCTCGGTAATGATCTCATTGGGAGAACATCAGATCGTATATTTTTTTTCGTGTTTGAAAAAGTATCAAACAAAATTGGCGCAGTCGGTAAGATCTCACTGAGGAGTTAAGTGAAAATTAACATAGAGATGAGATTCCGTGTACCAACCGCAGAAAATTTTTATTAACGGTAATGATCAATTAATGAACGATATTGAACATTGAGAAGTGAAAAAGTGAAGAATCGAACGAATCTTGCTTTATCTTACTTTAACTAAATTCAGTGAACAATAAAATTATTTAGTTTTCCAATTGCCAATTACCAACGCATATGGTTAATGATACGAAACCTCACAGAGAGGAAATAATTTTAAAACAAAAATTCATCAATAAATAAGAATAAAGAAAATAATAATAAACGGCAAGATAAAACCCGCAACGAGATCGAAAAACAAAAATCAAAGAAGGAAGAATACTGGCTTTAGAAAACATCAATCGAATCAGACGAGATTCGCAACGTGAACAAAGAATCAACCTATACAACAATCAACGAAAACTCATACAAATCAAAACCAGCAATCGGTAATGATAATTTAAATATAATAAGTTTGGAACTAAGCCCTTTAAAGTATATTGAACGCCTATATTTATTCAAAATGTCGATGACATTATCCCAACATTACTGACATACAATGACCAGGGTCAACGCATGTGTATAAACTTACTCAAATCCAAATTTATAGCTAGAGCCCGACAAAGCATTGAAATTCATCCTCACTTAACAAAGTGGACTGATATTAAGTTCATGTTAATTGAAAATGTTGGTGGCTTCAAAAATAGCAACCAATTGAACGAAGAACTAAGAAGTTCTCAGTCCCAAAAAACCCTTCCATTACTAAACCAAAAATGTATCCAAGAAAATAACATTTCTGATATTATCAAAAATAATGAAACAGCCTTGAATATTTGTAAAGAACACTTACCAATACATATGAGGACAATCCTATATGCTCTTAAACCAAATACAATGGAATTTCATGAACTTAATCATTCAGGCTGTATTAATCGTCCTCAGGACAATGATAGAACAATTTCGAGACAAATACTCGCGATAAAAACACATTTAACAATAATAAAAACAAACAACCATAACAACTTTCAACCAAAGCAGTATATACCAAATAACAATTACAATAATAATTACAATAACAAAAGTAATAATAACAGAAATAGTTCTAGACAGTTTCTTCAAAAACCCGAAACCATGGATGTTTCATCATCCCAAATTATACGAGCGCCAATAGCTAGTGATGTTGGAAAAACCCAAACGGAAGCAAATTTTCGGCATTCAGCGTCGGAACATCCCTTCATTATATTAAACTAAAAAAAGAAAATGTCATCATAAGACACTGGAGCAACTAATAATCTTTTGCGTGAACAAGATCCACCAAGAGAATATACAAAATGGCAAATTAAGTCAATGATAATAAAAACAGCAGGAAACCCAATAATCGTCACAAAAGACGTCATAATACCAACAAATAAATTTGCACTATCAGTCAAAAATGACTGTGAATTCCAAGTGCATAACTTCAATGAAGAATATAATGGACTAATCGAGAACAATATTTTGATTAAAAATAATGGAGAAGTAAACTATAAAAATAAAACTTTCATCTTCTTTCAACTTTCAATCAACTATTTTAATAAAATAACACCCATGGAATCCATAAAAAATAAATATGGAAATCAATAAGGATCTTCGAACAGATCACTTAAATAAAGAAGAAAAGGGAATGCTATTTAAAAAAAGTAATAAGTAATAAAAGTAATAGTAATAAAAGACTGCGATGAAGCATTTTACAGAAAAGGTGATGATTTATTTTTTACGAATCATGTAAAACACAACATTCCTACGGAAGATAATTCTCCTATATACACGAGGATATATAGATATCCTGAGATCCACAATAAAGAAGACTTCATTCATAAGTCTTTGAAAGGTTGCGGGTGCATTCTTTAAGCCGAATGGCATCCGTACAAACTCATAGTGTCCATTTTTTATTATTTTGTATATTTTCTTGGTGGATCTTGTTCACGCAAAAGATTATTAGTTGCTCCAGTGTCTTATGATGACATTTTCTTTTTTTATTTTAATATAAGGAAGGGATGTTCCGACGCTGAATGCCGAAAATTTGCTTCCGTTTGGGTTTTTCCAACATCACTAGCTACTGGAGCTCGTATAATTTGGGATGATGAAACATCCATGGTTTCGGGTTTTTGAAGAAACTGTCTAGAACTATTTCTGTTATTATTACTTTTGTTATTGTAATTATTATTGTAATTGTTATTTGGTATATACTGCTTTGGTTGCCAGTTGTTACGGTTGTTTGTTTTTATTATTGTTAAATGTGTTTTTATCGCGAGTATTTGTCTCGAAATTGTTCTATCATTGTCCTGAGGACGATTAATACAGCCTGAATGATTAAGTTCATGAAATTCCATTGTATTTGGTTTAAGAGCATATAGGATTGTCCTCATATGTATTGGTAAGCGTTCTTTACAAATATTCAAGGCTGTTTCATTATTTTTGATAATATCAGAAATGTTATTTTCTTGGATACATTTTTGGTTTAGTAATGGAAGGGTTTTTTGGGACTGAGAACTTCTTAGTTCTTCGTTCAATTGATTGCTATTTTTGAAGCCACCAACATTTTCAATTAACATGGACTTAATATCAGTCCACTTTGTTAAGTGAGGATGAATTTCAATGCTTTGTCGGGCTCTAGCTATAAATTTGGATTTGAGTAAGTTTATACACATGCGTTGACCCTGGTCATTGTATGTCAGTAATGTTGGGATAATGTCATCGACATTTTGAATAAATATAGGCGTTCAATATACTTTAAAGGGCTTAGTTCCAAACTTCTTATATTTAAATTATCATTACCGATTGCTGGTTTTGATTTGTATGAGTTTTCGTTGATTGTTGTATAGGTTGATTCTTTGTTCACGTTGCGAATCTCGTCTGATTCGATTGATGTTTTCTAAAGCCAGTATTCTTCCTTCTTTGATTCTTGTTTTTCGATCTCGTTGCGGGTTTTATCTTGCCGTTTATTATTATTCTGTTTATTCTTATTTATTGATGAATTTTTGTTTTAAAATTATTTCCTCTCTGTGAGGTTTCGTATCATTAACCATATGCGTTGGTAATTGGTAATTGGAAAACTAAATAATTTTTTTGTTCACTGAATTTAGTTATAGTAAGGTAAAGTAAGATTCGTTCGATTCTTCACTTTTTCACTTCTCAATGTTCAATATTGTTCATTAATTAGTCATTACCGTTAATAAAAATTTTCTGCGGTTGGTACACGGAATCTCATCTCTATGTTAATTTTCACTTAACTCCTCAGTGAGATCCTACCGACTCCGCCAATTTTGTTTGATACTTTTTCAAACACGAAACAAAATATACGATCTGATGTTCTCCCAATGAGATCATCACCGAGCAAGAAATAAAAGACTTTTCTATTGATTTTATTAAGTCCAAGCTTCTGATCCCTTACCACTGGTGGGGGAAAATCTTCAATCTTCCTATGGAAGATAATTCTCCTATATACACGAGGATATATAGATATCCTGAGATCCACACGAAAGAAGTGGATAGGCAAATAAAAGAAATGATTAAATCAAAAATAATTCAGCACTCTACTTCGTCTTATAACGACCCAATCTGGGTCGTACCTAAAAAAGAAGACCACGCTGGTAACAAAAGAATGGCGAATAGTTATCGATTACAGAAAATTAAATAATGTAACTAAGGAAGACAAATATCCTATACCAAACATGGACTCAGTATTAGACAAATTGGGACATGCAGTGCATTTCTCTACACTGGATCTAACAAAAGGTTTCTATCAAATAGAAGTAGAACCTAAAGATAGAGAAAAAAAAGCATTTAGCACTCTATCTGGACACTATGACATTGTACGCATGCCATTCGGCTTAAAGAATGCACCCGCAACCTTTAAAAGACATATGAATGAAGTCTTGGAAGACTACATAGGAAAAATATGCTATGTGTATTTAGATGATATCATCATATTTTCCTCGAGCCTACAAGAACACATGGATTCAGTCCATAAAATTCTAAATACACTTAAGAACGCAAATCTTAAGGTATCATTGAATAAATCTGAATTTCTACGTAAAGAAACAGAATTTCTAGGGCATGTGGTAACTCCAAATGGTGTTAAACCAAATCCCCAAAAATTGAGACAATAAAGAATTTTCCTATCCCAAAGACAGTAAAAGAAATTCAATCTTTCCTAGGATTAACCGGATATTACCTCAAGTTTATATCTGACTATGCAGCAATTATAAAACCAATGACGGTATGCCTTAAAAACGGTAGCAAAATAAATATTGAAGACGAAAGCTACAAAGAATCTTTTGATAAATTAAAGACTTTAATGTCAAATGACTTAATAAATAGGCACCCAGATTTTTCAAAAGAATTGCTATTGGAGCCGTGTTAAGTCAAACACATGGACCCATTTGCATCACGCACCTTAAATAAACATGAATGCAATTATAGCACAATCGAGAAAGAACTTCTAGCAATAGTTTAACCGCACAGTTTAGTCATTATTTGTATGGTCGTAAGTTCATTATAAGAACTGATCACTGAAATAACCAAATTTTAAACTCCAAAGATGGAAAATCAAGTTAGGAGAATAAGACTTTGATATTCAATGTATACAAGGGAAAGAAAATAGAGTAGCAGATGCTCTCTCTCTCGTCAAAATAAATATGGAAAAAGACGATCTCCTTACACAACACAGTGCCGAATCAGATAACTCAAATTTAATTGCTATTAGTGAAAAACCGATTAATATTTTGAATCGACAAATAATTCTTAGTCAGTGAAAATGACGAAGAGACAAGTATTATTTATCCACATGATGGAAAAAGAAGAATTGTATTCACACGCACAGAATTTAAAGAAAAAGACTTTGAAGATATAATCAAAGAAGTGGACATTAATTTGTTAAACGGCATCTATAAAGAAGACGAAAACATCTTTAAGAAATTCCAAGATAAATGGAAGTTCTAGTCTAATCAAATATTCCAAAGGAGCACAAAGCTCTAAAAGATCTTAAAACAGACGAAGCAAATGAGATACTCTTAAAACTTATCAAAACAACAATTATATTGGTATAGAAAATGTTTATTTAGAACTAATTCAAAAATATTATATACCTAACTTAAAAAGCCTCATAAATAAGCAAATAAATAATTGTCATCTGTCATGTATGACTAAAATCGAAAGAAATCCGATAAAGTTACCTTATGAAAAAACTGAATCCATAAAAAATCCAAATGAACATTATGACATCGATATATGGTTTTTAAATAAAAAAAAGAAATATCTTTCTTGCATAGATAAATTAAGTAAGTACGCGGCTATTGAACGAATAAAACATAAAACATGTTCAGATGTTTGAGGCACATTAATGAAGATCTTTACTTATATGAAAAAAAAACCTAAACAAATAACCCTCGATAACGAAAACGCTTTTGTCTCTGAAACATTAAATAATTTCTTAGAAAATAATGAAATCAATATTCATTATTGCACAGCTAATTGTCATACAGGTAATTCGAATTATAAGACAAATTCAAGAGGCAAATGAAGAAGTTTAACCAATTGAACATATTATTAAAGGAATAGACACTTATAATAATGTCATCCACTCAACAACAAGAGAAAAATCTATTGACGTACATTTCAATAAAATCATCAATGAATTAATTTATAAGCGCATTGAGGAAAATACAGCTAAAATATTAAATAAATTAAGCATCAATAGAAAAGATGATGAAATAGATGAACGCTATGCTAAAATAACCGAACCCGAGAAAGTTAATAACAAATAAGCCCCAAAACATAAAATGGTAAGAGTTATTAACAAATATAAAAAAAAATACACTCTAGAAGAAGGAATCAGATTTAAGAGAAGCCCCAATCGTTTTTTTCACTAAGATCAATTTAGGAAGAAGAAAAAATAACAATAAATAAAATTAACAAATTTTAGGCCTCCTGAAGATACGGCATCAAATATTGCAACATATGGTGGTAATGCGGAAAATAATTCTAATATTGATGACTATTGCGACTCTCAACCAAGTACAATCGGAGTTGGAAATAATAGACCTTAATAGAAGCAATGGCCTTGCCTTAATTCAGTTAAAAGAGTACCAATTAATAAAGCACTACGACAAAATACTTCATATAATTAATTTGACAGAATATGAGAAAAATATCGAAATAATGGAAAGAAAAATAAGAAGAATTCTTGAAGAAGACGAAAGTATATCTAGGAAAATGCTAGAATTACGAAAGGAATTGGTACCCATTTACCCCATCCTAAGCAAAATAGATACAGAAGAAGCTTATTAGATATAGTAGGAACAGGTTTAAAATTTTTATTTGGAACAATAGACAATAATGACAAGACAGACATCGAAGATAATTTAAAAATAATTGAATTAAACAGCCGTAATGAAATCGAAAATTTAAACAACCAAATAATAATTAATGACAGATTCAATAAACAGATACAAATACTGGCTGATACCTTGAACAATGAAAGTCAAAACATTATGCATAAACAGGAAGAATTTATAGGTAGTTACATCTACAAAAAAGACATAACAGAGATACAGTATGAAATTAAAGTAAGAGAAAATATTAATTATCTAGCATTAATTATATATATAAGAGTCCACTTGACCATTGTCACAGCTCAGTTCTTGATCAACCTCCAATTACAGCTGAAGATTTCCCCCCACCAGTGGTAAGGGATCAGAAGCTTGGATTTAATAAAATTAATATAAAAGCAAAAATCGTCTTTTATATCTTGTTCGGTGATGTTCTCATTGGGAGAACATTAGATATTGTATTTTTTTTTGGTATCAAACAAAATTTGCATATACAAATTTATTTTTCTAATCTGTTTTAAATTTTTGCATACTTGGATAATATTTCAGAAGAAAGAAAATTATATCAAGTCTGTAATGAAAAACTTACTAGTATAAATCAAATATATTTTTAAAACAAAGAAGTATATACAGTGGACGTTCTATACAATGAATTATATAATGCACAGGATTCCGTTAAATTGAAAAATTCGATAATGGGTCGTTATTTTGTTTATATCTAATAATACAAGAATATGAAATAATGACAGATTTACAATGAAATATACATACGTATGTTCATGTATATTTATAAAAAAATAAAAATTATTCAGGGGATTTACAGAAATTAAAATTTCGAAAAAAAGTTGTTGATTTGTGTTTTTTTTTGGTTCCCTACAGACTCTTCTGATCAGCTTCCTCCAGTAATTCTCTTAAACAAAGTCGATGCATTTGCTGAAGCAATTGAACCTAAAGCATTTGAACATTTATCTGGAACGTTGAAACGTTAATAATAAGATTGAGTATTTCTCTCATGCATGAAATTGGATCTTGGCATTAACACTGCAAACGGAATTTCGTCTTCTTTATCAAATTCTGGAAAACAAAAGTAAACTTGTACATACATACATGTGTATATTTAAGTTTATTATACATATTTTGCAAGAATTTAAAAGGCATTCGTTTAATCGAGCGTACAATTGTTGTGTCGATCGTAATATAGAACCATCAATGGAAAAATATGCTCATTCGTTATATTGGAAATTCGATAAATCGAGTATTCGTTAAACTGGATGTCCACTGTACTATCTTTTTATATATTTTTTCAATGAATATGGAGGGGTAGAGTGACAAGCCATTACTTCGATTATTTTAAGATTAATCGGCCGTCCGATCCTTTATTCAGCACCCATCTCCTGTTAACGATGTGACCAATCATTTGTATGACGGTGCGACCAACGTCCGTCATACTTCTAGTAATACCGACACAAAAATTTAAAATATGTTCACTTTGTTATCAACTGAACACTTTGTTATTAGATTTCCTCTTTTATACTACTATACTAGATAACAAAAGCATTTTTATTCTAGCAAACTAATTCTATGAATTTGCGTTATAGGTATCACAAATCTGTTGGGGTACATGTTTACATACGATAGGGCTCTCCATCAACGAAGACTTGCTTATCTTTCTTTCGTGAGTACGGTCCGAAGTGCGTTGCAAATAACGTTTAGGGCTCTAATCGCGTAATTTTTCATGCGACTATCGTCCACCCTATTCTCTCCAGTAATGTCGTCGAAGATTTGCTTCATGTTAGACCATCATTATCGTCTCGCCCGTCGCTTATTTTGTATACAGTTTGAGGGCTTTGAGAACAACGCCTCTCATGTAAAAATGACATCTGTGCTCTTATTCCTCTCAAATTTTACCAACATATTCTCGTTTCAGCTTGCGCCCAAAACTAGTAAATATGCGTCCTATCACTTTAAAATCGTCACAGAACTGAAGATTATGTATACATAATTATTCTCATTTTGTATGAAAACGATACTTAAATAGCTATTGTCGAAAATCGTCGAGACGATAGTAATTGACAGTTTTCAGTTTACGTGAAGCGAAACTATCGTCGAAACGCTAGCGCAAGACGATTGTCGCCATACGCGATTAGAGCCCAGGCAAACGAGCAAGGTAAACCCGAGCTAGTAAAATTTATCGCGAGGTTATTTCGACTCTTGTTTACCTCTCCGTATCGTGAGTAAACTTGTAGAACAAAAGTAGCACGCTTTCTATTATTTAATGAAACTTTGTTTACTTCTCTGCATCGTGAGATCGGTCCGTAGTCCGATGCAAACAATGATGATTGTTTTTTTATAGGGAGAGTATATCTCGCCTAGTTTAGGAGTTATGAGCAATTTTAGATTAAATTATGATATATATATATATAT
This sequence comes from Eristalis pertinax, assembly GCA_907269125.1. NCBI lineage: Eukaryota > Metazoa > Arthropoda > Insecta > Diptera > Syrphidae > Eristalis > Eristalis pertinax. Next base: position 90,959,968 of record OU026145.1, read on the forward strand.
ATATATATATATATATATATATATATATATATTAAGTTAAAAATAACGGCAAAACTTACAATGAAGCACTATACCTATTTTGAAAGCAATAAATGTCCTTGTTCTTTAATCATATCTCTAAATTAAATTATTCACGTCAATGGTTTTTGAGAAATTTGCATGCAGACTCAAAATGTTGATGAATAAATTGAAAAAATAATTTAACCAACTTTGGTTTATGCTTTTATCCATTCTGAATCGAACCCAAAAACCCAAATGGTTTTATGTGTTCTAGTTTTTGAGAGTATTAAAAATTACTGTTTTTAATAAGTAATAAGCGCCTAAAACAACAGTTTTTTTTAAATTAAAATGGATTATTAAAAATAGCTGTTTATATAGGCACATGTGTGACGAAATGCACCTACCCCGAGCTCAGCAACGAAGATTGACCTGCCGCATAATATAGTTAAAAAAATCTGTTGTTATATGTTATAGGCGCCTGCCAAACGTCTAATTTACTATTCATTCACTTAATACAATTTTTTCAGAAACTTCTTCTAATGCCGGTACAGACCAAGGTGGACCAGCCAACAAGCCGTTTTTATGCCAGCAAACGCTTCATTGACGGCTGACTGTGTTCGGCCAATCACGTCAAAGTCGTCGGCGGGTGCTAGCAATTGTATAAACTTTCAGAAGATTGTGCCTCTTGTGTTGGCAAGTGAGTTCTGCACGACCTTCTCAAGTATGATATTAAAAAGATCACATGACATAACGACGCCTTTCCTAAGACCTTTGTTGACATTGAAGGTCGGTGAGTTCCTCCGGAATACCATGAAATTTTTTTAAATGTAGGTTGGTGCCTGGTAGTACAATGGACCAGTTTTTTGAGTCTGAGTGCTCCAGTATAGTTCTAAAGACCTCCGACAAAAAAAAAATATCTCATCGATGGCAATGTGATCATTCTTGACGGTTAGCAAGACCGCCCGATCCTTCTGTGAATGTTGAAGTGAGGGAAACGCGTTCTGGCTACCAAAAGTGAAAATAGTTTTGGACCAAACATTATAAAGTAATTTACTGTACTAAACCACCATATATTTAAAGTGGATAACGTAACATATATAGGAGAACTTTCTTCTGTCATTAATGTGCTAAATGCCATTATTTGGACAGCTGCAGCCTGGAACAATAAAAAACTGCTTTAATCTGCGTTTCTATGCAATCAAACCATCCAAACAGATGGCTTTACTCCAGAGGACGACACATAATATAGATTTTTTGCATAAGTTCCATTTACATGCTATATCGCGAAAGACCTTTTTTTTTTGCCTACCACTGCAGCTTTTCGTTGCTGCGACCTATTGCAAACAAAATCAAAGTTTCTTTGCCGTGACCTTCACTATGCACCTCTGCGGCTCTTTAGCCAGCATTGCAACGGAATTTCAAATATGCATCAGAATGAGCCGGAGCAGTAAGCAATACCATCAGGGAATTCTAAATATATTCCGTTTCTCCGGTGGAGATATAATCAACATGAACATAATCAACAACTCGCATCGATTTCCGAACTGTTGAGTGAAACGAAATCCTAGTTTCGCCTTGGCATCAAAACCCACGCAGAACTTTTCTCCAACGTATGTAACTCCGACCAACAAAGTTTCTACGCATGACACGCGGAGTGTCGCCAAGATGATCGCCATATCAATACACAAGGTCGATAACAAAATCTACCTCATTCAAACCAGATCTAATATCACCAACACCAAACTCGTTGCTTGAACAGACCAAGTATAACAAAATTATCCAAAATTACCCTGCCTTGAGCACCACTTCCCCATAGCGAACTGTCATTGTTCTCTCTGGCCGCACTCAATTACTACTAACCGGAAAAATCCATATAACGATTGAGGCAGTTAAACGCTAAACAAAACAACAAATGAACAACTTTTCAAGGAACTCCAATCCTACACTTCAGGCTCTAGGCTCCATCAATAGCACATCTATAATTGATGTGATTGAGTGCCTGTCAACGTAGATACCGCCCAAGAAGTCTATGGGATAGGTTCTTAACAACACGCTCTACCGCTCACAACAACGACAGTCCAAACCCAAACCTCACCCAACGAGAACAAATGCTGCCCGTCTCCAAATCACTCTCTCCAAGAAATCTAGAACGTTTGTTTTCATGAGGGCTTTAATATCTCGTCCTTCACTGTGACTATCGATTGCATCTAGCGTCTCTTCAAAAACCTCACTGAGACATGAAAATCTATTTTCATCCCTAACCCAACCCCCTCCATTGACTCTCTTACTTTTTACTACCAACCCCTCAACTGTCTATCTTGACTCCCAAACGCTTCCCTATGATATTTTTGCCCTAACTGAAATCAGCCTTTCCGCTAATATTCTAGATACTGAACTCTTCTCTACTGACTTCGTAGTCTTTCGGACGGATGGACAGCACAACGATGAACCGGGGTGTCCTCTTAGATGAACCCGACTGGGGTGTCCTCTTAGCCAACTCTACAACTTTTGAACTAGCCTCCGTCAAATTTCCTATCTCGAATACATTTACCTACCAACTTTGCTTTTATATCAGTCATTCACAGCTACCTCAGGTAACAGTTTGCAGTGGATACAATGAACACTGTTTTTGTCTCTATATCCTTTGATTAAGAAACTCTTTTTACAGACCATAACTTTGAGTCTATCGTGGTCCATATTAGTGATATCACCAATAACCTCGACAACTAGACCTTATATTCACGTCAGATGCCCTCAATTCCGTTGTCACGGCGAGCTGTCTGTCCAGAATCGACAATTCATTTTTTTATTTTTCATTACATTCACAGTTAATCAGCCATTATCCATGAATGGTGCTTGTGTCGATGAAACCGGAAAGCTTTCCATCCTTGGTATGTGTATCAACAGAACACTTAGTTGGAACGATCACATATTTGAGGTCGCCAAAAATGCTGCGAAATGTTTAGGTTTCCTTAATCGATGCAAGAAATATTTCACCCCCTCTGATTTGGCTTTCATTTATAAGGCGTATATCCGCCCCAAGCTTGAGTACAACGCTCATATCTGGTCTGGTGCCCCAAAGACCACCCTGCACCTACTAGATAGAATACAAAAGCGAGCGATAAAACTTATAGGAGGCAACAATGTCGCAAAGTCATTAGACTCGCTCGAACATCGACGTACCGTTTCTTCTTTGTCCGTATTTTATCGCTATTTCAACAAACGATGCTCAAGTGAGCTAGCCAACTGCATTCCTCCTCTCCATGAATTCACCCGCAATACTCGTCTCGCCAGGAATGCTCATCAGTTTACCCTTAAGCCTACTTTCGGACGCACAGTTAAATTTAGAGACTCGTTCTTCAGCCGTACTACGCGAATTTGGAATGCTCTTCCCAGCCCTATATTTCCCACAGACTACAACCCGCAGATATTTAAGACCAATGTGCACAGGTACCTCCTCTCCCTATCTCCCTCTATACCTTCGGCCCGTGCTGTGTCTTGACCCCGGACACTTAAGGGTATTAGCAATCCCTTGAGCGCGCGCAAATTATAAAAAAAAAAAAATATCTTCACACTATATCTTAAATTTTCCTATAAGCGATGTAATTTTCCCACAGTCTATGAAAATTCTTTCTCTTTTAATTTTCGAAAGGCCAACTAAATCCTTCTGAATTACTTTCGTCGTTATCTCCTCGTATATACCAGTCCAGGATGTATGTATGTTTTTTGGTAAATTGGTTCTGATGTTGTATTTATAATTCCCCACGTACACCACTACTTACTCGATCGATCTGTCTATTACTGCTTCGAATTTTCGCATTTTCGAGTAAGACGAATCGATTACAATGTCATATCCCAAACTCATAAAAAAGGACCGCTAATTTGTGGGTAATTTCGTAATTTTATCCGATGGTTTTTTTCTTCTATTTCATGCTCGTAATCTTCTTCGTATGGTTGAGAATTTCCGTTGACCTCACCCTCTTCATTTACTGCTTGCACGGTATTTGTGCTAAAACGAAGTTGCTTCGAATTTTCGCATGTACGAGTAAGACGAATCGATTACAATGTCATATCCCAAACTCATAAAAAAAAACCGCTAATTTGTGGGTAATTTCGTGTTTTTCTTCTTTTTCATGCTCGTATTCTTCTTCGTATGGTTGAGAATTTCCGTTGACCTCACCCTCTTCATTTACTGCTTGCACGGTATTTGTGCCAAAACGAAGTTGTTGTTGCCGTTGTAAATTCGAAGATTTATTTGATCTTTTTTTGACCTGCGTATTTAGTCTGAACCGATTGGTCAGTCTCCAATGGTTGAGCCGATTTGTGTTGAGTGGACCTTGGTGGTAGTTCGGAAAATTTGATAATACTGCGCGTTGTATTTGGAATAGCAAGGAACTTTATAGATTTGGTTTCGTTGCAAAGCAGGTAACTGTCTATATGCATGTTGTCGCGCCTTAGCGAGGAAAATTTGATTAATAGGAGCTGAGACAGTATTGTTTGTAAAATTTATGTTTTGGAATTCAAGACAGAATGTCTTGTTAAGTCCTGGGCTTCTAGATGACAAGTATCATTGAAAAATCCTCATTGAGTCCTCTGATAAAAATACCTGAGTCTCTGTTTCTAATCATCAGTAAGAGAATAATTTGTTTTTTTCTTTTTTTTTTCAGTTCATTTTTATTAATAGAAATTTATAACATAACTTAAATACTAGACAAAAATGCTTAAAACTAGTTGAACGAACATTGTTACTACTTCTAACTTACTGGCCCTAGGCGGGCACTCTAAGCTAAACTTAATCTTATACTATGTCTTTCGACTTAACCTAACCTAACAATGCATATGCATGTGCTTAATATTATATGACTTTAACTGAACAATTTAAAATTAAGAAAACTTTCAAAAAACTTAATAGCAGAACAGATTTTATTTAAAACCTATTGCTAACTTACATACTACCTTAAAATAACTTAAACTACCTTAATCTAAACATACATACATACATACATGTATATAAAATAATATACGCACATATATATATATATGTACTTAAACTATTTACAAAGGTATACACATAAGTACACACATGTACAAATGTGTATACGTGAAGAGGAGCGGTACCGCATTTTCAGTTTGTATCAGACCGTGTTTGTCTAAATGGAGGAATGCTCTGGGGGGACGAAGCCGTTATGACGTACCCTTTTGTGGTATTGAGGATTGGGGTAGTAAGCCCCCGAGATCAAGTTATTGGCCGAGTTCATCGCTGTAGCAGTGTGGCCTCGAATCAATTTCACCAGGAAATTGTCCACTCGTATCAGGTTCGCCCTGTTGTATAAAACCTCATTGGAGTAGAATTTTCTGTACTGGGACTCTGGTATTCTGTAAAGGCGAAGGCAAGCCCTAAGACAAGCCCTCTCAAACACCCGAATCTATTCCATCAAGCTTGCACTCACGTTGAACCACACGGGACAGCCATATGTGAGCATTGGCCGGATGAGGGCCATGTAGCAGATTACCTTCACCCTCGCATCGAGTTGGCTGTTGTAAAACAGTATCTTTGTAAGAGCGAAAGCGCCTCGGGCTCGGGCTAGAGCAGCATCTACATGTTTGTTAAAATATAGATATTGATCCAGCCAGATCCCCAGGTATCTGACCACAGTCCTTTGCTCCAGTGGTTGCCCGTGACGCCCAACAATTGAGAACTTTCACCAATTCTTTTTTGTATCCGCCGAAGCCTTATACAACGGGGTCCTGAACAGTATGGTTTCCGACTTCTGAAAGTTGATATTCAACTTCCAGTCATCGCAACTTCTCATGAGTCGAAGTCACCCTGCGCGAGAGTAGTGATGTCCTCGATCTTTTTACCTGATCTGTACACGATCAAGTCGTCGGCAATAACATGAGGAAGAGAACTTATCAGATCGCTCAAGAAAATGTTGAACAGGATCGGCGAATTAACGGCCATTTTTTAGACCATTTTTTACTTCAAAAATACCTGCAGAGGTCACATTGCCATTCTTGACGACGAACCTTCTACCAGTAAGCATGTTACACAGTAGGTACAGCAGTGGTTTACTAATGCCTTGCCCATTGAGCTTGTAAAAAAGTCCTTCTAACCATACGGTGTCGAATGCCTTCTCCAGGTCAATCAGGCAGGCACCCGTACATTGTTTCTGGCTCTTGTTCCATTGGATATCCGACACCAGTTTCGACGCGGCATGAATAGTGTCATGCCCCGCTTTGAAACCGAATTGGTTATCCGGAATAATATGTTTGTCCTCTGTCCAGTTGGTCAGAGCTCTATTTATCACCTTCTCGAATACCTTGCTGATGTTCGGAAGGAGACTAATTGACCGGAGGTTGCACGGATTCGAAGAATCTTTACCTCGCTTGGATATGGGTTGCACAATCGCAGCTTTCTAATGCTCCGGATAATGTGCATTATTCAGAGCATTGTTAAACAGGATAGTGTACATATTAACCACATCTAGGGGGAGATGTCTTAGCACAATGTTCGAGATCCCGTCGATTCCAACTGACTTTTTCTTCGTAAGTGATTCGAAGACCGCTTGGAGCTCTGTCTTCGATATGAACGGGGGATGAACCCCTTCGTCGGCGATGACATTATCTGCCATGTTATCGTCATTGAACACGACAAAGCCGATGTTCTCAGATCGCCGTTGTTGCATGTCTTCTCGAAGTTGCGAGTTGCTAGATTGTACGCAGTTCTCCAGGTTGTGGTTTGGGCGAACACTCACATTCACCTTATACACTTCCTGAAAGACCGCGCCTAGTACCTCCATTTTTTCTTGCGACCCTTCGACCACAAAGAAGTTATCGTCGAGTACTGTGTTGTCTGGATCAATACCTGCTGTAGTCCGTATTTGTTCGTTGTCCGTCGTTCTGGGGAGCTTAAGACACGGAAGATCGCTATGCTTACTGCGAAAGATTTTATTTATTTGCGGAAACATGCTCGGGTTGTGGGATCTTACAGCCCGAATCTTATTGTTCCAATGCTTGTTAACAGAAAGTCTGTAGTTCTGAACAATTAATGTTTGAATGTTTTTGATGAGCGATTTCAGTATCCTAATTTCCTCATCTCGTCTATCAGTAAACCGCCTGTACAAGGTTTTTAATCTTGACAGGAGTCTACTTTTCCGTTGATGTAGTGCGTCAATTGTCGCATTGCGGTACAAGTGTTTGTTGTTTGTGCGTGTATACCGTGGTATCGTACTGTCCATTGTTCGTTTTATTGTCTCGTCCAATTGTATAAGATACATGTCAATCTCCTCGTTTGACAAGTTTCTATTGGACGGTATGTGGAGCGCATTCGAGGAGACTGCTCTCGTTATTTGTCTGGAGAAGCGTGTCCAGCGTGTCCTACTGTAATTGTAGGGATACGTTTGAACAAACTCTCCTAAATACGCAATATCGTTGGGGATCTTGATTTCGGCCCTGAGTCCGCAATGGTCACTGAGATACACGAAAGTGTTCAAACAGTTTACCGTTTGTGCGTTTGTGTCTGTCAGCTGCAGTCTTGCGTCAAATAGCAGGAGATCCAGATAAGAACCGCTTCTGGGGTATGACGAGATCTCTGTTGCTTTCAAATCGAGTCTGTACTCGACACTGTGTAAGCAATACCAGTTGTAAAGCTGGTCCCCTCTATAATTGGAGACTATGTTTCCCCAATATCCATGTCGGGCATTTAAGTCCCCGGCCAAAATGAAATAGTTCTCCTCCGAGTCCAGTCTTAGACATCGAAAGAGTGAATCGAGCTCTGATATAGTCGTTCTGGAACTAGGGCAGCCGGAGGAGTAGACCGACACCGCATACAGCTTCTTTCCACTGCGGAGAGAAATGCACACGATGCAGGCCTCCAACTCTTGAAACCGTCGAACTTCACTACTATAAACTACTTTGTGTTTAATGTTATTTTTAATGAAGATCGCAACACCGCCTCCACCATTGGAGTTGGGCCGGTCTCTCCTAATAACGTTATGATTACTGTGCTCCAGTGTGCCTCTCTGGGTTAGCTTGGTTTCGCTAATCAGAAATAGCTCTGGGCTTTGATCGTCCAACAATCTATAGAGCTCGTTTTTTCGCGGGATCCTTATCAATGAATTTGCATTCACTGCAAGGATCTTATAGGTACTCTCCGTCTGCGCAGCCATCATGACTGGTGACGTGCTTGGTTCTGCAGGAGCGCCAGAATTTGGCTTACCTGCTCCTCTAACCGATCCATACGCCTTTCAATGGAGGATTTCCAATCGGGCGTTGGATCGTCTGCTCTTGGCACTGAAGGCTGCGGCACTACCTTCGGTAGCTCCTTTCCCGTGCTCCTGTGACCAGACGCCATTTGGGCGTAAGTCACTTGAGGGGTGACGGTTACGGCTGCCCCGAGTGGATTTTTCACTGGGGGCTGCTTCTGCAGAACCATCTTTGTTTTCCGCTCTTGGAACTTAGGGCAACCCCGATAATTAGCGGTGTGCCCCGCGTTCCCGCAGAGAACGCACTTGAGCTGACTTTTGTCAGCTGCTCCCTCTTTCCCCAGCGGGCATTCCTCCGCCTTGTGGTTTTTGCTGCACTTCACGCATCGAGGCTGCATTTGGCAGTTCGACGCGGCGTGCCCAAACCTCTGAGAGCGAACGCATTGAATAATGCCGTCGGGCCTTCTTATGTTTTCCCAGACGCAATCGTAGTCAGCTAATGTTCTCAAATCATTTAGCTTATCTACTTTGCTGTTGGGTGACAGCTGTACTATGAAGAACGGTAATTTCCGTCCCTCTCGTTTTGACTTAGCTGTGGTGAAGGGCTTGACCCCGACGAACTCAAGACCATCGCGCACTTGCTCTTTGAGCAGTTGGAAGACCTCCTCCGCTTCGAGCGGTGCGGCGATCTTTAATAATTTAGATTGAATTTTTTCTCCTTTTGGTGTGAAGGAGAAGAACTCAATCATCGAACGCTTTAGACATCTTTTCAGAGTATCGTGATTATCAACTGTCTTGCAGCTGATAGAATATTTTTCTACCCCCTTATTTTTTTAATTTTAAAATGCCCAGTACCTATGGCCGACCTACATACCTCTGCAGTCTGTATGATGTCCGGCTTGTATAAGTTGATTGGTGGCACTTTTTCCTTCTTAGTTTGTTTTTGTTGCTGCTGGTGTACTGCTGGATGCTGTTGCTGCTCACTCAATGCATGTTGCTGCTGCTTCTGCGGCTGCTTCTGCTGATGTTGCTTAGCCGCTTTCTTTTGTTGCTGGCTTGCTGGCTGTTGTTGCAGCTTATTTTGTTTAGATGCAGACGGCTGTATTTGTTGCTGCATCAGCTTTTGCGGTTGACTTCGCTTAGGCAACTGTTGTTGTTGTTGAGCGAGTTGCAGTTCAGCTTGCTCCTCCTCCTTTCTTCTCCTTTCGAGAGTTCTTCTTCGAAGCTCTCTAATCTCTCGGAGGAGTTTGTCAGTCTCCTCCTTCAGACTGGAGACTTTCGTCTGCTTCGAGCGGATTATGTCTTCCACTTCTTCTTCGGTGTCGGAGGGCATCGATTCGAAGCTGTTACTGCTTACTGCGAATCGCCCCTCCCTCCCGTCTGACACATACGAGTATTCATCGTCTTCGTGAGATGTCTCATTCGATGACGTAGACGTAGCTGGACTCTCTTCCTCTTGAGTTTTGTGGGTTGACGCGATAATTTGGCGTCGCTTAGAACTGGCGGAGGTCTGCCTCTTCCTCCTCCTCTTCGTTGTGCCTTCATTAGGCACCGTTGGGTGTTGGCGTGATATTTCTGCCACCGGTATACTTTCTTCGCCGACCGCTTCTAGGCTAGCGGCCTGCCCGTTCTCCTCCATACTTTGCACTCACTACTCTGTTGATGCAATTATGCAGTTGATTGAACAATAAGAGAAAAAAAAGGACGTATTCCCACAAACTGGGTTTCGAACCCAGCACCTGCTGGCTCGCGGTTGAACACTCTTTTTTTTTTTTTTCCATGTAATTTTGTTTTATTTAATGAAATATACTTACTTGCTAGACAAAAGTACTTAAAACTAGCTTAACTAACTTAAGAATTTACAAATGTTCTTAATACTAACCTACTGACCCTATGCGGGTACTCTAAGCTAATCTAATCTACGTTATGAATGTGCCTTTCGGCTTAATCTATGTTTTTTTTTTTTTTTGTTTAGTCTTTACGAAAATCTTTTATAAAAATTTTTATTTGCCAAGAAATTTTTTTAAAAACTTGGTTAAACTAGACTTACTTACTTAACTACTTAAACTACCTTATACTAACTTACCCTAACATAAAACTTAAGACTATCTTAACTATGTCCGTAACAGTACGGACACGTGCACCAGGGCGTATATTTTATGTATATGCCTAACATATATATTTTATACGCCGTGGTGCACCTTTTTTTTTCTTATTAAAGTTTTTTAATTTTTTTTTTGGGTGGGTGTTTTTTTTTTTAATTTTGTTTGGATTTTTTGTTTTTTAATGTTTTTGGATTTTTTTTCTTCTTAATAGCTACCTTAAACCTATGTAAGTTGGCCACCATGGTCAACTATCTGGTCCTCTAGAAAAGCCATTGGTGGCGGAGACTAGTTTTGGTGTAACCACCAGTAAAATAGCCGTTCTTTGGCAGACTCTTTCCTGTCACGAGCGGGGATCGCTCTACTGAACCGAAGAAGATCCTCGTGGGTGCGAGCGACATCCGGTTCGTATTGGAGTCGCCTGTCCACTGTTCGGCGTACGACATGGAAGATAACAGGGCATCCGTCTGTATCCTGTATTAGGCCAATCGTGTCTAAATAAAGGAATGCTTCGGGAGGAATAAAGCCGTTAAGGCGCACCCTTTCATGATTTCATGGTACATGATATTGGGGTAATAAGCCCCAAAGATCAGACTGTTGGAAGAAGTCATAGCCCGTGCAATGTGCCTTCTGATCAGCTTAATAATAAAATTATCTATCCTGTTCAGGATTGCCTCGTTGTACAGGACCTCGTTAGGATAGTACCTCTTGTACTCGGACTCGGGTGTACGATACAAACGAAGACAGCTCCTAAGACTCTGTCTCTCGAACAACCTCATCTTTTCCATCTGGGAAGGACTCACGTTGAACCACAGGGGACAACCGTACGCCATAATTGGCCGGATGAGGGCCATGTAGCAGATTACCTTCACCCTGGTATCAAGTTGGCTGCTGTAAAACAACCTCCTTGCCGCAGCAAAGGCTTTTCTGGCTTTCGTCAGAGCAATATCTATATGTTTGTCAAAATACAGATATTGATCCAGCCAAATGCCAAGATATCTAACTACACTTTTCACAGCTAACGGCCGTCCTTGCGGGTCAACTATGCCGAACTTACGCCAGTTTTGGCGCGTATCCCGCGGTGCCGTGTACAACGGGGTCCTGAAAAGGGTAGTTTCACACTTCAGGAAGTTGATAATCAACTTCCAGTCGTCGCAAAATCGCTGAATTTTTTCGAAGTCACGCTGCAACAAGATATTTATTACTTCGACCTTTGGACCTGATCTGTACGCTACTAGATCGTCGGCGTACGCAATTAAGTGCGGCATGGAACCTATAAGATCCGCAGTGAATATTGAGAACAAGAGCATTGATCTTTAATAATTTAGATTGAATTTTTTCTCCTTTTGGTGTGAAGGAGAAGAACTCAATCATCGAACGCTTTAGACATCTTTTCAGAGTATCGTGATTATCAACTGTCTTGCAGCTGATAGAATATTTTTCTACCCCCTTATTTTTTTAATTTTAAAATGCCCAGTACCTATGGCCGACCTACATACCTCTGCAGTCTGTATGATGTCCGGCTTGTATAAGTTGATTGGTGGCACTTTTTCCTTCTTAGTTTGTTTTTGTTGCTGCTGGTGTACTGCTGGATGCTGTTGCTGCTCACTCAATGCATGTTGCTGCTGCTTCTGCTGTTTCGTTGCTGCTTGCAGTTGTTGCAGGGCTGCTTTCTTCGATGGCTGCTTCTGCTAATGTTGCTTAGCCGCTTTCTTTTGTTGCTGGCTTCCTGGCTGTTGTTGCAGCTTATTTTGTTTAGATGCAGACGGCTGTATTTGTTGCTGCATCTGCTTTTGCGGTTGACTTCGCTTAGGCAACTGTTGTTGTTGTTGAGCGAGTTGCAGTTCAGCTTGCTCCTCCTCCTTTCTTCTCCTTTCGAGAGTTCTTCTTCGAAGCTCTCTAATCTCTCGGAGGAGTTTGTCAGTCTCCTCCTTCAGACTGGAGACTTTCGTCTGCTTCGAGCGGATTATGTCTTCCACTTCTTCTTCGGTGTCGGAGGGCATCGATTCGAAGCTGTTACTGCTTACTGCGAATCGCCCCTCCCTCCCGTCTGACACATACGAGTATTCATCGTCTTCGTGAGATGTCTCATTCGATGACGTAGACGTAGCTGGACTCTCTTCCTCTTGAGTTTTGTGGGTTGACGCGATAATTTGGCGTCGCTTAGAACTGGCGGAGGTCTGCCTCTTCCTCCTCCTCTTCGTTGTGCCTTCATTAGGCACCGTTGGGTGTTGGCGTGATATTTCTGCCACCGGCATACTTTCTTCGCCGACCGCTTCTAGGCTAGCGGCCTGCCCGTTCTCCTCCATACTTTGCACTCACTACTCTGTTGATGCAATTATGCAGTTGATTGAACAATAAGAGAAAAAAAAGGACGTATTCCCACAAACTGGGTTTCGAACCCAGCACCTGCTGGCTCGCGGTTGAACACTCTTTTTTTTTTTTTTTCCATGTAATTTTGTTTTTTTAATGAAATATACTTACTTGCTAGACAAAAGTACTTAAAACTAGCTTAACTAACTTAAGAATTTACAAATGTTCTTAATACTAACCTACTGACCCTATGCGGGTACTCTAAGCTAATCTAATCTACGTTATGAATGTGCCTTTCGGCTTAATCTATGTTTTTTTTAGTTTTTTACGACAATCTTTTATAAAAATTTTTATTTGCCAAGAAATTTTTTTAAAAACTTGGCTAAACTAGACTTACTTACTTAACTACTTAAACTACCTTATACTAACTTACCCTAACATAAAACTTAAGACTATCTTAACTATGTCCGTAACAGTACGGACACGTGCACCAGGGCGTATATTTTATGTATATGCCTAACATATATATTTTATACGCCGTGGTGCACCTTTTTTTTTCTTATTAAAGTTTTTTAATTTTTTTTTTTGGATGGGTGTTTTTTTTTTAATTTTGTTTGGATTTTTTGTTTTTTAATGTTTTTGGATTTTTTTTCTTCTTAATAGCTACCTTAAACCTATGTAAGTTGGCCACCATGGTCAACTATCTGGTCCTCTAGAAAAGCCATTGGTGGCGGAGACTAGTTTTGGTGTAACCACCAGTAAAATAGCCGTTCTTTGGCAGACTCTTTCCTGTCACGAGCGGGGATCGCTCTACTGAACCGAAGAAGATCGTCGTGGGTGCGACCGACATCCGGTTCGTATTGGAGTCGCCTGTCCACTGTTCGGCGTACGACATGGAAGATAACAGGGCATCCGTCTGTATCCTGTATTAGGCCAATCGTGTCTAAATAAAGGAATGCTTCGGGAGCAATAAAGCCGTTGGGGTAATAAGCCCCAAAGATCAGACTGTTGGAAGAAGTCATAGCCCGTGCAATGTGCCTTCTGATCAGCTTAATAATAAAATTATCTATCCTGTTCAGGTTTGCCTCGTTGTACAGGACCTCGTTAGGATAGTACCTCTTGTACTCGGACTCGGGTGTACGATACAAACGAAGACAGCTCCTAAGACTCTGTCTCTCGAACAACCTAATCTTTTCCATCTGGGAAGGACTCACGTTGAACCACAGGGGACAACCGTACGCCATAATTGGCCTGATGAGGGCCATGTAGCAGATTACCTTCACCCTGGTATCAAGTTGGCTGCTGTAAAACAACCTCCTTGCCGCAGCAAAGGCTTTTCTGGCTTTCGTCAGAGCAATATCTATATGTTTGTCAAAATACAGGTTGCCTGGCCACTGGGACCGGGGCCACCTTCGGCACTGTCTGTTGAACCGGTCGCCTACCCGATGCCATTTGGGTATAGGAGACTGCCGGAGTAACAGTGGTAGCTGGAGCACGGGGCACTAGCCTCGCTTGTACCATTTTTCCTTTCCTTTTGGCCCTAAGGTCCAAGAGATCGGTTGAACACTCTGTGCACCCGGCTGCGCTCTTGCTACGGATCCCAGCATTTTTTTTCGTTATCTTGAATCTTTTTAATAAGCCGAAACACATGTGGACAGTTCAACGGTCTGTGCACGACTGAGAGAATAATTTGTCTACACCGAATATTTTTTTTTTTTAATTTATTAATCATCAGAGAAAGCCGAAGGAAGCATTGGTGGTTCAGTGGTAGAATGCTATTGTTAATTTTCGCCTTAGTACTGTTACATACGATTCTGTAGCCGCACCATTTCAGGCTATAAGAGTACTTGTTTGTAAACGCACGAAAAAAAAAGGAAACGATCAATGAACAATAAGTTTATTTAAAGACAATGCTTGTTGGTTCACTGTTTGTATAACGCTGAACAATTTGAAACACAGTATCAATATGCAAAGAGAAAAAAAAAATGTGTAACGAGTTATGCACAAACGAACAAGTAATTACCCTTGGTGTTGATGCGGCTGCGAGTGTCATCCAAGTGAAAAAGGCATCGGATGATCGGATCATACCATGTACATCAGACTGCACAAAAAAGTCTGCAAATGCAAGTCTCCACTAAGTAGTTGTTAGTGCACTAGCAGATTTGTCTTTCAACACCAAAGTATTTAACTGTTCTGTGACAGAGTGAACGAGATAGACAATAAATAGAGCTTTTACAAAGTACAGTGACTCAATTTAACTGCCTTACAATAATCAATTATAAACAGTATGAACAAATGAAATCAAATTACGTAATATAAATAAACGAATTATGATGAAGAACGCTTAAATTAGTTAAGTCTCAAACATCCCGCCCTCCCTGGACCAACGTAGGTTCAGCAAGTAGAGGGTGACTTGGCAAGTTTCATAATTGGGCGCAGAAATGATCCCTTAGCTGTCCGAACTGTTGCAACCCGAGTGCGGTTATCTGCACCTGGATGAATCTTCTCATTCCCATTCTCATAACCCATTTTGCTGTAGGTAGATTCGTTTCTCGGATCACCACCACATCGCCGACCGCGAGATTCGCCTTTGGATGTTGCCATTTTGGTCGTTCTTGAAGCGATGTAATATATTCCACGTGCCACCTACGCCAAAACCCCTGAACCATGGCTTGAAGTAATTTCCAATGTGATAGTCTGTTGGGCGATACATTGTCACAATTCGGCTCTGGAACTGCAGTGTAGGGTTCCCCTATAAGAAAGTGAGCAAAGACACAGAGGGGACAAGAATTCAACACAGCTTCAATCTGACAAAGTATGGTACACATCTCCTCAAAATTCAGTATTGAGGAACCAATCACCCTCCGTAAATGGAGTTTCACCGATTTTACTCCTGCCTCCCATAACCCGCCAAAGTGTGGAGAGGAAGGAGGAATAAAGTGCCATGTTATCGCATCCTTTGCCATAGCCGCTAGAACTTCGTCCATGTGAGTAGTCGATAACACAGCCCGTTGCATTTCGTTCAAACACCGTCGGGCACCATGAAAATTAGTGCCATTTTCGCTGTACACATTTGATGGCTTCCCGCGTCGAGCAACAAATCTTCTGAAGGCGGCTAAGAACGCATTGGTGGTTAGGTCACTTACCAGTTCCACATGAAGGGCCTTAGTTGAGAAACAAACGAACAGAGCAATGTATCCATTTGAAGTTTTTGCGTTTCGAGTTCTCGACAACCTTATAGTAAAGGGCCCAGCATAATCACATCCGGTGTTTGTGAATGGTCTGGCCGGTGTTACGCGTAGACGTGGTAAGTCTCCTATCAACTGTTCTGTTGTCGTTTTACGTTGTAAGAAACATACCTTACATCTGTGGACTACTTTACGTACTAGGTTCCTGCTACCCAGGATCCAGAACTGCTGACGAATAATCACGAACGTTTCCGAGACCCCTGGATGTAAATAAACATTATGAATGTGAGTTGCTATGATAACTGACAGATGGTTATTGGGAAGAAGTATTGGATGTTTTATACTAAATCCAACATTTGCATGCCGTATGCGCCCTCCAACTCGCAAGAGTCCATTCGAATCCAAGAATGGAGTATACCGTAGCAAATTTCGATTAATTTGGTAGTGTACGACCATTTACAAGAAACTTAATTTCACTCCCGAACGCGACTGTCTGCTCATATTTCAAAATCCGTTGCTGGGCCGATCGAATTTCATTGCCGGTTAAGACACCCTTGATTCTGCAAGAAGACGGAAGACGAAAATTAGCAACGAATCGCAAACAATATGCAACTAAGCTTTGCAGTTTGTACCACGAGGAATGCTTATTAATTAGGGTAAAAAGAATGTTATCGTCAGAGCAAATTTGGAACACTTGTTTTGCTGGTGGCCGCTCCTCCATCGTTATCACGGTCTCGTCAGGCGGTGGTACTGAGAACTTTGATGTAGGCCAAAGTTCTTGTGGCAACGAAAGCCAAGCGGGTCCGTTCCACCAAAGTGGATGTTGGTTAATAGCCGATGGTAATAAACCGCGCGATGCACAATCCGCCGGATTGGATTTCGAAGCGATATAGTTCCAAGCATATCGTGGAATTGTTTCGAGGATCATTGACGTACGGTTCGCGACGAATGAAGTCCAACGTCGAGGAGGAGACGACAACCAATGAAGCACTATTTCCGAATCACACCAAGCACAAATTTTGCATTTAATACACATAGAAGACTGAGATGGCTAGGTCATGTAGAGCGGATGGAAACCAATACTCCGGCCCGAAAAGTCTTCGAATCCACCCCCGAGGGACGGCGCAGTAGAGGAAGACCGCGACTCAGGTGTCGCACGCAAGTTTTTTTTTTTTTTTTTATAATTTGCGCGCGCTCAAGGGATTGCTAATACCCTTAAGTGTCCATGGTCAAGACACAGCACGGGCCGAAGGTATAGAGGGAGAAAGGGAGAGGAGGTACCTGTGCACATTGGTCTTAAATATCTGCGGGTTGTAGTCTGTGGGAAATATAGGGCTGGGAAGAGCATTCCAAATTCGCGTAGTACGGCTGAAGAACGAGTCTCTAAATTTAACTGTGCGTCCGAAAGTAGGCTTAAGGGTAAACTGATGAGCATTCCTGGCGAGACGAGTATTGCGGGTGAATTCATGGAGAGGAGGAATGCAGTTGGCTAGCTCACTTGAGCATCGTTTGTTGAAATAGCGATAAAATACGGACAATGAAGAAACGGTACGTCGATGTTCGAGCGAGTCTAATGACTTTGCGACATTGTTGTCTCCTATAAGTTTTATCGCTCGCTTTTGGATTCTATCTAGTAGGTGCAGGGTGGTCTTTGGGGCACCAGACCAGATATGAGCGTTGTACTCAAGCTTGGGGCGGATATACGCCTTATAAATGAAAGCCAAATCAGAGGGGGTGAAATATTTCTTGCATCGATTAAGGAAACCTAAACATTTCGCAGCATTTTTGGCGACCTCGAATATGTGATCGTTCCAACTAAGTGTTCTGTTGATACACATACCAAGGATGGAAAGCTTTCCGGTTTCGTCGACACAAGCACCATTCATGGATAATGGCTGATTAACAAGGGTTCGCTTGAGTGACAGCAGACAGCATTGAGTTTTAGAAGCATTGAATTCCACTCTGTTGTTGTTTCCCCAGTTAATTATGCTGTCAAGATTGGAATTCAAGGAGCTTAACATACGCTGCCGTTCCAATTCTACGGCCGAAGGGCGGGGTCGTGAGTCTCGGAACGAATATGAAAAGCTGAGGGTGCTGTCATCAGCGAAGGAATGGATTGGATTAGAAGTAGCAGACAAGAGATCATTAATAAAAATGAGAAAGAGTGTCGGGGACAGAACAGAGCCTTGGGGTACACCAGCATTTATTTGGTGGATATCAGACTTGAACCCATCCAAAACAACTTGAATTGAACGGTTCGAAAGGTAATTTCTAATCCATAGAAGAAGAGATTCATCGATACCATATGCACGCATTTTCGACAAAAGAGCTTGATGCCAAACTCTGTCAAATGCCTTAGAAATATCAAGTGCAACGATCTTGTTTTCACCTGCATTATGCAAAGATGTACATCTGTGGACTACTTTACGTACTAGGTTCCTGCTACCCAGGATCCAGAACTGCTGACGAATAATCACGAACGTTTCCGAGACCCCTGGATGTAAATAAACATTATGAATGTGAGTTGCCATGATAACTGACAGATGGTTATTGGGAAGAAGTATTGGATGTTTTATACTAAATCCAACATTTGCATGCCGTATGCGCCCTCCAACTCGCAAGAGTCCATTCGAATCCAAGAATGGAGTATACCGTAGCAAATTTCGATTAATTTGGTAGTGTACGACCATTTACAAGAAACTTAATTTCACTCCCGAACGCGACTGTCTGCTCATATTTCAAAATCCGTTGCTGGGCCGATCGAATTTCATTGCCGGTTAAGACACCCTTGATTCTGCAAGAAGACGGAAGACGAAAATTAGCAACGAATCGCAAACAATATGCAACTAAGCTTTGCAGTTTGTACCACGAGGAATGCTTATTAATTAGGGTAAAAAGAATGTTATCGTCAGAGCAAATTTGGAACACTTGTTTTGCTGGTGGCCGCTCCTCCATCGTTATCACGGTCTCGTCAGGCGGTGGTACTGAGAACTTTGATGTAGGCCAAAGTTCTTGTGGCAACGAAAGCCAAGCGGGTCCGTTCCACCAAAGTGGATGTTGGTTAATAGCCGATGGTAATACACCGCGCGATGCACAATCCGCCGGATTGGATTTTGAAGCGATATAGTTCCAAGCATATCGTGGAATTGTTTCGAGGATCATTGACGTACGGTTCGCGACGAATGAAGTCCAACGTCGAGGAGGAGACGACAACCAATGAAGCACTATTTCCGAATCACACCAAGCACAAATTTTGCATTTAATACACATAGAAGACTGAGATGGCTAGGTCATGTAGAGCGGATGGAAACCAATACTCCGGCCCGAAAAGTCTTCGAATCCACCCCCGAGGGACGGCGCAGTAGAGGAAGACCGCGACTCAGGTGTCGCACGCAAGTTTTTTTTTTTTTTTTTATAATTTGCGCGCGCTCAAGGGATTGCTAATACCCTTAAGTGTCCATGGTCAAGACACAGCACGGGCCGAAGGTATAGAGGGAGAAAGGGAGAGGAGGTACCTGTGCACATTGGTCTTAAATATCTGCGGGTTGTAGTCTGTGGGAAATATAGGGCTGGGAAGAGCATTCCAAATTCGCGTAGTACGGCTGAAGAACGAGTCTCTAAATTTAACTGTGCGTCCGAAAGTAGGCTTAAGGGTAAACTGATGAGCATTCCTGGCGAGACGAGTATTGCGGGTGAATTCATGGAGAGGAGGAATGCAGTTGGCTAGCTCACTTGAGCATCGTTTGTTGAAATAGCGATAAAATACGGACAATGAAGAAACGGTACGTCGATGTTCGAGCGAGTCTAATGACTTTGCGACATTGTTGTCTCCTATAAGTTTTATCGCTCGCTTTTGGATTCTATCTAGTAGGTGCAGGGTGGTCTTTGGGGCACCAGACCAGATATGAGCGTTGTACTCAAGCTTGGGGCGGATATACGCCTTATAAATGAAAGCCAAATCAGAGGGGGTGAAATATTTCTTGCATCGATTAAGGAAACCTAAACATTTCGCAGCATTTTTGGCGACCTCGAATATGTGATCGTTCCAACTAAGTGTTCTGTTGATACACATACCAAGGATGGAAAGCTTTCCGGTTTCGTCGACACAAGCACCATTCATGGATAATGGCTGATTAACAAGGGTTCGCTTGAGTGACAGCAGACAGCATTGAGTTTTAGAAGCATTGAATTCCACTCTGTTGTTGTTTCCCCAGTTAATTATGCTGTCAAGATTGGAATTCAAGGAGCTTAACATACGCTGCCGTTCCAATTCTACGGCCGAAGGGCGGGGTCGTGAGTCTCGGAACGAATATGAAAAGCTGAGGGTGCTGTCATCAGCGAAGGAATGGATTGGATTAGAAGTAGCAGACAAGAGATCATTAATAAAAATGAGAAAGAGTGTCGGGGACAGAACAGAGCCTTGGGGTACACCAGCATTTATTTGGTGGATATCAGACTTGAACCCATCCAAAACAACTTGAATTGAACGGTTCGAAAGGTAATTTCTAATCCATAGAAGAAGAGATTCATCGATACCATATGCACGCATTTTCGACAAAAGAGCTTGATGCCAAACTCTGTCAAATGCCTTAGAAATATCAAGTGCAACGATCTTGTTTTCACCTGCATTATGCAAAGATGTACATCTGTGGACTACTTTACGTACTAGGTTCCTGCTACCCAGGATCCAGAACTGCTGACGAATAATCACGAACGTTTCCGAGACCCCTGGATGTAAATAAACATTATGAATGTGAGTTGCCATGATAACTGACAGATGGTTATTGGGAAGAAGTATTGGATGTTTTATACTAAATCCAACATTTGCATGCCGTATGCGCCCTCCAACTCGCAAGAGTCCATTCGAATCCAAGAATGGAGTATACCGTAGCAAATTTCGATTAATTTGGTAGTGTACGACCATTTACAAGAAACTTAATTTCACTCCCGAACGCGACTGTCTGCTCATATTTCAAAATCCGTTGCTGGGCCGATCGAATTTCATTGCCGGTTAAGACACCCTTGATTCTGCAAGAAGACGGAAGACGAAAATTAGCAACGAATCGCAAACAATATGCAACTAAGCTTTGCAGTTTGTACCACGAGGAATGCTTATTAATTAGGGTAAAAAGAATGTTATCGTCAGAGCAAATTTGGAACACTTGTTTTGCTGGTGGCCGCTCCTCCATCGTTATCACGGTCTCGTCAGGCGGTGGTACTGAGAACTTTGATGTAGGCCAAAGTTCTTGTGGCAACGAAAGCCAAGCGGGTCCGTTCCACCAAAGTGGATGTTGGTTAATAGCCGATGGTAATACACCGCGCGATGCACAATCCGCCGGATTGGATTTTGAAGCGATATAGTTCCAAGCATATCGTGGAATTGTTTCGAGGATCATTGACGTACGGTTCGCGACGAATGAAGTCCAACGTCGAGGAGGAGACGACAACCAATGAAGCACTATTTCCGAATCACACCAAGCACAAATTTTGCATTTAATACACATAGAAGACTGAGATGGCTAGGTCATGTAGAGCGGATGGAAACCAATACTCCGGCCCGAAAAGTCTTCGAATCCACCCCCGAGGGACGGCGCAGTAGAGGAAGACCGCGACTCAGGTGTCGCACGCAAGTTTTTTTTTTTTTTTTTATAATTTGCGCGCGCTCAAGGGATTGCTAATACCCTTAAGTGTCCATGGTCAAGACACAGCACGGGCCGAAGGTATAGAGGGAGAAAGGGAGAGGAGGTACCTGTGCACATTGGTCTTAAATATCTGCGGGTTGTAGTCTGTGGGAAATATAGGGCTGGGAAGAGCATTCCAAATTCGCGTAGTACGGCTGAAGAACGAGTCTCTAAATTTAACTGTGCGTCCGAAAGTAGGCTTAAGGGTAAACTGATGAGCATTCCTGGCGAGACGAGTATTGCGGGTGAATTCATGGAGAGGAGGAATGCAGTTGGCTAGCTCACTTGAGCATCGTTTGTTGAAATAGCGATAAAATACGGACAATGAAGAAACGGTACGTCGATGTTCGAGCGAGTCTAATGACTTTGCGACATTGTTGTCTCCTATAAGTTTTATCGCTCGCTTTTGGATTCTATCTAGTAGGTGCAGGGTGGTCTTTGGGGCACCAGACCAGATATGAGCGTTGTACTCAAGCTTGGGGCGGATATACGCCTTATAAATGAAAGCCAAATCAGAGGGGGTGAAATATTTCTTGCATCGATTAAGGAAACCTAAACATTTCGCAGCATTTTTGGCGACCTCGAATATGTGATCGTTCCAACTAAGTGTTCTGTTGATACACATACCAAGGATGGAAAGCTTTCCGGTTTCGTCGACACAAGCACCATTCATGGATAATGGCTGATTAACAAGGGTTCGCTTGAATGGCAGCAGACAGCATTGAGTTTTAGAAGCATTGAATTCCACTCTGTTGTTGTTTCCCCAGTTAATTATGCTGTCAAGATTGGAATTCAAGGAGCTTAACATACGCTGCCGTTCCAATTCTACGGCCGAAGGGCGGGGTCGTGAGTCTCGGAACGAATATGAAAAGCTGAGGGTGCTGTCATCAGCGAAGGAATGGATTGGATTAGAAGTAGCAGACAAGAGATCATTAATAAAAATGAGAAAGAGTGTCGGGGACAGAACAGAGCCTTGGGGTACACCAGCATTTATTTGGTGGATATCAGACTTGAACCCATCCAAAACAACTTGAATTGAACGGTTCGAAAGGTAATTTCTAATCCATAGAAGAAGAGATTCATCGATACCATATGCACGCATTTTCGACAAAAGAGCTTGATGCCAAACTCTGTCAAATGCCTTAGAAATATCAAGTGCAACGATCTTGTTTTCACCTGCATTATGCAAAGATGTGTTCCACTTTTCGGTGAGATAAGCTATCAAATCACCAGTGGACCTGTTACTACGGAAACCGTACTGCCGGTCATTAAGAAGCTTCCGCGATTCAAGATATTTCATAAGCTGACGATTTATCAGCGTTTTCATGACCTTAGAAAGAAGGGACGTAAGTGCTATGGGTCGGTACGAGGTGGGTGACGAAGATTCGCCCTTTTTAGGGACGGGCTGGACAAATGCTGTTTTCCATCTGCTCGGAAAGAGACCTAAAGAGTAGGATAGATGAAAAAGCTTACGCAATGGTTTTGCCAGCGCAGAAGAACACCTCTTCAGAAGTATAGGGGGAATACCATCAGGGCCAGAGGATTTGTGCACGTCGAGATCTTTAAGTACTGCACGAGTGCGGAAATGGATTTTTCCCATGGTGAAATCAACGCTCTCAAGTACAGGTGGAGACATATTGGAATCTGGCAATGTTGAGCTGGCTGCAAAATGCGCCGCAAGCAGATTGGCTTTGTCTAAAGAGCTGACAGCTGGAATGTCATTGTAAATGAGCGTGGGAATTGAAGACGAGGTGGAATTCTTTGTTTTTTACAAATGACCAAAAGTTTTTGCTACCTTTGGGACATTGAAGCACTTTTTGCCTCAACTTTTGATCATAGGAGAATTTCACACGTCTGATAGTTGCATTGCAGTCATTTCTGGCCCGTTTAAACTTATTCCGGTTTTCCTCAGTAGGGTTGGCTTTGTATGCCCGGAAATTCAACTCTCTCAACCTGATAGCCTCTTTACAGCTCGAGTCATACCATGCATTTTCTTTGGGCTTGATACTTTTCACTCTATGCGGAATTAAGGATCTCATGCCCAGCAGAAGAATGTTTGTGATCATATCAGCAGCGGCATCCACGTCACTATCGAGGAAGCATAGTGACCAGTTAAAATTCCTAAAGAAATTGTTGAGTCCGCTCCAATCGGCTTTCTCGTACAGCCATACTGTTCTTTTAGGAATTTGTTCTCTAACTGTGTGTGCTGATAACGAGAAATTAGCTGATATGACACAATGGTCAGACGAGCCTAGAGGCGACAGTATGTCAACAGAATATTTATCAGGGTGAGAGGTGAGAAACAGGTCCAGGGTGTTGGCGGAATGATCTGCGATGTCAGGTATTCGTGTGGGCTCATTTACTAGCTGAGTCAGATTGTTTAGCTCAGCAAAGATTTCGACATACCTTCCTTCGGGTGTTGTCTGGCCTGAATGTCGAAGCCAATTAGAATTGTGTACATTGAAATCGCCCGCAATGGCAATTTCAGTGCGAGTATACAGGGATACAATTCTTGAGATGGAATCGGATAGCGCATCAAATTCGTTAAAAGTTGAATTGCTATCCAAGTTTGGACTTCTGTAAATAAAACAGTAGTGGATTAAATGCTTACGGACATGGATTTTTAACCACAGAAAATTAAATTCCGGATTGGAGCAGTGGCCATATTGTGGTTGAATTTGGTAAGCTACATCACTACGCACGTAGATGGCGAAACCGCGGTGAAAAAAGAAAAGAGGCACCAAGCTATATCCGGGCAGGGTCAAATCCGATAATTCGGTATTCTCACCTACCTGTGTTTCGCTTAGTGCCAAGACAGCTGGTTTATATAAAAACAAGTGGACATACACAGCGAAGAGATTCACTCTTAGCCCACGAACATTGCACACATCAACCCTAAAGTTTTCCATAGAAAAAAAGACGGAGATATAAAATTACCAAACTCCGACTGCGTGTGGTAAGGCAGAGTTGAGAAGTGCAAATTCCGTAATAGCTTCCCAACAACAAACGATGTAGGTGTTATGCCCATACATCGATTGGAGCTGGTCCACCAACGAATTCACACTTCTAAAATCCGCTACGTCAGATGCTACGCACTCTCAGTCATAGCATCAACCCGCTTGATGAAATCAAACGGGAGTTGCGACCGAGAATGCGCAGCAGTGGCTTGTGAAGGAAAGGGGCGAGAGGGAGCGGACCGAACGCACTCGACACCGAAACACTTCACACAAACACTTGTTTTTTGTTTTGATCGGCACTCGCGGGGCTTTTGTGGGTGGAGGGACCGCGGGGTCTTTTATTTTATTTTTTTTTTTTTTTAGGCACACGCGTGATGCACGGACGGCGACAAGTGCACGCGTCGAAGGATGGCACAGAACTCAAGTGGAAAGGGACCTCAACCAACTATGCGTGCGAAACTGGAGACAGCTAGCTAAAGATCGAGCTGGCTGGAGACGCTTGTTGGTTGAGGCCCAGGTCCACCCCGGACTGTAGCGCCACCTTAAGTAAGTAAGTAAGAAGTGATTAAGTTTATTACCAGGCATAATAATACGGCACCACAAAGTTCAAGTCGCGGAATCGATACAGGTTTGAGTGGAGCGACCTTTGTTTTTGCTGCTACGAGAATTGTTTTAAGCCGATTGGGCGCGATCTTCCAACGGATGTACACGGCAGCACTATAAGCAACCGCACTTGCATCAGAAAACCCGTGCATTTCTATGTCTTCGAATGAGGCAAAAACATTTCTTGGTACCCGAACACACTCAAGATAATGAAGTTCACTTCGATATTTTATCCACTTGTTGGCTAATGTCGTTGGCAGAGGATCATCCCGCCCAAGTTTCAACTCTGATGACCAGAGCTCCTGAAATAAAAGTTTGAACAATATGACACAAGGAGCTAAAAACCCAAGGGGGTCATATAAGCGTGAGATTTCTGATAACTGATTTCTGATAAAATTCATCGGTCCCAGGATTCCAGTGCATACCTAACACCTTTATGACCGAGTTAACGCGCTCTGTATCTACTGACGAAAACTGACAATCTTCCTTCTTCAACCGACACAGAAGAGGCCAACAGTTCGAACTCCACTTCCGCAATTCCAATCTAGCGTTGGATAAAAGCGATATTAATGCCGATTGCAGATCAATAAGCTCATTCACCGAATTTGCTCCAGTCATAATGTCGTCCACGTACACATCATTACAAAGAATATGGGCAGCGTTTGGATACTGAAGTTTATAGTCGTCCGCAATCTGTTTCAGTACCCGAACCGCTAGAAATGGAGCCGACGCCGTTCCGTAAGTTACCGTGCATAGCCGAAAATGTTCAATTTTTCCAGTTGATTCTTCACGCCACACAATCCTCTGGTATTCGCAGTGATTATCAGCCATCCAAATCTGCTGAAACAGCTTCACAATATCTGCAGAGAAAACATATTTATGCGGTCTAAAACGCAAAAAAACACCTAATAAATCCCTCTGAATAGGCGGCCCTGCAAACAGTTGACTGTTGAGAGAGATTCCTGATGAACCCTTTGCTGACCCATCAAGGACGACGCGTAGCTTAGTAGTGGAACTGTCTGGTTTGATGACGGCATGATGAGGAAGATCAAATTGCTCTCCAGAGTTGGCATTGATCTCCTCCGGTGGTATTCGAACCATATGTCCCATTTCTAAATACTCCTTCATGAATCTGGAGTACAGTGCAGGTAGGTTTCGATCCTTTTGCAGACGTTTTTCAAGGATAAACAAGCGATGAGGATCGGATTTCAGCGAACGTTCTGAAGGGCAACTCAACGACATATTTCCCGTCCGAGGAATGCGAATATTTTCTTACGAAGTGTCTTTCCGCCATCCGAGAATGATTTTAGCTCGTCTAACTCCCACAATCGTTGTAGTAATACATGGACATCGAGGGTGGTGTACAGCGACGAAACAGGAGAGGTATCTGCAGATGATGGATTCAGCAACTCACCGATTACAACCCAGCCACATACAACGTTTGAGATGGCAAATTTGAGGTTACTTTGGTTAATACGAATGCATTAATGAACAAATAGTTTGGATTGAAACGAGAGTATAGTTTCATTAATACACAACCTCTAGTGTGACCAGCTGCTGTTGATGAAACACCACAAATCGGGATACGAGCATGCTTGCGTGGTAGACCCAGCTTCTGAGCAAATAACTCGGACACAAATGAGACCTGCGACCCAGAATCTAGAAGCTCCCTACAATCAATCAAATTCCCGGCTCTGGTTTTAACTTTAGCCAATATAGTTGGAAGAACGGTCCGTTTAGTCGAACCCATTTATACAGAGTGATTATAAACGATTGTAATTGATGGGTTGGATACTGTTCCGACTGTTGATGACGATGGATTAGTAACGCGTTGTGGAGCATGAAATGATGTTTTGACTTGCAGCGAATGATGTTTTGACTTGCACTGACGACAGCGAAACATTGAGCGACACTTACTTGCGGCATGGCCTACACGAAGGCAATTGAAACACAGCGAATGACTTTTTACGAAATTACGACGAGTATCAACATCAAGAGAAACAAACTGAGCACACTGTGGTAAGATATGTTGTTCTTTGCACTTTGGACACTGAAGGTTTGACTGGTTAGCCTCAGCGACATGAGCACGAATTTGTCCAGAAATCTTTGTTCGCGAAACACTTGTCTGCCCGACCGATAGACAAGATTCGAGCGCATCACACCTATGTTCCAAGAACTCTAATAGCTCTTCGATTTTCACATCATCGCGCGATCCGATGAACTCTGCTTTGTGCAGGAGTCAAGTTTTTCTTGTAACAAATATATCACCCACGGATCACGATTTGTGGAGTTCAGGGCTTTTAGTCCTCGAATAACTTCATCCGAACCGTCTGTCAATTTGCGCAAAGTTTTTACATTACCTAAGGGAGCCGCGGGAAGGGACAAAAAGGATTGTATAAAGCCTTGAGCGATTAAATGCGTGCGATCGAAACGACGTTCCAAACGATCCCAGGCTTCCAGATATTTCGCTTCCGATACTGTTATGTGTTTTATTAAATTGGCTGCATCGTCACGTAGAAAGGACTTTAGATAATAAAACTTCTGTGTACCCGTAAGATTTGTTTTATTATCAATTGTACCCATGAACGAGTCACGAAACGACGGCCAGTCTTTATAATCACCCGAGAAAATAGGAACAGTGAACTTAGGCAATTGAAGAGACGAATTTTCCGAAGCAACATTAAGTTTTTGCAAAAATGTGGTTTGCTGACTAGCGAGTTGTTCAGCCACCGAGTTAGAACACTTTTCACTTACCGAATGCAGTCTACGTATATGCGAAGTTATTTTTGCATGTGCATCAAAAAACCTCGTTTCATACTCAGCGAATTCTGCTTCACACGTTTGAGTTTCTTCGGTAGATATGCAGTTCTCAAGTATTTCAAGATGCACGTTGGAAAATTCAGACCAAGTGTCATTGAGACTCTTTACCCGTATTTCTAACATTTCCAACGCAGTTGTTTCGGAAATTGAATACACGAAATCACGCGCACGAGTTAAACGCCCCTTAAGACTTCCATATTTCTGCTTCAAAGTCGACATTACTATCCGGCTCTCGAAGGACCACAATTTTGTATGTTTGTAAACGCACGAAAAAAAAAGGAAACGATCAATGAACAATAAGTTTATTTAAAGACAATGCTTGTTGATTCACTGTTTGTATAACGCTGAACAATTTGAAACACAGTATCAATATGCAAAGAGAAAAAAAAATGTGTAACGAGTTATGCACAAACGAACAAGTAATTACCCTTGGTGTTGATGCGGCTGCGAGTGTCGTCCAAGTGAAAGAGGCATCGGATGATCCGATCATACCATGTACCTCAGACTGCACAAAAAAGTCTGCAAATGCAAGTCTCCACTAAGTAGTTGTTAGTGCACTAGCAGATTTGTCTTTCAACACCAAAGTATCAACTGTTCTGTGACAGAGTGAACGAGATAGACAATAAGTAGAGCTTTTACAAAGTACAGTGACTCAATTTAACTGCCTTACAATAATCAATTATAAACAGTATGTACAAATGAAATCAAATTACGTAATATAAATAAACGAATTATGATGAAGAACGCTTAAATTAGTTAAGTCTCAAACAGTACTAAAAATAAAAAGCCGTAGTTTTTTTGGAAATTTTTTTACAACTTTTAGGTTGGTGATCTTGCGACTGGCTTTTGCGACTTAGTTGCCTGGTTACTTATTATTAAAAAAAAAATTAGTATTTCCTGTGATATATAATAGTTTCCGACAACAGTTTTTAGTAATAAAGGCGACAATCGGACGGTTTCTTCGAATCCAGATTCAAAATGGGAAAATGTGCTCGGGATAGTCCTCTACTCTTCTTCTTCTTCGTTGTTTGGCGCTACAGTCCGGGGTGGACCTGGGCTTCAACCAACAAGCCTCTCCAGCCAGCACGATATTTTGCCAGCTGCCTCCAGTTGTGCACACCAAGTTGGTCCACTTGTTCTAGGACGCCACTCGTTCCAGGACGCCCTCTGTTGCGGTGTCCCAATGGCTCGGAATCGAAGACTCTTCGGGCCGGAGCTGTGGTGTCAAGCCGCTCTACGTGACCTAGCCATCTTAAGCGTTGGATCCGAAGACGCTTAACTAGGTGCATGCCGCTGTACATCCCGTACAGTTCGTGGTTGAATCTAATCGTCCAGACACCATCAAAGATCGCACGCAAAACTTTTCTCTCAAAACCACCAAAAGCTTATTTATCCGCTTTCAATTGCGTCCATGTCTCTGCGCCATAGAGCAGGACAGGGATCATTAACAATAATAATATGGGTAGCGCTACAGCCCGTAGAGGGCCAGGGCCTAGCTTCTCAGCACTCATGAGGGGGAGGGACCTACAGTTTTATGCCGACTTCGAACGGCAAAAGTTGAGAAGATTTTTCTGGACAGTTATACAGGGATGATTAGAGTGTTATATAAAGTCAACTAGGTGTTTCGAGAGATGGCTCTGTTCCTTAACTGCCTCTTGAGCCCAAAGAAACAGCGATTGGCAAGAGTAATTCTGCGCTTGATCTCGTTACTGGTGTCCCTGTTTTCTGCAGAGCCGAGGTAGACGAACTCCTTGACTACTTCAAAGTTTCTGCTGCCCATTATGACGCTCTGTCTGAGACGTCGATGTTGTGCATCCATTCGTGATGACAGCATGTACTTGGTTTTGCCCTGATTCACTGCCAAACCCATTTTATCCGCTTCCGCTTCAATGCCAGCAAAAGCCTCATTGACAGCTCGCTGTGTTCGTCCAATCACGTCAATGTCATCCGCGTAGGCAAGCAGTTGAACGGACTTTTGGAAAATCGTGCCTCTGGTGTTGACATTTGAGTATCGCCCGATCTTCTCAAGTATGATTTTGAAGAAATAACGTGACAGCGTGTCGCAGTGTCTAAAACCTTTGTTGACATTGAAGGTCTTGGTGAGTTCCAAAATCTGCCGAGTTTGGCAGGATTGTCAAGACTAGACATGGCGTTGTATAGCTTGTCTCTATGCACGCTGTCATATGCGGCCTTGAAATCGACGAATAGTTGGTGGGTGTCGATCTGCATCTTTTGGGTTTTTTCCAGGATCTGTCGTAGTATGAAAATTTGGTCGATGGTGGCCTTTCCCGGCATGAAACCGCACTGATAAGTAGCTATCAGGTTATTGACGAATGGTTTAAGGCGTTCACACAAGACGGCAAAGAGGATCTTGTACGCTTTGTCAAGGAGACTTATCCCTCGATAGTTGGTGCAGTCAAAAGGGTCTCCTGTCTTGTGGACCGGACAAACGACGCTGAGATTCCACTCATCAGGCATGCTATCCTCCGACCATATCTTACAAATGAGCTGGTGCATGCGCCCAACCAGATCATCTCCAGTTCCGCGGACAGTCCGTCCGCTCCAGCAGAGCAGCTTTGTTCGACTTCAGTCTAGATATCTCTATCTTGACCTCGTCTAAGTCGAAGGGACGGAATTCTTGTTCATCCTAACAGTCTGCAGAAGTGATTTTTCCAAATTCTCAGCATCGACTGCGACTCTACTACTAGTTGTCCATTTTCATCCCTGCAGGCTTCTGTACGAGGTCTATACCCTCCGGATAACTGTTTTACCTTTTGGAAAAACTTTCGCGTATTATTTCCGCCGTAACATCTCTCGATCTCTTCGACCGCGCGCTTCTCGTGCTCTTTCTTTTTCCTTCTGAGAAGCCGGTTTTCTTCCCTTCTCTTCTGTTCGTAGAGCTCACGAACAGCTCTCGTTGTTCGAAGCAGAGTGGCAGCACTCGTCGTCAAACCAAGGGTTTTTTCTTGGTGGTGTCGTAAAACCCACTACATCAGTGGCAGCTTCTTTGATGGCTTCTTGACAGCGTTTCCATTCCTGGTCTATTGTGGGTGTAGGCAGGGTCGAACTTTCGCAGAGTTTCAGCGAGACTCGGTCGGCAAAGATCCTAACGATCGATTGCGATTGTAGCTTTCCAACGTCAAACCGAAATGTCTTGTCTCGACGCCGTATTTCTCTCGATATCCTCATTCTTACCTTGGCTACAACAAGGAAATGGTCCGAGTCAATATTGGCTCCTCGGAACGTTCAGACATCGAGAATACTTTAGGAGTGTCTGACGTCGACCGCAATGTAATCAATCTGGTTGACGGTTGATTGATCAGGTGACCGCCAGGTCCCTTTATGGATGCTAAGGTGTGGGAACAGCGTGCTCATCACAGATAGGTTACGCCCCGAGGCGAAATCCACCAGCATGAGTCAGTTTCCGTATGTGTTGTCGTGCAGGCTGTGTCCTTTATCCGTTTGCTGGGGTCGTCAACAGTAGATCCGTCCGTATCCGAGGCAGGTTGTTGTTTCTGAACTCGTTAGTTTTTTTACGTGGTGAGGAAGTTAACCTCACGCAGAACCTCCAAACTGGGAGGACATGCCCATTATTTTAACCCTCGGGCAGGGTTCACTGCTTACATTAGTTCACCACTCAACGGCTGTTATGATGGCTATCCAGGGGCCGCCGCGATGGGGCTGTACGTCAACTTGACTTATGAAGAAGCAGGGATCGCGCTGGCATCCTACCAGCTTGGATGCAGTCAGCAACTTTACCATGTGTGCATAAGCCCATGCCCCCTCTACTCGCTACTTTGCAAAAAGCAATGGAGTAAATTCGTTTCCCTTGTGCTATAAGCCGAGATATTTTTGCTGGGTGTTACTAGGTTTCTTTCCTTCAATCGGGAACTTTTAGCTTCCAGATTTTTTCATCTTTAATCATCTAAATAATTTTAATTGAACGGTATAATTTTCGTAGGGGCAATAAAAATCACTATCTTTGTCATTCTCACTGTCTTCTGAAGGTTCTTGGGATCCTAGATAGGACGTACTGGGTTGGGACTTTGATATTAACTCACACTACAACTCACAACAGGTCTAAAAGAAGATCGCAAACGAGGATAAATCCACTCAGAATGATTTTTCCGGTAATATTAACTGCAGAAAATAACAGCGCCATCGTGATGATTTGATGGTTCACGCCAGATCAAATCTTAAAAGGACCAGCATTGACAAACGGAATGAAAAACCCTATGCAAGCACTGGACTTCCTAGGATAAAAAAATAAACACTAAACCGATATTGTAATAACAAATGTTGAATTAAACAATGAACATCAGTTTAGCCCCCATTGTTAAGCCAGCACCGTAACACTTAGTATTATGCATAGTTGTAATCTCAAATTTTAAAAAATAATTAATAATAAACAAATAAAGACCAGTTATAAAAACATGTAAATAACAAATGAGCCCTGATCCTGCAAATATCCTTTATAAATACATCGATCAGAATTACTAAGCAGATTCTTATCTGCGTTTCTTAGTTTATTACCAGAAGTGTTTACAAAGTTAACACGATAAGAAATCATTTCCATCATAGACCAGACAGCCAGAAAAGACTAAGACTTTTTAAAGTTCTATGAAGGTCAAATGTAAATAATACAAAAATATGGACTATAGCTGTATATCAAACAGGTTCAAAATCAGCGAACTCGAATTAGAAAGAAACAGTTGAAAAACCTCATGCAACAGGAAAAAAGTGTTATAGTGTTATACTAAGCTTAGGGCAGTGAATTGACGGGATGTTAAATGAATAATGTTTATTTATTACACTAGTCGTAGCAAATGTGTAATATTGAAATTTGGCAAACCAAAATATACAAGTTGTCAATTCTAAGCATATGTTAAAAAAAGCAATTGGGACTATCGAATGATTTAAACTATCGAAAAGTTGTTCGATAGCCCATGTCCATATAAGTGAAAAAATCATTCATTCAATGCAAAAACCATTCGAATATTTTTCCAACTGAGTCGATAGTCCAACTAATCAACACACGTGAACAATTTGGCAATGTGTGTATGCAAACACAAAATTCTCTCTCTGAGCTTAATACAATAAATTCTCTCTCAGAGTAGCTGCAAAAACTATTTGACTCGATAGTCCAACCAGCCATACAAGTAAAAACATTTGAATAGGTCTTTTCATTCGATTTGAAGAATTAACGGTTTTCGACTATCGAATAAATTAATAGTTCCATCACTAGTTAAAACGTTGTTCAAGAGTGCGGAAACATCAAGAATAACTAACAATGCTTTAAAATTATTGAGAATTGGTTTAAGTACACTTAAATATTATCACCATAGTCTGACACACCCAGGTGAGCACACAAATTGCAATAAATAATTGGTAACAAATTAACGAAGAAATAATGTCTTGTTTATTCACTTTTTTTTTTCTTACCAGCTGTTGTGTACAATATTCTTCGCAGTAATATTTATTACGTCACAGGTGTCTGCACCAAAATTCATTAGAATTTAATTCAAAACAAGGGAGAACTTACATATGTGTAAATAATGAATGAGATGTTTTTTTTATGTATTTTATAATGTCTGAAATTTAGTTTCATAAAGCATGATATATAATTAATAAATGTCTTCGGTAAAGCTTTGGATGGTGTTAAAATTGGTTTTAATTGATTTTTGAGGGTCAAGCAAGCAGAAGTCAAGTGTATTGATTGACATGTCAGTGTCTTGTAGACTTTAATAATAATATAATATAATATGGGTGGCACTACAGCCCGTAGTGGGCCAGGGCCTAGCTTCTGGAAGGGACCTACAGTTTTTTTATGCCGACTCCGAACGGCCAAGTTTGAGAAGCTTTTTCTAGACAGTTATACTCTTTGAGCATTGTCAGTGACTCGAAAAGATGGGGGCCGTGAAAAGTATTTCTCGTCGTACCAGGAATCGAACCCAGACAGGTAGGTCCAAGTGCGTAGGAGTCGACGGACATATCCACAACGCCGCGGGCCACTACCTTGTAGAGTTTATGATATCTTAATTGTCCTAAGAATGTTCTGCATAAAATGATAGGTCGCCTTCAATCGTGAGAGCACAATAGCATTGGACTACAGTATAACCCATATTACTATTATCAATATACAATATATTATTTGGGTAGACTATAAACCAACCGTGTGCTATATTTTTGATGACTTAATAAGGAGGAAACGAAAGCCCATAAATAATAGTAAGACCCCAGCCCACTTTTACACTTAGTACTTATGTCTCTTGGGCAGATTCAAGATTCAATTCTGAAATTATATTACTTCTGGTCAATCGGCTTTCGGCCGCCCAACTTTTTCTTGCGGATATATCTGACACGCTACACAAACATTTACGGTATGGGTTCATGACGATATTCGTGGCATTGTTGCCCATTTGCCTGCACCTTCCACAGTCCGTTCATAAGCAACTTAGATTTTTGTACTTTGCATGTATTCAGATAGACTTATTATGTATATGGTCAGATCAAAGAGTCGTATGAATCAAGTTCCGAATTTAAAATTCAAATAGTTAATACCTCATACCGGAAATACTAAATAATACTAATTTGTTGATCCATACCTTCTTCGTATCTGTATATGCTGCATCGCATGCATAGTGTTGACAATCGTATGATAGCGCCATTAAAAATTAACAAAAAAAAAAAACTGAACCGAGACGATAGAAACTTGATAAGTGGGAGTGTCGGTTTTCGATTTCTTGTGAATTACTATGACTTTTTTCACTATAGCAGTGACATGAGCGTATGTTGTTAAGTTAGTTTAATGTAGATTTAGTCAGTAAGGGTAAGTCAAGTACTTTGTCAGTTTTCTTTGCCAATAAAAACAATAAAAGATTGTCATTAATGACTAAACATTGTAGATTAATCCAAAAGGCACATTGTAAATGAGATTAGAATCACTTAGAGCAACCGCATAGGTCAGCAAATTAAATTTAAGACAAAAAAAAATTGTCATCAGAGTTAAGTTAGTTTTAATTAATTTTGTCAAGCATGTAAGAAAAGTTAGTTCAATATTAAAGAAAATGTAGACTAAAAAAACAAACACGATACTCACATGGGATACTCACAAGTCCCAGGCTGGTAGAGAGAGTGGTGCAGGTGTATGCATCATGTCTAGAGTCAGAGTACGCGGCTTTCCTGGATGAATTGTACACTGCCCTTGATAGGGCATGGAGATGGATTCCAATATCCTGATGGCTGACTTCAATTATCATGTGGGTGTGTATGTAACGACATAGGGGAGTGTGATTGGGAGTAACAAACGGGGAGTGGTGGGGAGAATAAAATTGCGTGGCTTAAAACACCAAGAGTTCAATAAGCCATTAGATAGAAGAAAAGTACCCACAGACAGTAATCAGGATGTTCAAACGTACAGTAACTCGCCAAACAATCTATCGACAGCGAAGTTTTTAGTGGCTTTTCCTTCAAAATACATTTGTGATATATTATTTAAGAACTTTTATAAATATTTTAGTAGTAAGGTAATAACACAGAATCTCTGTAAACAAGTGATGTAATGTACAACCATTGTGAAATTGCTGCCACAATAAATAAACAACTCCCGCACTCTCCGCGGAAACGAGTATTGCCCACGCTATTGCATCAAGGACAGATATTGACGAACAGGAGTTAGTCGATGGAATTCCGGATAATACTAATAGTATTACTTCTCGTTATCGATCGTTATGAACAAAGCCGCACCAACAACATATATAGTTGGCCAACTACTACCAAGATAATTCCAAATGCTGTTTTACTGCTGTTAGATGCTGTAACTGTTTTCAATTGGGACAATATAAAAGTAGTAATAATGTTTTACGTTCCACCAAATGGGACATCAATATAGGAAGTGCCCAACTTTAAATAAAGGGATGATACAGACCAATCCTCTGACATATAAAAAGACCTAAATAGTCAAACCCATGTTACAAAAGATAGGAGTGACTTATAAATGTAGATGCAGTAGATGCACTAAATCTATTAATTGTTTCTCATTAATTCTGGTAGTCCAATTAGTGTCGCCCTATACTTCACTGCTCGAACGTTCACCAAAATACCTGAAGAAAATACTCCTATCCTGAGGAATCTCTTCGAACGCAGCCCGGTTTATAATACATTCCGACTGCATTGAGGGAAGTTAAAGTAGTCTTCATCCTTAAATCGGGCAAGGCCAGCCACTGCACAGCGAAAGACTTTAAACCTATAAGTCTTAGCCCCTTCGTCTTAAAACTCCATTCCATCCATACATTCGCAATAGCTTCTTTCAAACCACCATTTTCTTTCAAACCACCATTTCCCGTGCACAACATGCCTATATGAAGGGCAAAGGACGAATGTCAAAGAATATGCACTTGCAGCATTTCTACACATTGAGGGAGCCCTCAATAACGCAAAGACCATGGCTGTGGGTCCTAGTAATAAACGAAATTTTAGATGAGCTCAGACTATCGGTTATTAGAGCAATTGTATACGCTGACGACGCGTCCAGTAAAAATGAATGATTTAAATAAAGTGAGATCTGAAAATAAATATTCGTATCAATATGGCCTTTCAACTTTGCATACTTGGATCAGGTGTATGGAACTCATCTTACGTATATAGTACAATATATCATTTCAAAAATAGCAACATCGTTTCCGGACTAAATTGGTTTTACGTATAGATAAACCACAACAATTTAGTGTAAACAGCAATGGTGGCAACACTGTTCGTATAATAAGAAGGTTCTATGTTATCTTGCATTGCAACATTTTCTCCAGCTATAGCTATCAATCCAGAGCTATTTGGCAAGTATAGCCTCAAAACTGCACAATTGTGCATTGAAATATATATGTAATTGGTGCTACAGTGGACTCCCCCTAAGTCGAATTTTCACGGGATATCAAAATTAGTTCAAGTTAGAGAGAGTTCGACTTAGAAGGTGGTTTTTTCTATGGAAAATTGAGGAGAATGCCAAAATACAGCAAATTATTTGAGTTACATAGAAATTCAACTTTGGGATAGTTCGACGTTGGGAGAGTCCACTGTAAATGCCTTCTTCGGTCCATAAAATATTGATCCACGGTGCGACTATTATTAAAAATTTCGCGGTATTGCCAACAGGTCAGTTGTACGAAGATGCAGGAGTCACGCAGTAAAGACTGTAAACAAATAAGATTTCAGAAAATGCTCGAGAGCTGCAACAAATTCACACTTTGCTATTTACACCTGATCCATTTATATCAAGGATGGGAAAACCGATTGAGAAAGTTTCTAAAGAACTGTTAAAAGAAAGTAAACTTCATTACTCCAACACATATTTAGTCAATGAAGATAAGAATCCTTTCGTGTAATTAGCGATTCCTTGCATAGTGAACCTCAATTTTGTACGTAAAAATGTAACATTTATATCAATAAAATAGATGTACTTATGTGAAATGTACATTATTTCCAAGCCTAAATATTGAAGTTCGTGTATACAGATTTTTTCAAGTCTTTTCGGTCTAGTCATTAACCTACAAAAAACTAAGTTGGTAGTTTTCACCAACAAAAAAGTCATTCCGCTATTTAATCTTCCATCAATTGAAGCGATAACCCTCAAATTAAAGGATAATGCGAAATACCTAGGGGTTATCCTAGTCAGAAAATTTAATAGGTAATGAAAAGAGTCAAGAAAGCAGCTGATATCACCATTCGAATTGACAGTCATTAAAATAATTTCGGCAATTGAAACTAAGTGTAAGAGCTGCCGCAAAGAATTCAAAGTTCTTACCACAGAGCACTCCATTCATCTATGCTGGGTCTTAGGTCATGGGGAAAGTGGTCGAAGTCGACCCATTCCAGGCAATCAAATGGATTCAACCAGCTCTGCCAGATGTCAAGTAGATGCTATGGACTAATATCTAGTATATAAGAGAATTGAAACCGACAAACTGCTTCAATGTGACAAAAAGTTATTAACGAAGGAACATAACCATCTGAAGTATCACGAAACAAAAATGGGTATATTTCATGACTACATATGCAGAGGATGTGGTGCCGCGGAAGAAAGGGAGGATAGTATCGGCATTTTCCATGACCGGTAATGTAAGTGGGCTTTGTTCCCGAGCCTTGGTAAATACTTTATCCAGCTATGGTTTTGTAGTATGTCACTAGAATGCTAGGTAGCATCGCAGCGGAATATGTGCATGTAATCGAATGTGGAGATCTTAATATAGACCTTCGAAAGAATGATTCGTTATCCCACGAAGGTTTGGACTTATTGCACTCCCATGGTCTTGTGGTTAGAAGCAGCATGCCGACCCGATTTGCACCTAATAAGTCACTAAGCTTAAAAGATCTAGTTTCAGATTTATCCAATGTTCTTCGTTTTGATCAGCTACGTTTAGAAGGAATGTCGGATCACGACTTATTACTATGTGCCCACAACTTAGATTTCTCTCACACATCCGCTCCCCAAGCTTATACATATCAAGATTTCAAATCAGTTAATATTCAATTGCTGCATTATGAGACTAATATGAAGTATTGGTTTCATTGTGTATATCTGCAGGGTGCTAATGCAAACTTTACTTTCTTCAATCGAACATTCAAGAACTTTTCAATTAGTATGTCTTTGCAAAATGGTTCACTACTGAAGTTTTAAATACAATAAATACTGAACTGGGCAATTTTTTGGCAAGCCCGGAATTTCACAAACTCTGTGACTCGCCGAGCAAAATATAATTATTTTACCTCATAAATTGGCAATTCCTTATGTTCGACGAAACTATGGGCCACTGGCGTGGATGGCATACCTTTAAGATTTATAAAGCTGATTGAACCACACATTATCAGCCCACTAATGCATATAAAAAAATGTGCGTTACTTCTTCATCATTTCCTGTAGCGAAAATACTTTAACCATCAGTCCCGTTCCATTTTCGGCCTATAAGTATTTTACCTAACTTATTGTTATTGTTGAGGGTAAATGGCACTGCAACCTTTAGGTCTATTGTGCCCCTATTCATACCCTTCCTTTCTTAAGAGCTCCCCTCCCGTGCAGCTCTTTTCAGAGTTGTATTGAGGGTTTTTTGGTCTTTGCCACAGTTGGTATAGTCCCTGTCAAGATTGATCTGAGCTCATCTGTCTATGGCATAGACTTCTGCTTGAAAAATACTGGTGCATTTGCCCATGGGTTCTTTGTACTTTGTCCGGGTGCAAATACTCCTGCCTCTGTTCCTTCATCAGTTCTTGATCCATCCGTATACCGTTTTACCGTATTGCTGCTCAATCCGTGGACTATGTAACTCCTTTTGGAAATTGAATTTACTGATCGAGTCATCCTTCGGAATGACCAGGAGTGGTCGTTTTTTGACCTATCCCTTCTTTTGCCATTCTAATGATTGTTTGACATTTTGCATGCACATTCTGCGACTACCAGATGCAATGGAGTCGGCTCCAGTAGCACCTCCATGGCTGCAGTTGGGAAAATTCTCTTGGCTCCTGTAATACAGAGGCATACCAACCTTTGAACTTTGTTGAATGTCTCTGTTGCACTTATCAGGTTGGTTCTTTTGTACCATGCTATTGCACCGTAACAATAGCTATATACATCCATCTTAGGATTCTTGGACTGCAGCCCCAGGATTTGCCCGCTAAGCTTCCACAAATCATTAAAGAACACCTAGATATACGAGGGGCGTTCAGTATATTCTCGGTATCGGGGTGAAGCTGTGGTTGTATATATAAATTTACTCATTTATCAAGTCATACTATTATTTTAGTGCATTCATGTAAAATTTCATATAAATGTTATTATTAATTCGCGTTTTATCTCTAGTTAAACAGAATTCCCATTTATTGCCGACTTGAGCTCTTCATCATCCGAAAATCTTTTTCCACGAAGACATTTTTCAAATCCGGAAACAGGAAATAATTACTAGGGGCAAGGTCTGGACTATAGGGTGGGTGTTGGAGTTCTTCGAAACCACAATCTCGCGCAGCAGCCTTGAAAACTCGCGCCGTGTGAACAGGAGCGTTGTCATGAAGAAGCAACACACCCGCTGCGAGTTTACCCCGTCTTTTCTTTCTAATTTCCTCCCGAAAATTATGGAGACAGTATTGTGCCTGACAGACTGATTTGTGTTAGTCATTCCAGTTTGTTTTTTCTTTTGAAAGGTAAAGGGTGATTGTTTAAAAGCTAGAAGAAAGTTTTTTAAAAAAAACACATAAAATTCAGAAAAATGCATGAAATCTTTATTTGAATCGATAGTACGCTCCATATAATTTAATGTTTGAAAATTATTTCATGCAAATGTTGACCTTCAAATGGTCCATTAGCTGCGTCCAATTTTGGCATACTCTTTCCAACATTTCGGCCGGTATCTCACGAATAAATGCTTCAATGTTGTCTTCCAATACGTCAATTGAAGCGGGCTTGTCTGTATAGACATGAGTTTTAACAGAGCCCCACAAAAAATAGTCTAATGGCATTAAATCGCACGATCTAGGCGGCCAATTCACCGAACTCGCCCCTCAATAAGTCCATTGCTGCGCGTGCTGTGTGGCATGTGGCACCATCTTGTTGAAACCACATGTCATGCAAGTCAAGCTCTTGCATTTTGGGCAAAAAAAAGTTGGATATCATCTCACGGTAGCGCTCACCATTCACAGTTACGTTACGATTCGCATCATCCTTGAAGAAGTACGGTTCAATGATGCCACCAGCCCATAAACCGCACCAAACTGTGACTTTTTCTGGATGCATTGGTAGCTCTCGCAATGCTTCTGGCTGATATTCACTCCAAAATCGACAATTCTGCTTATTTACGTACCCATTGAGCCAAAAATGAGCTTCGTCCCTGAACACAATTTTAATGGAAGAAGCGCGCGATGAGCTTTCTTAACAGAGCACGCATTTTGATAATAAAATTCAATAATTAGCAAGCGTTGTTCGTTTGTAAGACGATTCATGGTTAAATTATAGACCAAACTGAAGATGTTTGACAGTGAAACTAAACACGAAACATGCGTCAGCTGTTTAAACCAGTCTTGGCAAAAAGATAATAGCTAAAAAATGACCCTTTACTATGTTGGTTTTTGCCGGATTTAGATTTAATCCAGCTGACAGGCACCACTCTTTAGTAATTTGTATTCCCCATTCGATGATATCTCACAGGGTCTCCTACATCCTGCCTCTGGCTATAATTACTATATCATCAGCATCTGCTTGACATTTGATGCGGTGATTTGCTAGTACCTCCAGAAGTTCGTCTACAACCAGACTCCACGTTAGGGGAGATAAAACTCCTCCTTGAGGACATCCTCTTGTTGTGTTGACTTTTATTATACACTCTGATGTAGGCGTCTCAGGTATATTCGTGCTCAGAAGTTCATACATCCATTTCGATACTGTTCGGTTTACTTCCTTCTTGTCCAGAGCTTTAATAGTTATATAATAGCGCTATCGATAGTTTCTATCAATTGGTACAGCGCAGTCTCTGTTGATCTGCCTGCTCTGTACGCATGTTGACAGTGATGCAGAGGAGATAAAGTTAGTACTTCCTCTTTTATGTAGCTGTCTACAACTTTCTCCATCATTTTTAGCAGAAATGATGTAAGGCTGATCGGTCTGTAAGACTTAAGTAGGCTTGGGTCTAGTTATTATAGTGAGGTATGGCAGGTACGCAGTTTGCTTTTACTTTTTCGGAGTTGGGCTGGTATAATTTCATCAACCCCTGGAGATTTAAATGGCTGAAATGAGTTTATTGCCCATTCCAGGTGCCCTTTGGAGAATATCTCTCTCGCAACTCTCCAGTCCATAACCCCTAAGTGAGTTTCCAGCAGAAGTCTTGCCCTCTGTTCTCATTTTCAGTGTAGCTGCCATTACGTTGCTTTAGCGACATTTGAATCTCCAATGCAGCTGCAGGGGTATTTGTTATTGTTTCGCAGAAACTTCTAAAGCTTTCTGTCTTAGCTTTCCTTATTTTAATATTATATTAGGTGGGTGCCCTTTTGTAGCCCGCAGATTGGATAATTTATTGCTCCACCATGACATTCTTTTTCCCTTAAAGTCCCTGCTTATTGCACAATTTACTTCAAACGCTGTTGTGATAGCTTTTGTTGTGCTCTCTACAACGAATTCTAACTCTACTCTTCAGGTATCACTGTGCTCCAGTTGGGTTTCTAGCTGTGATTCATAGATATCCCAGTTTGTTTTCCTCGGATTTGTTGTAGTTTTCCCTGCTAACCTAGAGTTGTCCAAGTCGAACCTTATTATTCTCAGACAGACATAGATGGTTCATTGGATACCTCCCAGTTTTTGATTAGGTTATTAAGACAGTGACTGCCTATAGTGAGGTCTAATACACAAAGTCCTTTGTAGCATACTCTGCAAGAAGAACATAGTTGATGTTATTATTAATAAGAATGCAGGCTCTTAAGTTGGTCACCCTGGTATCCCAAATTACCTTTGCATTCCTGCCTGATAGTCCTTTGACTGTCCCTTCATGTTGTATGGCTCCTGAATCAGAACGTTGTCGAACTTTTGGTCTATTCCGAGGCCTAGTACATGTCCGATTCCCTAATCACGACCATACAGCACCTTCCAAATTTTAGTGTTTCTACCCTCATTTTGGGCGTCAAGGAGAGCAAATGTTGTCTTGTGCTGTTGTCCGGCGCTTTTTGGGAAATAAATGATAATGGTATAGAATTGCGGTATATTCTTCCTACATTTAGTGCTACTTGTCTTAGCCACTATGTAGTTTGCAGGTAATGGAATAGAATTGTGGTATATCCTTCTCACATTTAGTGCTACTTGTCTTAGCCACTTTGCAGTTCGCAGGCTTTCGCAATCTACCAGTAGCATCCCATGCTTGAAATGTATGCCATGAAATTTGAGCTTATGGTCCTATCCACTGGCCATTTCCATAACCACGGCATCCTCTAGGCTGTTCCGGTCTTCAGCACACAGCATCACCCTTGGATATTCACAAGAAAGAACTACTACCACCAGCGACCCCGTGAACTTTCCGCTATCACCCGAAGCTTTTGCAACGGTTGCATAGCTTCTGCCCTCCGAGGTACGAGTTTGCGTCGAGGGTCCCGCCTTCGACCTATCCTGCTTCGGGGACACCCTTCGTGTCTTATGTGCCACAGGCACAGGTGGAGAAATGAAGCAACTGCTCCTTTTTGCTGAGGTGGAAGGTTCGGAGCTAGTCTGGACCTTGTACTTGTCTGCCTTTTTCCTTGCTTTCTCAGGCACAAGGCCCTTCGCCAGGTAGCGACGATAACAACTGACTCCAGCACCACTGAGCCCCTCTTGTGTGGATCATCAAATCCACCCGGTTGTCCCGGAGCGGGCGTCGATGGGCAATTGCGCCTCATTCTCTTTGCCTCGGCCTTAGAGGATTGAGGGGTCGCAGAGTTCTTAATGTCCACTTCCCTTCTCTCCTTCGCTGCCTCGGCTTGAAGTAGGGAAGCTAGTACTTTACTCCCACATGCCCTGTCGGCATTTTGCGTGCTCGTGCCTATCGGTTTGGGTCTTGCTGCTTTCGGGCTGGTGCTGGGTTGCACCATCTTTCCGGCACCCCTGCTGGCTGGAGTTTCTCGCTTTTCATTTTTTGGCTTTTCTTTCCAGGTTTAATTTTGATTCCCACGAGTAGCTAAGGAAATTGCAGTCCGCCACGCCAGAGCCTAGCATTAGCATGGTAAGGTCATTAGTACTCTGCGGAAAGTGACCCGGCTAAGGAGAGGCACCGTTAGAACACAGCACAGTATTACCCCCTGGCTGCGAACTATATCCAGTGGACACGGTTCACATAACACCCTGGATAAGGGGGTGATAGACAGAAACTCCTATGGTCAAAGTTCTCGATGATATGTTGATAAAATCAAGGGCTTCTTACTATATTATGATTACTTGATTTGTCAAGAGCTTTTGATTGTGGCGGCCATGGCGTTATAGATTTGTGCGCCGGCTCCTACGCACTTGAACCTTGGTGTCTGTGTTCGTTTCGCAGTACGACCAATTATAATACTCACAGCCCCACCTCTTTCGTGTCACTGACAATGCTCATGCAAGAGCATAACTGTCTAGAAAAAAAAGGAGTCGGCATAAAACGATAGGTCCCCGTTGTGAGAGAACAATAGCAATGGGTTGCCGCGCCACCCATAATATAAGGGTGATTTTTTAGCTATTATCTTTTTGGCAACACTGGTTTAAACAGCTGACGCACGTTTCGTGTTTTGTTTCACTGTCAAACATCTTCAGTTTGGTCTATAATTTAACCATGAATCGTCTTACAAACGAACAACGTTTGCAAATTATTGAATTTTATTATCAAAATGCGTGCTCTATTAAGAAAGTTCATCGCGCGAGTTACGGCACCTGCCTGCACTACCATCGCACCCGTCGCCTCCTGACCAGCCAACACCAACAACGATCATCTATGGTACGACACCCGCCTGCACACCCGACGCCCCTTCATCCCCACACGCCAACGACGACGATATTCACCTGTACTATGACACCTGCCGGCATG
This sequence comes from Eristalis pertinax, assembly GCA_907269125.1. Classification (NCBI taxonomy): domain Eukaryota; kingdom Metazoa; phylum Arthropoda; class Insecta; order Diptera; family Syrphidae; genus Eristalis; species Eristalis pertinax. The sequence goes on from OU026145.1 coordinate 91,004,383, forward strand.
TGTACCCGCAAATATAGCTCGGCAGTGCCCCCATTGCCCCCTCATCATCAACCACATAATCAACTGCAATGTCAGCGTCTGGGACGCCATCGGCAATACTCCAATGTATTTCTTTAATTTTTTGTAATTGAACAGGTGACCGCATGAACTGCAATGTCAGCGTCTGGGACGCATCCGTCCTAAATAAAGTTCATGCAATCACCTCTGCAAAACGAGCCAAAGTGTGAACAAAATTCAATAAAATAAATCAGTTATTGTCAGTCATTAGTTGAAGCAAGTTGTTTTTTTTAAAGCAAACCCGCGTGGATCCCGTAATTGGCGCAGTCGCAAGTGCAGTGAAAGTTTACCGGTTAATAATTGCAAGTGATTGAGTCGGATTATAAATCAATATTGCATCGAGCAGTATAAGTTGCCAATCCACCGCGAAGAGACTTGTAAACCGTTGGGTTTTGACCCATTAATTAACTTCAGAACCTAGCTTTCCAACGTTCTTGCTTTGAAGATACAACTAGTGCTGCAATAACTCGCGTTCCTGAAGGATTTGAAAATCTCTGATTCTTGCTGTCAACGTTCCCGAATTCATCATTCCCGTCTTCAACGTTCCTGCTTCAACAACTCTCCAGATGCAGTGGATCATCGCAGTCCTTTTTGGGTGCATGTAAGTGCTAGTATTAGATCAGTGACTCATTGGTACCGCGATCCTTATCGCAAGGCACTCCGGTATACACCGCGAACCTTCTCGCAAGGCACTCCGGTATAAAAGAACTGCGATCCTTATCGAAAGGCACTCCAGCTAAAATAACAAAACTGCGATCCTAAAAAAAAAAAAGGCTGCGATCCTTATCGAAAGGCACTCCAGTTAAAAAGGCTCTCCAGTAGATCAATAAATAAACAAATCAATTAATAATATAATACACATAAAAGGGAAGTGAAAAAAAAAAATTATAACATTCTTATATACAGAATACAGATATACAAAGAAAAATTGTAACAAAAAGTGAAAAAAAAAAGAAAAAATGTTTGTAAAAATAACTATATAAAACCAATTAATACAACAAAATTATAGAGATATTGTACGCATATACATACAACCCTTTATTAATACCTTAATTACTTACGTTTTCTTTTTTTTTAAACAAATAAGTCCACTAAATATTATCTCACCCCTTCTCCCTAATGTCTGATAAGCAAAAAACTAATCAAAAGTCCAAAACAAGATTCGTACCTTATCAACTACGACAACTATCTAAAAGCTTAACATCTATTTCGGAGAAATCGGGCTCCGACTCAAATTCAAATTTGAATACTTCAATTGTTTCTGGTTCTTCCTCTTCAGTTAACGAAAAGTCTGTAATGATGGCAACAAACCACGTTTCAGACAACAGTGCAACTACACCGGTAGGTAATCAAACTGAAATTTTCAATTCGTTGAGAATTCCGGATGCGATAAAAGACCTCCCCAAATTCGATGGGAATCCGAGACTGTTGTATGAGTTCCTCAACAACGTCGAGGAAATTCTTCTGTACATAAGGGGAACAGACAATACCCCTTATGGTCAAATTCTTCTTAGAGCCATCCGGAACAAGATCGAAGGACAGGCTAACGAGATTCTCAATATGTATGGCACGCCGCTTGTTTGGGACGACATAAAAAATAATCTTACGTCCTTAAGAGACGTCCTTAATAAGAGACCTCCATAATATAAGACAGAATAATAAGTCTGTCGAAGTTTTATATGGAGAAATAATAGAGGTACAGACAGCCCTTTCGAATAACATCCAAATACACGAAACTGACGCGAACGTCATTAAAGCAAAAAAAGATCTCTATTCAGATATGTGCCTGAACTCCTTCCTCACCGGCCATAATGAACCTCTTGGTGCAAGGGTCAGGGCAATGAGGCCAAATTCATTGGCAGTTGCTCTCACATACTGTATCAAGGAACAAAACATTTCTTACCAAAAATTTTCAATGAATCAGAACCAATACAAACCAAACCTTTACAGGCCCTATAAACCTGTACAAAATCATAATCAATCACGAAGGTTTAATCAAAATACAAATCATAATTCGAGGCCACAGATCCAACATAGATCTTCTTTCCCGCATTCTCCTCAAAATTTCGTAAATTCTTCGCCAACCTTCCCACATCCTTCACAAATTTCCCAAAAATTCCAATCTTCACCAAATCCTTCACAAAGAACAAATTTCTCCAATAACAATAATAATTTCAAAAAATCCGAAAACACTAATTTCTCAAGGCACACGGGTGCAACAAGGCGTGACCAAAGCTCGCAACCAGAACAGCCGCAACTTACTAGGATGTCTAGGAACTTTCGTGAAATGAATAATATTGACAACACAAACCGTCAAAATGTCGAAAAATTTTTAACGAACATTCAAAACGATGAAAATTTTATCACAGTAGCCTCGGTGAACCAACAGGCTACATAAATTGTAGAGAAAACCTCCCAACTCTACCATATGTTACTATCTCTTCACCATTTGGGCGAAAGCTTAGATTTCTCCTTGACACCGGAGCATCCTCGTCTTTCATCAATCCCGAGTTTATCCCCTAAAATCAGCAAGATGATTGTGAACCCGTAACAATCACTACAGTCTTTAAAAAATACTCAGTAAATAAGCAAGCTACTCTACCTGTATTCACAGAGTTTAACCAACACGGTTCCATAAAATTCCTGATTTTTAAATTCCATTGTTTCTTCGATGGTCTCCTTGGTATAGATGCACTTGTGCAACTTAACGCCAAACTTGACCTAGAAAATAAAATTCTTTACACGCAAAATGCTATCAACGAAATACTTCTCCAACGTAATTCATCCTCGGATTTGATCACTATCCCTACTAGATCTAAAATTCTAACAAAACTTCCTGTGAGCCACGAAAATGGTAGCATATATGTAAATGAAACGGAAATAAAACAAAATGTTTTTATTAGTCAGGGTTTATATAATGCTGAACACGGTTACAGCATAGTCGAACTGACAAACCTGTCTGAAAATGACCAAACGGTCCTATTAGAACAACCTCTAAAGGTCGAACCCTACGACTCGGAAAATTTCGTCGAAATTCTCAACAACGAAAACATTAACACCAACGAGACACCAGCGAACGAAGTTGCTAATCTAATAAGGACAAATCATCTTAATACGGAGGAACGAAAAAAACTAATTAAATTATGCAAGACCTATAGTGATATTCTATACAGAGAAGGCGAACCTCTGTCGTTCACTAGAAAAATTAAACATAATATCAGTACAACGGATGATGTACTGATCCACACAAAATCATACAGGTACCCATATATCCACAAGGAGGAAGTAAAAAGCCAAATCGTCAAAATGTTAGATCAAGGTATCATTAGGCATAGCTACTCCCCGTGGAGCTCCCCTGTTTGGATCGTACCAAAAAAGGTGGATGGTGGATTTATTATTTATTATTTATTATTTATTATTATTATTATTTATTATTTATTATTTATTATTTATTATTTATTATTTATTATTTATTATTTATTATTTATTATTTATTATTTATTATTTATTATTTATTATTTATTATTTATTATTTATTATTTATTATTTATTATTTATTATTTATTATTTATTATTTATTATTTATTATTTATTATTTATTATTTATTATTTATTATTTATTATTTATTATTTATTATTTATTATTTATTATTTATTATTTATT